>JAFBMS010000003.1:25000-312500 GCA_019788955.1 Albula glossodonta | reverse complement strand
ATACAAAAAAAAGATACCACTGGTGTGTGCGTGTGTGTGTGTGTGTGTGTGAGACGTTGGCTCCGGGTCTCACCTTTAAACGGATTTCTTCCGGCCTCCGTTTCACCTAATTAAAAATGAAGTGATTAATTGGGTAAGTAATCTACCCCAGTCTGAGGTTAATTCCATTTCTCTTACCCCTGCTCCATCACTGCTTTCCTTTTCCCTGGCCTTTGGACGGATGCAGCTTTTTTGTCTGGCCATGTGAGAGGGTTTAGTCCTCGTTCTCAATTCCCAAAATGAGGGCAGACGCGGTACAGTTAAGACATGGTGATTGATGTATGCCAGGTTTCTGAAAAGGGCTTTTCCTCTCTAGCCTTGCTTTGGCTTTCAACCACCAGACTGCGCGCAGAACTTACCTGTTTACATCTTGTGCCTTGCTGTTTAATTTTGCAAATATATTTTAATTTCTCAGCGCCCTGGAACACATTTGTGTCTGAAGCACATAATGACAATAAAATGAATTGATTGATTGACACTTCCACCAATAATAACCAGCTCCACCCCCATTTCTCTCTGACACCTCCCCTTCTCTTGGGCACCTCCCTTATCCTTGACCCCTCCCCCAACCTCTGGCCCCTCCCCTAGATGACATCGTGGAGCGGCAGGTGGAGGAGGGGCTTATTGTGCCCGAGCTGAGAGACAAGATCAGTTACGTCCTCCTGCGGAAACACCGGCACCAGACCAAGAAGCCCATCCACCGCTCCCTGGCAGACATCGGGAAGTCCTCCTCCTCCGGTGAGTCTCTGTCGGTCTGTCTGTCTGTCAGTCCAGGGTCAATATGGAGTCCTTGTCTCTCTTAACAGCCTATGTGACAGTCTGTCGGTCTGGCTCTTCACCATGCATCCCTACATGCTTTTGTGTGTTTGTGTGTGTGTGTGTGTGTGTGTGTGCGCGCGCGCCTTCCTGCTTCTGTTCATAGTTTTCATTTTTCTCTGAATCCTGTTGATTACAACTGAAAATTAGCTCTGTGGGATGGGGCCATCTGGTGAGATTTGGCAATCAGAGTTCCATTGATGATGTCACAAGGAGCCTCCTCTTTTCAACCAATCATATTCTTTAAATACCAATGATCATTCTGTTCAGCTGGAAAATTGTGACCCTGTTTAACTGAATCAAATAGATCTAACAAAACATTTCCCTCCCTGCCTTCTCTTTGTCTTCCTCCTCTGATCCATCATTCTCTTATTCTGTCTTTCTTCTATCTGCTTTCTCTCTCTGCATACCCCCTAAACTTGACATTTCTCACTTGGTTTCTCTGCTTATGTGAATTCCCCGCCCTTTTGCCTCTTCATGTTCACTCTCTCTTCATCCCTCTCTTGTTCCTCCATGTGTCTTGTTGTCTCCATCTTTCTTCCACCCTTTTCTTCTCTCTCCTCTATCCCACTCTCTCTCTCTCCCCCGTCACCCTCCTGCCCTCTCTCGCTCTCTCTCTTTCCCCACCCCACCTCAGGCCGAAGTCCGGCCCGAAGTCCTGCCCCGCCCTCGGGGTTCCACCGCTCCACGGAGGACCTGAGAATGAAGCATGCAGGCAGCTACGGCCGTCTGCGTGAGTCAGGCTTCATCTCTCCCTCTCTCGCTCTCCTCTTTCAATTTCAATTCAATTTCACTGATGACATGGGCTGTGTTACCAGGGAAGCTGTGTGTCCTTCACGCAATAAATCTCTCACTCTTCCTCTCTCTCTCTCCCTCTGTATTCAATTTTCAGTTTAATAATGCTTTATTGGCATGACTGCATGCAAGCAATATTGTATGCAGTATTACTCTCTCTTTCTCTCTCTCTCCAATTCTAATTCAAATTCAAGTGAGCTTTATTGGCATAACCGAATATTAGCACAGTATTGGAAAAAGCAATGATTGGCATTACTAATAAATTAATAAAGTAATTTTTTAAAAAAGTAATTATTAATGAATTATGCAGTAATTAATTCATATGTAATATTTGCACATTCACACCCATATAGATGCCTATGAACATACACATAAGTGCATATATACATACACACACTTATGAACATACATACACAAAAGTGTAAATGTCTCTCTTCCTCTTTCTCTTTTTACCTCTCCTTTCAGCCTTTCACAATATGTGACCAATAACTGCATTATTTGTGTGAGCTTGTGTGTATATATGTGTGTCCATATTGCCTGCATTATTAAAAGGTCATCATGAAAATACCTGGGCAGAAGTGATATTCCATACATTTTACATTAGACACGTTTGTCACATAGTGTTTTTTTTTAAAAAAACCTTTATCTTCATCACAGAGCATTGACACACTGAAAGTGCACAACTAATCATGCAGGATTTCTGTGAATTTATCAGACTCATAAATGGAAAAAATGGTGATGCTAGTTTTTTTAACTAAAGCCAGCCATTGATATTGTGTTCAGTATATCCATTGCGGTATGATTTTCCTTTTTCATCAGATTACATTAAAGATTACAAATAATCTTTCTTCTTAGCCTGATATTATTTCTAATTAGGCCCTTCATTATTTTTGTGTTCCATCCCCCTGTTCTCTCTCCCCCTCCCCATTTCTGTCTCTTAATTTCTTCCCCAAATCAGCTTTTGGGTTGAATTGGTCCTTTTTGTTCTAATTAGGCAGTCAAACAGTTAGTTGCTTCTGGGTCAGGCTTAGTGTGTCCAAGAACATTGAGATATTGTGTTAGGACAATAGCAGAACACGGTAACATTGTGTGTGTGAGTGCTCATGTGTGTTTGTGTGTGTGTGTGTGTGTGAGTGTCGTGTGTGTGTGTGTGTGTGTGTGTGTGTGTGCGTGTGTGTGTGTGTGAGTGCGTGTGTGTGTGTGTGTGTGTGTGTGAACGAGTGTGTGTGTGTGTGTGTGTGTGAGTACGCATGTGTGTGTGTGTATGGGTGTGTGTGTGTGTGTGTTTGTGTTTTTGTGTGTGTGTGGGGTGTGTGTGTGTGTATGTGTGTGTGTGTGTGTGTGTGTGTGTGTGTGTGTGTGTGTGTGTGTGTGTGTGTGTGTGTGTGTGTGTGTGTGTCTGATCAAGAAACTTCATATGTGAGCATGTATGCATATGTATATAAAGATGTGTGTGTGTGTGTGTTTGAGAGAGAGAGAAAGAAAATACAGTGTGTGTGTGGCATGTGTTTGTGTGTGTGGTGTGTGTGTATGAGTGTTTGTGTTTGGGGGGGTGGGTGTGAGAGAGAGACAGCAAGAAAGAGAGAGTGTGTGTTTTTCTAGTGCTTAGCTTTCTGCAAGCATGTTCGGTCTGTTGCACCAATGGAAATGATGGAGAAGAGCAGATAATAATTAGATTCAGAGGAAGTGTGGCAGTGAGTTTAATGCTCCATTGTCCAGCTGTCACTCAAACACTCACCATGTGTGCCAGGGTCCTGTGCTGTATTTAATGTGTGAGATTGATAGTGACTGTGACTGTGACTGTGCTGGTGATAACGTGCTCTGTCCTGTTTCAGATCACGCCCAAAGCCGGAGTATGAACGACATCTCAGATACACCAAGCACGGACCAGGTAACCATCCACCATATTCACCATCATGGTTTAAACTTCATATGTGAGCATGTATGCATATGTATATGAAGATGTGTGTGTGTGTGTGTATATGTGTGTGTGTGTGTGTGTGTGTGTGAGTGTGTCTGAGAGAGAGAGAAAGAGACAGTATGTATTTGCTTGTCCAAGCCTGGCGAACATGGAGGCAACATGGAGGATAAAGACAAGGATGGAGGCATCCTTGTCTTTATCAGGAGTCGTTTGTCTGTCTGTGGAACCCCGTCTGTCATCAGAAAGTTCTCAGGTCCTGGAAAGTCCTCCTGTCTGTCTGTCTTTCTATCTGTCTGTACACCATGAATCCATGCATGGCTCTCTGTGTGCGAGCGTATGCGTGTGATTCATTCTGTGCGTGTACGTGTGAGCAGAGTGAAAGGGTGAATGAAAATGAGAGAGAGAGAGGGGGAATGTTCCGTAGAGAGAGAGAATGTGTGGGTTTTGGCCAAGTCTCTCAGCTGGTGTGATTAGAGTAGCTTTTCAGGCTCAGAGAATTTGGGTAACAATGGAGGCTTGTCCGTCTTCACTGAGAATGAAAGGAACAGGGCTATATTCCCCAAGGGCTGTGTCGCTGGGACGTGCAGTTCACTGTGTATGCAGTATATGTGTGAGCATGTCAGTGTTTGTATGTTTTGTATGTGTGCATGTGTGTTCAATAGCATTTTATTGTGTGGGTGAGTGTGTATGTTTTTGTGTGTGTATCTGTTAGTGTATCAGTGTTTGTATGAGTGAGTATTTTAGTGTGTTGGTGTATGTCGCAGCCAGTGTGTAAGTATGCATGTGTGTGTATGTTTTTCAGTTGGGTTTGTTGGGACAAATCATGGCACTGTTTAGAATTAGGGGGCTGGAGCAGGCTAATCCGTTCACAAGTCACTAGCCCGCCACAATAAGCGGAGGCTCAAAAAAAAATGCAGAAAAGTTATTAAGCTTGTTATTATTTCACCACCGGCCACCAGCACCACTCTCCCAGTGTTGTGTGCACTGTTCCAACCCAAAATAAAAATACAATGCAAAGCAAATGAAAAAAAGAGGAAATAATGCAATAAGTCACTTGCTTTTTCTTTAGAGGTATGCCAAGGTATTAGTAAGCCCAGATTTACTTATTTGGAGCTGAAAGGGAGTTGCTGGGGGGGTTTTGACTTTGGACACCCCCTGAAGGAGTCAGGGTGTTAGTGGGTAACCCCCCCCCCCCACCACCACCCACAAATCCTGCTGTTACTCAACTTCAAAGCGGCACTCATTTCCCACCCCAACCCCACCACGCACACTCAGCTTGTGTCTTGAGTCCAGTTTAATGAGTTACACCCACCTTCCACCAAATATGACACCTAAAGCTCCCTTTCATCCCCCCCCCACCCCCCCTCCCCTCCCCGCCCCAACCCCCCCCCCCAACCTACCAAACCTTCCATTTTGAGACACAACTCTACCTGCCCACTGTGGAGGGAAACCACAAACCCCCAGAAACACATTTGGCTCTCACACCAATGAGCAGCCTCCATGTTTCGACCATTCACTCTTTGTTTATCTGACTATATTGTCTTTGCTCAAGTTCATGGGGTGACACAGAGCCTGTCTCGTATTACATTACAGTCATTTAGCTGACGCTTGTATCCAAAGCGACTTACAGTTGATTATGTTAACCAAGGGCCATTCCCCCCTGGGAGGAATGTGGGGTTAGGGGCCTTGCTCAAGGGCCCAACAGCAATGGTGTTCTTGCTGTGGCTAGACCACAGCCTCAGGGGTCCCAGTCATGTTCTTTAGCCACTAGACTCCTCCCGTTTTGTGACCCTTGCTTCCGGGAAACTCTAATTGAAGCATGTACAGTCACATACCCAAGCTCAAACCCCTGTGGCTGTGCCCCCGTCCCTTCACCGGTCTGGTGTGGGGCTCGAGAGGGTACCCCAAAACTCCAGACAGGCCCTGGGAAGCAAGAGAACAGTGGGGTCAGCAGCTGTCACCCCTGCATATAACAATGCTTGTTTATTGGCTTTTGAGGCAGAAGTAAATTGACTTTGAAAGCGGCCTGAGAGAGATTAAGAAGCTGATTCTGACCATAAGAACAGGCCATTCCCTGTTCACGTGCTGCGGGGGGGGGGGGGGGTTTGCGAGGGTGGCTCCAGAAAGATTAGTGCCTGATGGCGTACCTGACAGCTCTGACACAGAGTTGATTAGCCTGCCAGGAAACAGCCTGTGGACACCCCTTAACCAAATCCAGCTGTATAGTTTCCTTACAGCCTTTTATGACATTTTAGCAATTATGCCCTAGGCTGTGTGTGTGTGTGTGTGTGTGTGTGTGTATGTGTGTGAGCTGTGTGTGTCTGTGTTTGTGTGTGTGTCTGTGTGTGTGTGTGAGAGCTGTGTGTGTGTGTGTGTTTGAGCTGTGTGTGTGTGTGAGAGCTGTGTGTGTGTGTGTGTGTGTGTGTGTGAGAGAGCTGTGTGTGTGTGTGTGTGTGTGTGTGTGAGAGCTATGTGTCTGTGTGTTTGTGTGTGTGTGTGAGAGAGCTGTGTGTGTGTGTCTGTGTGTGTGTGTGAGACGTGTGTGTGTCTGTATGTGTGTGTGTGTGAGAGCAGTGTGTGTGTGTGTCTGTATGTGTGTGTTTGTGCGTCTGTGTGTGTCTGTGTGTGTGTGTGTGTGTGTGTGTGTGTGTGTGTGTGCGTCTGTGTGTGTGTGTGTGTGTGCTCCATCCTCGTGCCTCCGGAGCACATGCAGGGGGAGTACAGACAGTGTGATTGTATTTGACACTGACACTGTGGCAGATGAGAACAGTTCTGCCTACCGGCCACCCACAGGCCTGCTGGCTGCCAAACAGCCCATGCAGGGAGAGAGGGGTGTGCCGGGGCCACGTAAGCACACTCACTGTTACACTCTTTTATTTATTTTTACCTGAAAATCTGCAATACCTCAGTACAGGACTCCAGCTACCTCCAGCTGCCCAAATCTATACAAGAGTCAAGATTTTAATCTATTCTTATAAAATGAAATTAATCAATCAATCAATTAATAAATAAGTAATAACCGCCATGCTTTCTATGTGTGTATATTTTTGTAATAAAAGGTCAATTTTTTAAAAAGGTCAATATGCATTTTTTATATTCGTTTAGTTTGACACATCTAAAAGTGTCTAATGTTCTATATGGCGATATTACTTTGGAGACACATGGGCGTAATGTAAGACGGTTTCATTCACCTCTCCACCTCCTGCAGCTGAAGAATAAGTTCATGAAGAAGATCCCCCGCGATGCGGAGGCCTCCAACGTGCTGGTGGGGGAGGTGGACTTCCTGGAAAAGCCCTTTGTGGCGTTTGTGCGCCTGGCACAGGCCACCACGCTGGGGGGGCTGACCGAGGTTCCCGTGCCAACCAGGTAACGCACCTGCCCGTGTGCTGGTGTCATTCTGTCTGTGAGATGCTCTGCCTGTTTCTCTCCAGCCAGTCCGTCTATCTGTCTTTTTGTCTGTCTGTGTCTCTCTGCATGTCTGTGTTCTTCCTCTCAGTATGTCTCTCTGTCATTCTGTCTTCCTTTGTGTTTGTCTTTCTGTATGTCTGCACTGCTGTTTTGCTGTATTCCTATCCTGTCTGTCTGTCTATTTTCTAACTGTCCTTGTCTGTTTGCATGTCTGTCTTTGTGTCTCCCTCTGTGTGTCTGTCTGGCTGTTTATCTGTGACCCCATCTGTCTGCGTGTCTGTCTGTTGGCCTGAGTGCTTGTCTTCCTGGTTCCTGTTTCTGTCAGCCAGCCCGTCTGTGTGTCCGTGGGTGTGTCCAACTGTCCGGCTGTTTCCCGATCTACCCATGTATCTGTCTGTCTGTCCGTTCTCCTCTCTGTCTGTCTGTCTTTGTTTGTCTTTGTGTCCATAAGATAAAGGCCCGGCCTCAGGCCCTCTCTCTCTATCCCTGGTCTCCAGGTTTCTGTTTGTGTTACTGGGGCCGCAGGGAAAAGGCAAGTCCTACAACGAGATTGGCCGAGCCATCGCCACCCTCATGGTGGACGACGTAAGTGTTCCCGCCCTTGGCTGTCCTTATTGGTCCAGCGAAATAATCTTGCCTCACCCATCCTCTTCAGCCATCCTTATCTTCCTGTGGTCTCCACAGCATGCCTGGAGAATCCAAATTATACCAACACTAGGGAAGGGCAGCGCAGATTTAGCTCTTGCAGGAGAGCTGCAGCTCTCATTAGAGATGACTCATGTACACTGATGTCCTGATGGGTAAAAATGGACGTTTATCTCAGCAGGACTGTATGATTCAGCACAGTCAAGTGAAAAATGTGGATTCTGTTTTTGGGCTGAGGGTGAGGACCAGGGTCCAAATGGAGAATAAATATTTCAAAATAATTAATGATCTCCTTAAATAACACTGCTTTTCAGAAACTGGGCACATTCAGGAAGCAAAATGCTACTGGGTGGGGGGGGGGGAGGACGTGATTCTCACAGTCTAATCAAACTTTAGGCTGATTGTTGTTTTGTTTGTTTTATTGTTTGGCTTTACCTGATGTTCAGTGTTCAGTTTCATTAAAAATAAAAACTCCCTCTCCAGCTCTTCAGTGACGTGGCATATAAGGCGCGGGATCGCGACGATCTCATCGCTGGCATCGATGAGTTCCTGGATGAGGTCATCGTGCTGCCACCGGGGGAGTGGGACCCCAAAATCCGCATCGAACCCCCCAAGAAAGTGCCCTCCGCAGACATGAGGTACAGTCCCAGCCAGCTTTCCCAGAACGTTGGGGAATGTTTTGGTTGCTAGGTAACGATATGACGAGAACGTTCCCCAAAACTTCCCTGAACATTTTACTTTTCCAGAAAAGTCCTTCAAAGTTTGAGGCATTTCATATACAGACTTATTGACAACAATCTTTGATAATCAACATTAACAAATGAAGAAACATTATGAACGATCAAGAGTCAAAGATATGTAAGGAGTTTAACAAACTCAACCAATGGAATAGCAAAGTGGTTTGAGACAATGCTGAAATGCCGGATAAAATTAAAATGGTTGATCATTCACATTCATTGACATTTTTAAAATTGGAATATGGACCTCTGTCATAGTCAAATTATTACAATGTTAAGCATATTACTTGTACCTTATACATGTATTTCCCGTACCGCCCCCCCTCCCAACACACACACAGGAAGTCAGTGTTCTCCCTAAACGAGTTGGGGCAGATGAACGGGACGGCGGGGGGCGGTGGGGGTGCGGCTGAGGATGAGGAGATGCCTGCCCCTCATGAGCTGGGTGAAGAGCTGGCCTTCACCGGCAGGTAAGCCTGTCTGACAGGGGCAGGGGGACTGAGAGACAGAACCTCACCAGTCTCATCAGAAAAAGTACACAGTACATGTCTGACTCTTTAATTCACAGGCATTTCTGCATTCACAAAAATATACCATATCCTTGAACATTATGTCTTGGCTAACTAGCACAAAATTAATCGATAATGATAATAATAATACATGTTTTCTGCTTGAGCATCTGCATTGCTGTACTGGGTGATGTCTGGGTGCTTATCTGGAATCAAATTTTCCAGCCAGCTCTCAGCCAGACTTTAAATGTAAGTCAAATGAAACCAATCCAGGTTTTGGATCACTGGGTCTAAATCATTGGTCCAGCTGGCTTCTGCCCCTGATTTTGAATACAGTTTTCTATTTGGCCCTTTGATGAGATACGTTTGGGAAACTGTCTTTCAGCTTTTTGTTGTTCTTTGGGAAAGTCTTTGACCTAATGTTTGATAGTCCAGCTGGAAACGCAAGCTTTTTTTCCCAGAATGCATTGTTGCACACAGGTTCTGCGGCGGCCTGTTCCTGGACATCAAGCGGAAGTTGCCATGGTTTCCCAGCGATTTCTACGAGGGCTTCCACATCCAGTCCATCTCCGCCGTGCTCTTCATCTACCTGGGCTGCATCACCAACGCCATCACCTTCGGCGGACTGCTTGGAGACGCCACCGACAACTACCAGGTAAGCCTGTCTCTCCACAGCCTTAACGGCAGGGCTACTGCACCGGTATCACTAATCATGTGCAAAACTGGTGCTGGATGGCATAAAACAAATAACTACAATCATATTTACATACCCTCTCTCCCGCCTCCCCCCTATCTTCCCCCGTCCCTCCTTCCCTCTCTCCTTCCCTCTCCCCTCTCCTCCTCTCTCCGCCTCCCTCTCTCAGGGTGTGATGGAGAGCTTCCTGGGCACGGCCTTGGCAGGCACGGTGTTCTGTCTGCTCGGAGGCCAGCCCCTCATCATCCTCAGCTCCACCGGACCCATCCTCATCTTCGAGAAGCTTCTTTTCGAGTTCAGCAAGTGAGCGTTCACACAGACAGACATACAGACCGCAAGACAAAGAGACCTCAGTCAATGAATGAGCAAATGAAAGAGCAAATTTCTCATTTCATGAGACTGAAAAAAATGACGATTTGTAGTATTCACAACAGTGGTGCAAGAGAAGTACGATTTCAACGGACTATATACTACATAGAACTATATAGTAACCCATTTCGGATTCAGCTTGTATTTCTTATCCCCAGTGTGTAACACTGTATTTCTTCCCCCACCTCACCTCCAGAAATAACTCTATCGACTACATGGAGCTGCGTCTGTGGATCGGCCTCCACTCCTGCCTCCAGTGCTTCATCCTGGTTGCCACGGACGCCAGTTACATCATCAAGTACATCACCCGTTTCACCGAGGAAGGGTTCTCCAGCCTCATCTCCTTCATCTTCATCTCCGACGCCATCAAGAAGATGGTGGGCTCCTTTAAGTACTACCCAATCAACAGGGACTTCAAGCCCGACTATGTCACCGCCTACAAGTGTGAGTGCCTGGCGCCTGACCCAGGTGAGCCTGCTCTCGTCATGTGGGCGGAGCTGGGCGGGGCTGTTGGGCGGAGCTGGACTGGGAGGGGCGGGCTGTTGGGTGGAGCTGGGCAGGGAGGGGCGGGGCTGGGAGGGGCAGAGATGGGAGAATGTGTGCGGTAGAGGGCAGTGATGAGAGGGGTGTGGCCTGGTGAGGTAGATGACTGGGGATTGCTGAGGTTAACGGTAGGTGTGGGGAGCAAATGGAGGCATGAATAAGAGGTTAGGATCAAGTGGGTGGGGCTAGAGAAAAGCAAAATAAAGAGGTATTTTAAGGGGTGTAAAAAAGGTACTAGATGCGCTCCAAACACACTATAAAAAAGAGGACTGGAGAGTGTCTTTTGTTCTGATCTCTGAGTTGTCCAGCTTTCCTTATTTCAGGTTAGTCCCAGTAAAATTGTCCAGGTAAAGAGTCCTGTTGTACAGTATTTTAAGGGCTATTGGGTTGGGCTGGTTTTTGTCTACACATTGAATGCTGTATCCAATTCACAGCCAATTAACTGTTTGTGATAAATTCACACTGCTTTAATTCATCAAATAACTGATGAGTAACAATGAAATCCAGCACACCTTGTGGCACCTGGAGGACCAGGGCTAGGGAGCCTGGCTATAAGATCCTAGCTAGCCTACACTGTGAGGTCAATGTGTTTTCTATTGGAATTGATCTGTATCCTGTTTGTCTCTGCCACACACACGCACACACACACACACACACACACACACACACACACACACACACACGCCTGGGCTGCTGGCTGATCTGAGTGAGTATCCAACCAGGTGTCCACCTCAGTATGTGCATGAGTTGGCTGCCTCGTTTTTTTTTTTTTTTCATTTCCTGTCTGCTGGCCACCTCGCTTGTTCACGTCCTGTCTGCTGCCGTTCGTAGTGCATCGGGCCGAGCATGATGTCTGGCTCTTGGGCGAATGCATGGTTTCTCAACTGCAGCCACATCGCATGTGTATAGTGACTGCTGATGTCATCGCACCTTGGCCCAATAGTGGAGCTGTGAGCCCAATCAGCTCCTCCCACAAAGAATGGGTGTTGAATGACCAAGGGGTGCAAGAGTCATTGTTTGTACTTGTTCAGGCATGGAATTAAAATTTGATTTTTTGTGTCATTTATTCATTTTTTAATATTATTTATTTTTACATTTGAGCCTAGAAAGCAGGGGCTCGTTTCACAAAAGCGATATTGAACCATTATTCACCCAGGGATAGCGAATAATTTATTTCATGAAATGAGTATTCTGAAATTTCCTCAAATAAATTTGAAACACTTAATTAATTCACAATCCCTTCAGGGTTATCTAAAACCTACTTTCCCAGCAAGTTGCTTATACAGAGAAGAAAAGCAATTTAATGGCTTGTAATTGTTCACCTGTAATCTTTTTCTCTTCCTTTCATGAGTGTCAGCAAGGGTTCAGTGCATTATTACACAGAAATAAAAGTTAAAAGCATATCCTTAAGCCAGCGCTATGCTTCTCTTCTGTGTTCGATATTTAGGGCTGTCTTCATCTAGCGGGACCTGTTCTCTGTAAACAGAATATTTTGTGTGCACAAGCACAAGTCAGTCATTGCCACTGAAACACATTAAGGCAAGAGAATGAAAATGAGCGTCAAGACGCTCGGTTCAGTCACAAGAACCCTGCACCATATTTTATTGCAAGACTGTGATTCCTTTAAAATTGCAATTCCATTATGAAATGCAAAATGATTGCATCTCACAGGTACTACCCTGCATGTTGTCTTGTCATGTCCCTAGTAGGCAACCTTGTTTTGGTTTACGCATGAGCACCGTTTCCCACTGGAATGGGGGAGAGGGAGAATAGTGCCACCTAGTGTTGAAAATTAAACACTGCTTTTTCAAATTCAAGGATAATTGATTCCTTTAACGTTCTCCATCTCTCTTCTCTTCTCTTTTAACAGTGACTTCAATGACCTTAAATGCTTCAGCCTCACTGGACAACTCCACTAACCTCTCTGTGGTGAGTGCTTTGTGTGTGTATGTGTGTGTGTGTGCATGTGCTTGTGTGTGTGTGTGTGTGTGTGTGCATGTGTGTGTGAGTGTGCTTGTGTGTGTGCACGTGTGTGTGTGCATGCATGCGTGCGTGCATGTGTGTGTGAGTGTGCTTGTGCGTGTGAGTGTGTGTGAGTGTCTGTGAGTGTGCTTGCGTGTGTGTGTGCATGTGTGTGTGCGCGCATGTGTGTGTGTGCACGTGTGTGTGTGTGCGTGCGTGCATGTGTGTGTGAGTGTGTGTGAGTGTGCTTGCGTGTGTGTGTGTGTGTGAGTGTGCTTGCGTGTGTGTGTGCGTGCGTGTGTGCATGTGTGTAAGTGTTGGCACTGCAGTAGGGCTGCATAATTAGCTGCATAAGGATCGTAATGATAACTATGGCTTGTGAAATCAATGAATCATGAGAGGCTGTTATTTGAATTGTATGCACTCTACAGAGCAAGGCCACTGCGTCAGATCAGGAGTCATTTATCAGACAGAGCTCCACAGCCACGCTGCAGGGTTCATTTAACAGCGCAAAAGCACTGGCTTGATTATGTGTAAAGGACCACAGTCAAACTGAAAGCATGTTTACATTGAGGGAAACGGGTTTGAAAGAACAATAAAATGTTTGGAGCGTAATGAACGGCTTTAGCTGCTTTCCGTGTTGTTGGTTTATTTGGTTATGAAGACCTGGGTCTGACGGTTGGTTGCAGAAGAGAAAGCTCTTTAGTGTCCAATGAATCAACATGTTCACAAACATGTATTAATATATGTATTGTTTATCTGTGTGTTATATGTATTATTTTTGTGTTGACATGAGGTCAGGGTGTTCTGAGGTTAATGTCTGGGAGGGACAGTATGTTGTCATTGTGCTCATTTCTGTGGATAAACCCTCAAAAGTGCACAGTCTGAGATGTGACTGCATGAGTAAACTTTCTGATTAGCGTACCTGTGATTCTGTGAGAGAAACTGAGAGAGAGAGAGCGAGAGAGAGTGTGTGTGTGTGAGAGAGAGAGTGTGTGTGTGTGTGTGTGAGAGAGAGAGAGAGAGAGAGTGTGTGTGTGTGAGAGAGAGAGAGAGAGAGAGTGTGTGTGTGTGAGAGAGAGAGTGTGTGTGTGTGTGTGTGTGTGTGAGAGAGAGCGAGAGAGAGAGTGTGTGTGTGTGAGAGAGAGAGAGAGAGACAGAGAGAAAGTGTCCCATAATGTAAGCGTGAGATACACTATCAACGCTTCAGTCAAGCTTTGCTGTCATTCTGAGCCACTGAACGGCTCCCGTCCTCCATCAGTGGGGTCTTGCTTTATCCTCTCCCTCCCCCTTTCTCCTTCTCTCCTTTTCTGCTTCCCTCTTCCCCTCTCCCCCTCTCTTTCTGTCCTTATCCCTCCTCCACTTTCTTTTCTCCATCCCACTCTCTCCCCCTTCCCTCTCTCCCCCTCTCCCCACCTTCCATCCCTCTTTCACTTTCACCTTTTCTTATTACTCTTTTTCCACTCTCATCTTCTCTCCATCCCTCTACCCCTCTCCCTGTCTCCTTGCCCGAACCCCCTGTCCATCTCTCTTTACCCCTCTCTCCCTGTCTTCCCTCTCCTCTCCCTCTCTCTCTCCCTCTCTCGCCTCTCTCCTCTCCCTTGTTCCCCCTCTCCTCACCTGTCTCTCTTCTCCAGTACAATGTGACAGCCCTGGACTGGAGTCAGCTAAGTAAGAAACAGTGCCTGAAGTACGGGGGCTCTCTGGTGGGAAAGTCCTGCAAGTATGTCCCCGACCTGGCCCTCATGTCCTTCATCCTCTTCTTCGGCACGTACTCCATGACCGTCTCCCTCAAAAAGTTCAAGTTCAGCCGTTACTTTCCCACCAAGGTGAGTTTGAGGGGGCCAGGTGTTGATTTTTACCGCCCCCTGGTGGAAAGCTCAGGTTACAAGATGTTTATGCACAGCAGTAGAATGGAAAAACCACATGCATTAAAAAAGGCTTGCATTTTCCCTTTGACATTGATTACTCATGTAAATAAACAATGGCAAAAGTATTTTTTAAATATTATAAAACCAGTAAAGTGCTTAAAGAGTAGTTGTCAAGTTCAGCTGATAATTTGAACCACAATGGATTAAATTGTTGATATGACAACTTGGTTATTAGAGGAGAATGTGCATGTTCACCCCAGAATCCCTTCCTCTTTCCCCTCTCCTTGTCCCCCTTCCCTTTCTCTCCTCTCTTCCCATGCCCACCTCTCCGTTCCCCCATTTCCTCCCTCCCTCCTTTCCTCTCTCTCCTCCAGTTCCGTACCCTGATCAGTGACTTCTCCATAATTATCTCAATCCTGGTCTTCTGCATGTTGGACTTCCTCCTTAACCTGGACACCCCTAAACTGCACGTTCCCACGGAGATCAAGGTCCTAAGCCACTCCCCCCTTTATCATAGCTCTTTATGACCTCCCACCTGGTGGGGGCGCTGCAGGAATTTAAACTGGTGTTAAATCAAAGCAAGACACAAGGGAATGCTGCTGATGTGGTTGCCATGGTGTGACAGACAGAATTGAAGGAGTTCTTTGGAAAGGGTCCAACCGATTCACTGCACAGAACATAATCACCGAGGCACCTCGTTCATTTTTGTGCTACGGTCATGAACTGATCTTGCCTACTCTTATTCTTATTCAAATCTTTTAACGACTGTTCTCTTTTTTCTTTTCTTTCTGTGTGTCTGTCTTCCTCTGTGCCATTTATTGTGTCTGTTTCTATCTCTCTACATGCCTGTCCTGCACTGTGTGTCTGTCTCTGTGTGTCTCTGTGTCCCTCTGGATGTGTGTGTTTCTTTGTGTCTGTGTGTGTGTGTGTGTGTGTGTGCGTGTATGTTTCTGTCTCTGTGCTCCTCTGTGTCCAGCTTCGGAAGCTCATCAGTGATTTCTCCATTTTCATGTCAATCATGACGTTTGTGGGGCTTGATATGTTAATGGGGCTCAAAACCCCCAAACTCATAGTGCCAACAGAGTTTAAGGTATGTTTATGAGATTTGCCTACACCTGTATGTGTGTGTGTGTGTGTCGTTGAACCAGGGCTATGTACACCTGTATGTCCTGATCCAAAGAGACCCCTTTAGGTGAATGTGGTGTCTACATTTAGTGCAAAACCACTAGTGTTTAGCATTGGTAGCAGTGATGCATGAAAACAATGCAAATCTATGCACATGCAGGTAGCACACTTTGAACTGCATGCAAGAAGGACCTCCAGTAACCTCTAACCCAGTCACCAAATCATGTGGTTTGAACATAGCTAAAGATGCAATTTTGAGCATGCTATTTGTAAGTACATTGGCTTTCAGGAATTGATAGTAGCAATGTTACTAGGGGCTGACAGAGTGTGTATGTGTGTGTGTCAAAGCCAACACGTGCTGACCGCGGCTGGCTGGTGATGCCATTCGGGAAGAACCCCTGGTGGATGGCCGTAGCGAGCTTCGTCCCAGCTCTGCTCGTCACCATCCTCATCTTCATGGACCAGCAGATTAGCGCCGTCATAGTCAACCGCAAGGAGAACAAGCTCAAGGTGAACGTCAGCCACCACTTCTCTCACTTTGCTCAACTTTTGGGTTTATTACTCTTTTATTATTACTTCATTTCCTGTGTCACATTTCACATTTTCAATTTATTACATTTAATTTGTTCACTTTCAGGTTTATTATACCTTTATTACAAACCACTTCCTCAGTTTTGCATTATTCACAATTTTCTTCCCAATTAATCAGCCCAAAGACTCAATTTATTCTCTCACTCAGGTTTGTGACACCCAGTCTTTTATTACACTTTTATTACACCCCAGTGGTTTGGCTTTGTTACAAGTAATTCATTCGGTTTCTGTTTTATTACACTTTTATTACACATCATTTGCAGTTCAGTTTTTGTGTTTATTACAGCATCTCTCCCCAATTAATGGGCTGTGTCAATGTATACATTTATCCATCCCCCTCTCTCTCTGCTGTCTCTGTTTCTCTGTTTCTTTCTCCCCTGCTCCCCCCCTCTCTCTATCTATCTCTCCCCCTCCTTCCCTCTCCCCCTCTTTCTACCCCCCTCTGACAGTTTCGTTCTGACGTTGGAGTTGTTTCATGTGTTGTTTGTGCTTTGACATTTTCTTTATTTGAATTTTTCTGTTTCGCTTTCCTGGTCCAGTTTTATTTTTGGCTGGAGTTTGCTGCAGGGTAGTTGTAGAAATTATCAGGACTGTGTCATTAATTTAAACAGGGTTTAAATGTCTAAAGTCTCTCTCTCTCTGGGTATCAGAAAGGGTTTGGGTATCACCTGGACCTGCTGTGGGGTTACTGCAGGACTGTGTCATTAATTTAAACAGGGTTTAAATGTCTAAAGTCTCTCTCTCTTTGGGTATCAGAAAGGGTGTGGGTATCACCTGGACCTGCTGTGGGTTGGGGTCCTGATGGCAGCCTGCTCCTTCATGGGGCTGCCCTGGTACGTGGCGGCCACCGTCATCTCCATCGCCCACATCGACTCCCTCAAGATGGAGAGCGAGAGCAGCGCGCCCGGCGAACAGCCGCAGTTCCTGGGAGTGAGGTGAGGAAGAGGAGGAGAAGAGGGGTCAGGAAGAGGAGGGATGGGGAGGTTTCCGTTTCAATATTATTCATCAATTGGGAGGATTTACTGACATCAGTGCGTGTGTGTGTGTGTGTGTGTTTGTGTGTGTGTATATGTGTGTGTGTGTGTGTGTGTGTGTGTGTGTGTGTGTGTGTGTACGTGTGTGTGCGTCTGTGTGTGTGTACATGTGTGTGTGTGTCTGTGTGTCTGTGTGTGTGTGTGTGTGTGTGTGTGTGTGTGTGTGTGTGTGTTTATACTCCATAGGGAGCAGAGACTAACAGGGATTCTGGTGTTCGTACTGACCGGTGTCTCCATCTTCCTGGCTCCCATTCTGCTGGTGAGAAGGCGATCCATCCCGTTTACAACATCAGGGGCACAGCAGATACAGTAACGCAGTGATTTATGCTGACAATAACCGCACATTTATGACAATAATAACAATACAGAAATAACACAGGGAGCTGTATCACAGCACTCAGATCACGAGAGCCCATGGATACTGAGTGAATGGCTTGAGGTAATAAAGATTTGTTGGACAGGACGACAATGAAAGACATAAAAACCTGAGTGCTGCCTGTGGGGACACAGCAGAATTATGGCACATTGAACGGTGGGGTGTGTTTACCATGCTGCTTTGGTGTTGTGGTTTGATTGCCGGTGTAGCACGTTCTGGTTTAATGTTTTGACTCCTCAGCACTGCTCTTCTCCTTGTTCCCATAGTACATCCCTATGCCTGTGCTTTATGGAGTCTTCCTCTACATGGGAGTGGCCTCTCTAGGTGGCATCCAGGTATGTGTGTGCGTGCGTGTGTGTGTGTGCTTACTTGCATGTGAGTGTTTGTGTGTGTGTGTGTCCAACTCGTTAAAAAAAAAACTGACTGTTGGATTTTCTTATAGTTATGATAAAACCAACCGTACAGAAGCGTGCTTTGATAAAAAGCTTTATTGTTGCAGATGCTATAATTGGGCAGTGTGTCTGCCTCCGAAGCTTCCACTTTGCTTTAACTCAATGAACTGTTGATGTGACCAGCCTTTTATCCCATGGAGCAAATGGCACCTGGAAACCTGTGTTCCCAATGCAAATCACTGATGGGCTGTGATGGTCAGGGTGTCTGCATCCACTGTCTGGGGTGGTTGCCACTTGCTCACTCCCAGCTGTGATCAACAGTTATTGACTGTCATTTTCATTACACAACTGTCTGTGGCACCTGAGGTGTGGAGATTCCTCTGGGATAAGGCTAACAGTTCTCAGAGTAACAGAATTTCTAACAAGACCTTTGCCCCAGCTCAAACATGCTCAACACACTGTCCACTGTGGTTAAAAATAAGTGACACTTGAAAGCAGTGAAAGTGCAGGAGTTTCTCTGATTTCTGTCCCCAACCTGCCCCCCCCCCCCCCCCCCCCCCGCAGTTCTGGGACCGGATAAAGCTGTACCTTATGCCGGCAAAACACCAGCCTGACTTCACCTACCTCCGGCACGTGCCACTGCGCCGGGTCCACCTCTTCACTCTGGTGCAGATCGTGTGTCTGGCTGTGCTCTGGATCCTCAAGTCCACCGTTGCTGCCATCATCTTCCCCGTCATGGTACCACAGCCTCCGTCACCCTCTTCTTGTCCCTATAAACCGACCGTGTTAGCTTTAGCGGCTTTAGCTCTCTGCAATCTGATTGGTACAGGCAGATATCTAGTGGTGGACTTGGTTGGCTTAGGTGGTGTAGCATTTACATACACCTGCCCTATTGGTAGTAGTAGCAACCAACCATTGGTTTAGCATTAGCTTAGCATTAGCGGTACTTTCTACTGCCACATGCTTTACTTAATTGTAGTGTAATTGTTTATGGAGCTGTGCTTCTAGCACAGGGGTTGCAGGATTGATTCCCAGGTAGGGCTACTGAGTATTGAGCAGAGTACTTCGCCTAAATTGCTTGTCCACTTGTACGAATGCATAGTGTCAAAAACTGTAAAATTGGTCTTGTTATGAGTGTTTGTTAAATGCCTACAATGTAAGTGTCATGGTTAAATCCATTATTTATCTAAAAGGCTGCATGCCTCCGCCTTGCCCCCTCTGTCTTAGATCCTGGGGTTGATGGTCGTGCGGAAGATGCTGGATCTGGTGTTCTCCCAGCATGACCTGGCCTGGCTGGACGACATCCTGCCCGAGAAGGAGAAGAAAAAGAAGGAGGATGAGAAGAAAAAGAAAGACAAGAAGAAACCTAAAGGAGCAGAGGATGACAGTGAAGAGGAGGTGAGACAGACACAAACACGCATGCCTGCATGTTCACACACACACACACACACACACACACACAGAGTAAGATCATCAGTGTTAACTCATCTGTAATAGAGTGTGTATGAGTCTGAAATTGATGAAATCAGAGTTGATTTAACACTGAACATTGTTACAGAATTAGAATGTTTTGGGAGGGGTGTCCTGGCTCTCTGGTCCTATCATGTGATGAAGTGAAGAGACTAAGCATCCCCACTGCTGTTCCATCTGTAACTCATGCTCCTTGTGCCTTTGACTGAGGATTAATATGTTTTTCCTTTCTGTCCCACAGTGTTGCTGAAAAGGCACTGTTCAACAGTAACATTCATTTGCTTGTCACAATCCATCCTTCCAACCCCCCCCCCCCCATTTATGTTTAAGTGGTACATTCCATATGATAAGTTCCCTTGCGTGATTGGTTGCTTGCAGTGCTGCTATTTCATTCAAGCTGCTGCAGTTTGGGCTGCTTTGTTTACCTGCCTGTTTGTTTGTGCTCAGAAGCTGATTGGCCCAGCATGTTCATTCATTTGGTTTGTTCATCAGCACTGGTGTGTGTTAGTGAGAGAGAGAGGAGAGGAAGAAAGTGATAGAGAAAGAGAGCAGAAGACAGAAAATGAGTTAAATGACAGGAGGAGTGGAGGAGAAAAAGGAGAAGGATGGAAAGCATGACTAAGAGAGCGAGAGGGAAAAAGAGATGTGAAAAATACAGAAAAAAGACAGAGCAAGAGGAAACAAAGGCAACTAAAGTATAGATAGCTGAGTGTGAGTGTTAGTTGATTTGGAATGTTCCCCCTCCCCTCCCATCTTCTCCTGCATGCTGATTGGTTGCTGGCACTGTCTGTCTCTCTCACCCAGCCAAAGAGCCCCGCCCCTCCCCCTGTGAAGATTCCCATGGAAACCATAGCCCCACCCATGGACCCTGCTCACATCCCTGGCCCCCCTCCTGTCGAACCCTTAGCTTCTGATCGTGAGTAACGTCTGCTGTGCAACCTCTCCCCTTTCTGGAAGCAAAGTGGAGTCCTGACTGCACTGGCAAACGAATCAAAGGCCTTTCTCACAACACACTGTGAGGCGCGGAACCATCATATAACAAAGAACCAGCACCTGCAGTCTGTTTGCATCTAACACAAAGGGCTGTATTCAACCAAACACGTTTAGTCTCTGTAAGTGCATATATAATTCAATCAAATTAGGCTTTACATTGCAAGATGTTATTTTATTATTTAGAGTATATTATTTGAGATTTTTTTTATATCCTTTGAAATGTGCTCTATACATTTTGAAACAGAGTTACATGTACCCTTAGAGACTAAAATCCATTTTGATTGAATTTATATGCTCTAATATGACTAATTGTGTTTGATTGAATTTAGCCCAAAGAGTCAAAAAAATTCTATTCGGTCAGTCTTCCAGCTGAGCAGAATTCAATCAGTCAGTCTGATCTGGTATTTCGGTGACGGGAGCAGAAGACTCATCAGATGCAGTGTGAAAGAGCCTGTATGTCGTTTTGCCATCTGCATTTCAGAAGAGAGTCCGAGGGTTGCCCTGTGATAAAGACCCTCAGTAAATGAGAGGGAGCCAGGGACATGTGTGGGATTCTTTGGTTTTAACTGTGGGGAATTATGGATTTTGTTCATGGGGAAAAAAGCTTGTTGATGCATATTTGTGCTTGAACACCAGCTGACTTTGAAAACACTGAACTTTTTTCTTTCTCTGTCTTTCTCTCCATCCTCTGCTTGCTACTCTCCTCTCTTGGTCCTTTTCGTCCCATCTTTTCTTCTGTGTCTCTCCCAACGTCTCTGCTTGCGTTATTTTCACATCTTCTAAATCCCTATTCCATATTTCCCCTCCCTGTTCCCAACCACTCCTCCTCTTTGTCTCTGTTTCTTTTCTTCATTTTTTGCCTCTTCTGTGTTCCCCACATTTCTCCACATTCCTTGGTTCCTCCCTTCATTTTGTGGGTAAACGTGTCTATACATTTGCTTGTGTGTGTTTGCTTGTGCATGTCCCTGTGTGCGTGCATATGTGTGTGTATTGATGCATGCCTCTGTATGTGTGTGTGTGCATGTTTGTCTGTGCGTGCATGTGTATGTATACACCCATTCTTCTGTGTGTGCGTATGTGTGTGTCTGTGTACATATGTGTATGTCTGTGTGTGTGTGTGCATGTATGCATCTATGGATCTGTGTGTGTGTGTGTGTGTGTGTGTGTGTGTGTGCGCATGTATGCATCTATGCCTGTGTGTGTGTGTGTGTGCATGCGTGCGTGCGTACGTGTGTGTGTGTGTGTGTGCATGCGTGCGTATGTGTGTGTGTACAGGAGAAATTCCACCCTTACTCTAACTGCTCTGCTGATGACTCAGATCTGGACCGCAGGTACTGTGTGCTCAAACTGCACGTGCCCTACAGCGACCTGATCCAGCCCCCCGAGTCCCACACTGACTGGGGCGCTCACTGCCAGCTCGACGACACCTACTCCTACTGACAGCCTCCATCTCACACACACTCATGCATGCACATACATGACCATGAACACCCACACACACGATAACACGCACACACACACACATACACAACCATGAACACCCACATGCACACACATACACAATCATGAACACCCACACATACACACATGCACATACACAACCATGAACACGCACACACACATGATAACACACACGCACGCACATTCACGACCATGAACATACACACACATATGATAACACACACACTCACACGCACATACACAACCATGAACACCCACACACACTCACGCACAGACATATGATAACACACACACACACACAAATATAAATAATACACAGATGCCTACATACATTTGTAGATAACATGCAAACACATGCATGTAGACATATACATAATGGACACATATATACATAGATATGCACACACAGCCATAACCATGTACAGAACACATACACATACACACACACATTCATGAAGTAACCATGCACATACATGTACATTCACATGTAAACATGTGAACATATACAATAAACTCACACACATATACAAATCACTTGCACATACCGTTGTTTCAAACAGACGGAATATAAAAATACAGAATGGAAGCTGAAACTCTCAGGAGTCAAACTGCATCCTTCACCAATTTTTATCATGTTATGAGAATATTGCTGCACAGCTGAAGTAGTGTAACTGACTTTAATTTAGCATTTAATTTAATTTAATTTAACATTCACTCATTAAAATATGATCCAATAGCTTTTTAACAGTGGAGCTCACCCCTAACAAATGGAACCAGTTAAATTGTTCTGAAACATGCAAACCACATTTTCAACATTTTAAATACAAGAGGTAATTTATTTATGCAACTGCAGCAAGGGGAATGTGTGTCTGGCCTTTTAACCACAAATTCAGAAAATTGATCTTTATTACTTAGCTAATGGGTGAGTCTTCCTCTGGCATTCTGCCCTGTGTAGATCTGGTGCTAACGCAATGTCGGTTATCTGGACACAGTGATAACATGTTTCTGAGGAGTTTGAACATGCAGTGGATATGGTGTTATCTGACTTTGCAGATAACCGTAGGTGTGCGGCGATGGACTGTGTGCTTATTTGTGCAGCGCACACATGCAAACAGGCCACTGCAAACACATGTTCAGGGACATTAATAATTTTGAGTAACTGTGAGAGACCTGACACAAATGCGATAGGCTACAAGAGAATTTTAATATAATGAGGCAATGCGCTGAAGCCTCATTGGATAGTGATCTAATTGTAATAATCAGATTTTAAACAGGCCCGTGGTTAAGTCCAGATCTAAACAGGGCAACAGAAAAGCGAGGACTCCTGAGGGTGACAGAATTCTCCTTGTTACTGTTGCCATGTTACTGTTGCCATGCACCTGAAAGCAATGCAGAAATTCTTTTTAGCTCCAGGTTTGCTCATGTTCATTCATTTCTTATTATTCTGTGAAAATTTCAAAATGTGTAAATAACAACTTAATATATAAACATAAATAGTATAATGTATAATGACATCACTACATCTGTGACTGTTTTGTACCATTTAGTAAACTGTAAAAGCAAAAGTGAAGTTGAAGTATCTTAGCTTAGAATTCACGTTTTCTCTCTCTTTTTGGCTGTTTGTTGTGATGTTATTGATTTAAATATTGGCTGCTGGTTTATAGAAAATCTGGACAGGGCACTTTTTGTTGCTTGTTTTTCTCTCTTAGCTTTTTAATGCACACACATTTACACAAATTCAAAGACTGGTTTTCCTCAGATGCTCATATTGGTCATTTACTTGGAGCATTTTTCAAATTTAAGACAATAATTGCCCATAATTAAGGTCCTTTCTTTATCCATATTCACACAAATGTGTATTGTGTGGGAAACAGAATCCTGATTGTGCACATCCAGTTTGTCTCTGGCCAGTCAGGTGATTTATTTTATTTTTGTATATACAATTATACTGTTCATACGTTCAACTATAAGCAGTTTCACAAAAAGTTTTAGCAAAAATGAAGCTAGACACTGTAGGGGCAGAGAGGAGGGTACATCAGTCTAACCTCTGTGGTACTTTGCTATATATAGACCTGAGTTACATGCTGTATAAGTGCATTTTTCACATAAATGATAGACTCTTGTAATTGTATACTTACATGGAAAATGTACTTGAGTTGCATAGCTCAGGTCTGGAAACATCCCTAAATCATTACTAAATTGCTGTGTGCATGTCACACACTGAAATGAATAAAGAAGTGAAAGAACCATGAATGAGAAATCATTCACTCTTGTATGTGATGTTCAAAGAAGGGCAAAGCCCTGAAGATGTCATATTGAATGTCTCTTTCCTCTCTGAGGTGAAGTTCAGTGTTGACGCGCTTCATCCCAACTCAGCTATTACGTGAACAAGATAAAAAAGGCAGCCATCTGCAGATCGACTTTATGGTTATTTTGATCTATTTTGGTTGTTTCTTTTTTTTTAAATAACATTGGAAATGTTTGGGCCCTGCCAGTCGAGCCAAGGTGCACGGTGCTACCTTATTTTTTTAATTACATAAAGTAATAGATCATACTTTTGCAGCCTAAGCACTTTTCCCTTCTTCTCCACCCCCATAGTTGCATGCAAGACATGCACCCATACCACCGCCCCCCTCCCCCCCAAACATACACAAACTGTTGTTTCAGCATGAGACACGGGTCCCCAGCCTGTTTGCCTGTAGTCTGTGTGCTTTGTTCTCTCTGCATCGTAGCCGGTGATATAAAGTGCTGCTCAGTTAGTGGCTGCTAAAATCCTCTCTGCATTGTTTTCCAGGGGGCATGGCTTACACCAACAGAAAACAAAATGTGCTGTAGGCTCACTGGAGTGCAGTCGTTTTGGACAGGTGTAATAAACTGGGCAGTGTAATTCTATATTCAGACTCTGAGCATAGTGGAGTGCAGGAGCTGAGCTGTTGGAGCGGATTTGGATACGAGCTGTGACTGTACATCAGCATCTTTACTCTTCTCCACTGCTGCCACTCGTCTTTCTCTTCCCTCCTTTCCATACCTCTTTCCCAGTGCATTCCTCCTCATGCCTGCTCCTCCTCTTTCCCAGTCACTCCTCCTCATGCCTGCTCCTCTTCTATCCCAGTGTGCTCCTCCTCATGCCTGCTCCTCCTCTATCCCAGTGTGCCCCTCCTCATGCCTGCTCCTCCTCTATCCCAGTGTGCTCCTCCTCATGCCTGCTCCTCCTCTTTCCCAGTGTGCTCCTCTTCATGCCTGCTCCTCCTCTATCCATCACCTCCATCGTCCCCCTCGGACTTTCTGGCTAAACTGAAAACCTTCAACCACCCCCCCTCCATGTCCTCCCTCCCTTCCATCCTTTACCCGGGCTATAGAGCTGTAGGACATGTGAAAGCAAACTGGCAGAAACAGTTCCCTAGTCAATTAATACTCTCTAAAAATCAGCGAAATGATAAAGGAAGGAGAGAGGACGTCAGAGGGTACATTTGGGGCCTCCTGTTTCTTTCGGTCCCTTTCTCTTTCTACTTCCTCCCCCCCCTCCTCTCTCCTCCTCCCTCTATCTCAGTGGCTGCTGCGTGTGTGTGTGTGTGTGTTGTAACCGGAGCTTGGTGTTCCCCAGCATCACTCTGCACCTGAAGATCTCCTGTCCCTCGTCCCCCGCGGGGCCCCTGACCCATGGAGCGGCCGGCCCCGTGCCTCAGGTCAAGATTGAGATGGAGTCTGACTGCGAGGAAACTGACATTTATCACCCCCGCCCGCGGGACGTGAGCAGCGAAACCACACTATAGGGGACTATAGGGGACATGCTGTAGGCTCTGCCACTTAGGGCAAGAATAAACTGAGGCCCACTGTGCACATTAAACATACTGAAAGGACACTGCACTCAAACACACACGCACACGCACACACATATGCATGCACACAAACAAACACTGACATTTATTTGTGAAACACAGAGCAATTGACTCCCTCTAACTAAAACATACACACACCTGCACATTCATACATAAATACTCCCACATGAACCAAACACCTAAAGACATATTCCTACCGTTTCAGACACAGAAGTGTGTATAGCTGGCAGATCGCACTCAAATACTCCCATACACGCACACAACTGCAATGTCTCTCTCCATCTCTCTCACACGCACAAACACACACACACACAATTACAATAACATTTGCTCCCACTTTTGGGAATACAAAATGCTACAGTAAGACAGCATCACAGACTCATAGACTGAGACACTGTCAAAATAAGGACGTTTTTTTAGCTTTCTCTCGTGCACTCCCAAGCCTCCTCAGCACTGGATATGGTACGGTCTAAAAACCAGTGGGACCCATTTCATCACTTTAACACAATATTTCCTTTCGACACTCCTGCACAGAAACTTTCATTGTATAAATCAAATGAGGCCATAGAGAGGAAGGGTTTCTTTGTCCAAATATTTATGTGTCCTTATATATCTATGTTCTTATTATATGAATGAATTATAAACATATATAATATTATTTTGCACTTTGATAAGGCAGTTTGTGAGTGAGACAAATTAATCTTGATGTAAAGCACGTTTGTGGTTGGCAGAAACACTCAGGAATTCAAAGACGGATTTATTGTTTAAGAATTTATTCTTTTTCCCAAGATTTTTTTTCAATGTAAGATGCCTCCTCATTCCCCATGTAGAGAGAATGCTTGTGTTTTTTCTTCAGCCGCATGTCAGTGCTTTCTCCTCTGCCATTTGCCCGTTTCCCCATACTGCTTCCATTGCAATATACAATCCAAACTGAACAAAATCCCAAAAGAAGAAGAAAAAAGAAACAACCATAAAAGTTTAGGAGATAATTTCAAACCAATCCCTATAATCCTACTGTTTTTAACTATAATAATTGTTTATGAAATTTAAAAAGAATGTCTGCATTGTTGTATACTAACAGTTTTCATTATATATTTATGTCACAATGATAGTGTGTCTCTGTGTGTGACTGTGTGCGTGTGCACGTGTGGATTATTGATCTTCATGTATATTTGATGTGGGCTGTAAAGATGTACCAAACTACATTTTAGAAATAAACTTATGTTTGAAAAGAAAAAAAAGGGAGTACATGAAATTATTTGTCACAACATGGGTTTTATTAAAGAAAAAGAAAAAAACCTCACTGAACGTTCTTAAGCCTATGTATACAGCGAACACACTCAATAGCTGTCAAGATATGTTTTGGTCTGTTTTTGTCAGCACTCCACTCTCATGATATTTCTTGTAATCCTTCTCAATTACACTCGAGGTAATAGTTAGATATTGACAGAAAATCTACTTACACTTAAGTCCTCAGCTCCAGGTTGGGACAATTATGGTCGGCACATCACTATTTTCTGACTAAAAAACACGGGGAATATGCACAATCATGCTTTGCATCTGTCAACAAATCATGTGACCCATACTGCAGTGTACCTTAGTCAAATATAAGTAATACATAACATTCTGTGTCCTTATGTGCTAAGATTTCCCTAATCGTGCATTGAAACGGACGTCACTCGCAATTTATGTTCCTGGACAGTCGTGTACGCATGCGCACCAATCTGAAAGTAATGTCCTATGTACGGACAATATTTGGCATCCCTTCACTCTGCGAATGCCTAATAACTTGTGGAAATTAATTTACCCTCCTGGCTACATCACTAAGCACTTCAGATGTTTTTGCAATGTAAAGTCGCGTTGGATTAAAACTGGTTCGCAGTCTCTGAAATTCTTACAGAAGGTAAGACAGTTATCAAGGCCTCTGCCATCTCAGTTAGCTCACTGGTTTGTGTGTGAAGTTGTGGTTGAATTGTTATCATTTGTGAGTTCTTAACGAACAAGCCAAAATTGTTCCAGCCTAAGAAATCAACGCATCGTTTGTGTGTATCGATGTGCCAAAGTTATCCTACCGCAGTCGTTTCATTAGGATTTTATAGCTAGATACCTAGCTAATGTAGCTAGCTAATTATGTGAAGTCGACAAGTCAGGCATACGGACAGATAGCTAATTATCACTGGCTAACGTTAACCATCATTTCCTCAAATAATACTTGTCGTGTACCCATAACATAACAGCCATAGCTAACTATAACTTTTCAATCGGCTCTGACTTTGATGTAACCGTACAGTAAAGTTTGTGAAGAACTTTCGTGGATAATTTTATGAATGGTTAAGTCTAGCAGTTGATAGGCACAGTGCCACACCCCCGGATGCTAGCAAACTATGTTTTTATCCAACCCCAAACGTGTCCGAAAGGAAACGACGTTTTACACTTGGATCCACGATGAATCCAGCCAGCCAGCCAGTTAGCATAGCTAAATGTGTGATGTGTGTTTTGCGTGTGGACAGGTTGGAATATGTCAAGTGCTGAAGAGGCGTTGACGTTGACAAGGAAGCAGCAGTCGGATTACGATGCCAACACTGTGGAGTCTCTGGATCGGTACAAGCATGTTTACCGGTACATAACCAAAGGGGTGTACTCGAAACATCTCCCTGAGCAGAAAAAGCGGGGCATCCGGAGAAGTGCAAACAATTTCTCTGTTGAAGGTAAAACTACATCTCTCATAGGCTCACGAATCCATTACAGTCAGGTTATAATTTAAATATTCCATTCAATGCTAGAGTTCGCCTTAGCACCCACGAGTTTCTGTGAAAGTATGTTTTTTGCTTGTTTTCAGAGCAGTTATTTCTCAGTCTTAAGTGAATATCCATACTAGTTTTGGTTAGAGTTAGCCTCATAACCGTTTAATGTTATCAAACACCTACGGTCTTCTTAACATTTTATCTTAAACTTACGGATTTGAGTACGAATACAGATACAGGATAAGTTTACCAGTTTGTGTCAGCTATCTTACTGGAGAATGCTCCGTGAATTAACGTGGCCATTGTGTTTGTAGAGGGGCGGCTATATTATGTGGGGCCAAAGAAGGAGGAGAAGAGAGAAGTTGTGATTGACACGGAGAGAAAGCGCAAGGTGTTTATGGACTGTCACTTCAGTGACATTGGTCACCATCTGGGGCAGAAGAAGACCGTCAACAGGATCCAGAGCAAATACTATTGGCTGGGCATCGTGAAGGATGTGGTGGACTGGGTATGTTTTGGACAACGCCGTCAGCTGCCACTATCAGGTCATTTCACAGGAAAAGTGTCCCTGTACGATGGCCATGTAGTGTACAGTGTAATTAGGGAAAGTGGTAAAGGTCATGTGACCTTTTTTCCAGAAGTTGCACTTTTAGGTCCCTGGCGGAACAGTTACTTTGTACCCTTTAACAAGCTTGCAACATGACGGATATAACCGAATATCTTCCTTAAACCTTCAGCTGTTTAAGTGGATTTTTTTTACAATATTACATTAGATATTAAAAATAAAAACAAAAAATTAACCTGTTAGTCAGCCCCGATACTGGTATGCTCTGTGAATGAAGTATGCGCTAAACAAGTGGACTAACATCAGGGATATCCTTTACATTTTTCTATATGCTTCTTTTTACTTTTTTTTTTATTAGGGTTATCATTGTTCAAACAAAAGCGCATTGCTGTCTGTGTTTGGCAGGTGGCATGTCACACTGTTAGCAAAAACTTCACAACATTATTTTGGTTTGTTCCTAGATCAAGCTGTGTGAAACCTGCCAGCATGCTGAGAGAAACAAAAACATGAGCAGGACGGTCCGGCCTATCAAGGCGGAGGCGCCGTGGGAAATTCTGAGCGTTGACATTTTGGGTAACCTTGGAAACGGACAGCAGTGTTTCTGAAAGTGCAGCGGTAGTTTAACCCCTGCTCTGTGAAGGCAACAGGAACCCTTCATGGGCAGATATGGCTTTTGCCCTGTCACAGTTCCTTACTGTGGCTTTTCGTTTTGTCTTCTAAAATATTTAATTCAGTGAAAATGGCCACACTAATGCTTAATAAAAATATATATGTTAAAAAAAAAAGCAGCCATGCAAGCAGACAAAAATATACACATCCACTCTACTTTTGATTACATGACTGGTCTTCTTTATTGATTGCATTCACACTGCATCACTGAGGGCATTTTTGTCTGCTGTCCTTTCAGGGCATGCACCTTGCCCATTATCTGTAGGCTATGTTTTGCAGCTCACATATAATAAATTACATATATTCAGTGTGTTCGCAATGTAAGTTCAACCTTCAATTTGCTGCATTGTGAGGCAAGGTCTGTGTTTTAGTATGAAACTCTGATTGTCTTTCTTCCTGGACATCTTGTGTGTGGTGAAATCGTGACCAGGTCCTTTCCCAGAGACAGGGCGAGGCCACGCCTACGTGGTCTTACTCACAGATTATCTGAGTAAGTGGGTGGAGGCCTTTCCTGTACTGAAGAGAGATGCTCTCTCTGTGGCAAGATGCATTTCTTCAGCTATTTACAGGTAATCGGCCCTCTAACTAACTCATGTCAAAAGTATTTAACTTAAGAGTGCATAAGAGATGAGGTTGATGTGGGTGAGGCAGTAGAAAAAAAGTACTCAGTGTTGAGATTTGTCATGTGTTATTTTTTTAATGGTGTGTAATGCATTAAGTCAAATAACCCGAATTGTAAAGACAACCCAATTTGATTGTGGTTTTTGTTTTTTATTTGCTCACCAGATTTGGGTCTTTAAAAAACATTTTCTGTTCCCAAAGCTTTGACTTTTGTAACGAGGTAAGAAATGTGCATCATCATTTATTCTGACACTGGACTATAGTAATGGGAGAAAGAGATGTGGTGAAATCAGAAATGAGCAGAGTCACCGCATTGGTAGTGACGTACAGACTTGATCCAGTCATTGTGTTTTTCTGTGGCGATTCCAATCATTCAATTGATTAGAACATCAGTGATTGACAGGTCATCTTAGCTGCATATTTTTAATTGATTCATGAAACCTTATTCTCGCTTCACTATGGTGTGTTCAACCCCAGGTGAAATCTTCCTTTTAACATTTTAACCCTCCAGGTAACACAGCACCTGTGCGACAGGTGGAACATCATGCAGACGGTGTCACCTGTAGACCCTGCCCAGCCCGGCGGGCTCACTGACCGCAGCAGCGGCCCGCTCAAGGACGCTATTCGCCGGATGGTGGCCGAGAAACAGCCCGAGTGGGACGACTACCTGGAGCCCATCCTCTTCCTGTTCCGCACCTCCGTCAGCCCCACCACCAAGTTCACCCCCTATTACCTGATGTTCAGCAGAGAGGCAGCCCCTCCCAGCCAGGTGAGACATTAGTGCAGCAGTCAGCACTGGCCACACAGGGATGTGCAGTGTTCCAGGTACATGCATTTGAACCACTGATCTAGGAACAGTGGTATAAGCGTGTTGTGTTATTCAGCTGTGTGATAGCCATGCAACATTGTTGAATGTTGCTGCTTTGATTCAAGTCAAGGCAGCAAGTTTCACAATGTAGTAGGAAACTCAGGGAAACAGTCTTTATTGCTTTAGAATGGGGAATTTACTTTCACAATCTGAGATATGATAAGGGCACAAAAAACCAAAAACTCACGGTGGTTCTGTGACCCTGTCTCTGATTGTCAGGGAAGTTTTTACTTGATAATTAATTTGTTCTTATGAATCTGAAGGTTTGATATAGCCAAAAAGCTATTCTATGAATTGCTCTATGAATATGATTATGCACACAAAACACTTATACTTCAAGAACAATTAATATTTCCAAGGTTTAAAAGATGAGTTACTAACGAATTATTTCTTTACTAATTAATCAGTAATTGGTAAAGTCTAAATATTCAGAGTTTGTTGCATTTAAGAACAGTACTTGGGAAGAGTATTAATCCAGCAGTCTATAATGATGTGTGCAGGGGTTTCTCTCCAATAAAAACCGATATATTTCTGTGAAGCCCAGATATCCGTTTGTCAAAAGGGTTTAATTTATATCAGAACTGAACCCGATCTGTAGCTCTGTAACATATTAACCTAGTCACGCGTCCAATCTGGTTTAAAATCGTGTGCGAAGTTGCTACTCCCGAACTGTGTTCACCTAATTAAAGCTCTCAGGCCTCTCCTCCTCCTCCTCCTCCTAGATGGACATTGATCTGCTGAAGTACCGCCCAGGACAGGAAGTGTTCCTGGCCAGAGACGAATGTGCCAGCGGCATCATGGCCGCCATGCGGGAGCAGCAGAACGCAGTCAGGCAGCTGGTGGGTCTGCGCTCTATTTCCTCATAATGAATACTGCGACCTGCAAAACTTCTGTAAAAACCCAGCAGATTATGGGCTGATTTTATTTTCAGCAATACTTTTAGGACAGAATCATATTACTGGGACATGAGTATCTCAACCTTCATTTGAGCGCTGAGTTTTTTTTTGCATTGTGGAGTGATGGAGTGGGTGGTGTTTGTTCCTAATGGACATGAACCAGCGCTAACCACTGATACTTTTTCTGTTGTAACCAAAAGCCTTTATTGTGTGTTCACAGGTTATAGCCAACATTAGCACAGCTTACAAGCAGGGGAAGAAGAACATCAAGCGAAAGGGGCGGAGCATGTTTGAGGCGACGGACTCATTGACGGACGTGAGAGGGTCACCTCCAGTGAAGACGGTGAAGGAGAGCCAGTACCTGACATTCCCGGTCGAGCCCATGCTCACAGTAGTGCAGAATAGCGCCACCAATAGGAAAGACGAGCTGGAGTACCCTGTGCTCGTGTCCAGCATACAGTGACGGAGGCTAGCATGGGAGTCACAGGCCCAGCAGACTGCGCTGTTCCTCACAGTCATGAGTCTGGACACTCCAAGAGACAGTCACAACGTCTGGATGCTCTGGAGTCTGGACGTTCCAACAGAGTGCATGGATAGGTTTGTTAGTTTTTCTGGCCTCATGTTCCTGCAGTCTGATTGGTAATAGCAGATATCTGACAGTGGATCTGGGTAGTTTATCATTTCACACACCCACCTCCCAGACTAGTGATTTTGCATATAGGAACTCACAGTTTGTAAGACACTTTCCTGGTGGATGGTACCACACCTGGGTGAGGAACTATAGTTTATATATATATGTGCCTGTATCTCTTCCAAATGGCTGGTCGTATGTAAACCTCATCTGTGTTTTCACCATTCATTTTATCTAGGAGAAATGGCTTGCCAGCCTGGACAGGAAGTGATGGCTTATGAGTCATGACCTCATTTCCTGTCAGCAGGGCAAGCCTCAATCAAAACAGAAGAAAGTTTTTCTGTTGGTTTTCCGGCAGGTTTTCAATCATTCACTACCAACAAGTATTGAACCCCGCCAAGGTTACAGCAAAAAAAATTAAGCCATTGGAGGATGTGACTCACAGAATACAGACGTCCTTTATTCCTGAAGGGTACAATTGGACATCTCAAGTGTTTATGTCTCTGGGTGCTGAACAAACGCATAAATACTACCTTATTGGTGCCATGCAAAAAAAACAGTAACTTTTAAACAACACATTCAGCTGTACTTAACTAAATGGTATTAGCCTTGATGGTGCAATGAGGAGCGGAGATTGATAGTGTTTGGTAGTGCATTGGATAGCATTGTGCACTGTTGGGAACTGAGCTGATGAAGTTACCAGTTCATCCATATCAGGGGTGAAAATAAGGCGGGCTGCACTTCCCCCTTTGATCACCCGTGTAGGGTGTTACTGCTGCTTAACGTTGAGATGTTTTCAGTGTTTAGCGCTTAGCGCAACATTTTCTGGATACTGCCATGTGTGACTGGGTATTTTTTTAAGAATTTGTTATGTCCTTAGGACAGTGTTGGCAGCTTCAGGTGAATGTGGATCTTTGGGCAGGAAACATACAGGATAATAGCATGGGAATAAATGAGTCATAATCTCACCTTACTGGAAGAAAACAGAGAGAAGCCTCAGCCAATCACAGAGTACATTAGCACTTCCTGGTAAGTACCCCAGGAGGTATTCCAATCACCATCGCTGTTGTTCTATTGGTTGTTAATCTTGTACTCAGTGATTGGTAGAGTTCCTGTCTGTTCTCCTGTTCTTAAGGTGATGAAGCAACCATTTTCCCTATTTTAGTATCTCTGAGACCGTATTGTCCCAGGTGACAGGAAGACATAGTGAATTGGAACAAACCGTTGAAGGAGGCTATGACTATGTTGTTGCACTAGAATAACTTCCATTTAAACTAATTAAATATGGGAACATAGTTCATATATTTCACATTGGATAGGCAAATCTCAAGACAGAATTTGTAAACCGATTGTATTCCATACTTATTTAATATTGTTACCATTTGGGTCTCTGTTGAGAACAAGTGCCTTAGTATTTAAGATAGGTATAGCTAATACTTGCTTTTGAATTGTTCATAAATTAATTTTGGGAACTCTTTTGTTTGAATACTTGTGAATAATGTGTCAGTATTATGTCCACTGGGGGTGATTTTGTGTTTTAAAAAGCATTTCTGTTTCAGATGTTGTGCCTGGCTTTTTCAGTTTTTCAAGATGTGCATGTTTAACAGACCAAAAGTGTTAAAGACAGTGTTTATGTTATGTTTAAAATAAAATGTTTTTATCTTTTTTTATTGGCTTGATAGCCAGGGACAACACAGTTTGCAATGTATTGTGCGTCATCGTCTGAGCCTTTTTGCTTGAATTTAGATTTGTACTAACATACAGAATACCTGGAACTGTATTACTCGTATATGGAGGCGTACTCCATAAATATTCTAATTATTTTTCTTCTTTTCCTCAATTGAATTGAACTGTTATCAGCCCCACCAACCACAAACCTTCCCTACAGACCCAGGACCCAGAAGTGGCCAGACATATCTGACTGCTGTATTTTCCCAGCAGCTAAATCATGCATTGCCGTTTTTAACCACAAGGTGGCAGTGGTGCCCATGTTGTGTTTAAGAGTCACTCAGGTAAAAGGAGCAGTTGGATTTTGTGAATTCAGGTCAGAGGAGCATCTGTTGCCTATGGAGACACTCTCTCTGGAGTGTACATACTGGGCTGACACAGAGGCTTCAGCTGAAACCCTGGGGGAAGGTTTCGACCCTGACTGAAGGCATTCGAATTTCAATTCTAACAACATAAGTGGCCCGGTTGCCAGGAGACAAAGACTTCAGTCCATCTTGTGTTTGGGCAATTGTTTTGTCTTAAAGCTGCAAACTGAAATATTTAGTGCTTCCCAATTGCTAATTTAAACTTCTCAAGTATGTGTCTGTCTACAAGTGTCATGGAAAATACGGGGGTAGATACTCTTAGATTGACTCTCACCATATCAAACATAAAAATTCATGATAACCATATATCCAAATTTTGGATATGCGCACCAAGTATTTTTTGCAGTGGGCCTACTTTGCATATTTTTGGATATCAAACATTTTTTTTGGAAGACAAACTTGCTGTGCTGGTCCTGCTCATTTGTAGGTTTGTGCAAGCCCCAGTCAGCTTTTAATTCACCAAGCTATCAAATCAAAAGCCAAGAGCTCAACGATAATACAATAATGTGTTGATATCACTGCTCTTAGGTCATTGGTGCATGTGTTCTTTTGTGGTCATGTGATGCGCCATGTTTAGCGATCCTCTCCTTCAGATAACACTCCCAAATAAAGTTTGGGATTGTAACTTTAAAACTCGACAGGGCCTTAAAATACATTACCTTTTGAAAGGTGCAATTCAGGCTAGCACTTCTTGTTTTTGTTTATTTGTATTTATTATTTTTGCATGGATAATTCATTGGACACTGCGGCAATCAGTATTTTAAGAATAAAACCTATTTTACCATGTGGAATTTGGTCTACAAAATGCGTGTATCTACAGTTTGTGTATTTGTGTGTGTCAGAGATAGAATGTGTGTGTGTGTTTGTGAGATTGAGAGAGAGAAACATGTATACACTGACAGTTATTTTATAAAATTCTCAGATATGCTGAATTTCTGAACACTTCCACCAGGGTCTATCATGTTTTACAGCTGTCATGGTTGTTTTGCCTTAAATGTAGGTTATACAAACTATTGGCCGGTCCTGTTGCCTGTCAAATGCAAATCAACATGGAGTAGTTAACAGCTGTGAATAGGCTCCACAGCATTGGCGATCTGGTTTCAAACAGGCCAGCAAAGGGATTAGAAATGAATGCAGGTCTAAACAGGGAAACTTTGCATTACCTGAATGGAGTAGTACTTCCCAGGCTGGATGAAAATGCCTACGGTACAGAATGTCCTTCAGCTAAAGCTAAATCACACAAAAAATAAGGAATCACACAGCAAGGCAGGTGGCAGACACTACGTCAGTCAGTGTGTCCAAGTTACTTCCGGAAAAGGTAACCAAGGAGAGAGGACTGACAAGTGAGGTGTTGTGATGACAATCATAAACACATTGCGAGTACCCCACCAATGCGTTTATGTGGGCTGTACAATTACACATACTTCAATTATTAGTTCATTTGTATCCATGATTTTAGGTCGTTAATCTTAACCAAATTAAATTACAGCACAATCTATTTCACCATTCCCAAACAGGTGCCAAACAAGTTGCTATCTCGAGCTTTCAGTCACACACTTCATCTTATACAATATCACACTGTGATTGATGTGAATCACTTCGGCATATTAGTTATAAAGCATAATCAAGTATGACATATCTCAACATTTTTCTCTGCAATATCAATATTGGTAACGAGTTTTGCAGCCCTAGTTATGTCGTCGTTGTATTCCTTTCAAATTCCAAATGACGTCAGTGCCGCTCCTTCTCTCTGATTTGACATTTCTGGACAAGAAACCTGCGGTATTTCCGGTTGGAAACTGAGCAGTTTGTACTGTTCAAGCTACTGTAAAGGGAACCTTGAGCACCAAGGACTAACAACCGACACAGCTGCTGCAGAAATGTCTGGATTTACGGGCAAACTCGATTCTTATACAATGACGCAGTTAAATGAGTTGCTTGAAGACGATGAAAAGCTAAACCATATCGTCCAAGAATTGGAAGAGGTAAGCATTTTGATTGGCTAATGTTACCATAGCTAGCTCGCCAGTTGAACATTTGCTAGCTATAACGTTAGCTGGATAGCTAGCTTAACCTGCCCGGTGCAGCATCATTATTAAAGTCTAATTTTGTTTACTACTCTTGGTCTTGAAAATATGGACTCCGTTTAAAGATGTCACGATGTCTAACTACATTATCGATGTAGTAACTGGCCAGCAACATTACAATACAGACATGCAGACATACTGACTGCACTGTTTGCAAAACTGAACCCAACGTCAAATAATGGTCAGCTGGCTAGCTGAATGTGTGTCTTTGACGACAGTGGTGGGCATTTCGCTAGTTCACAGTTTGCTCTTACCTGTAATTCATGGATTTTTTGTGTTGTTATACAGTCCAGAAGTTTTTCGCAGGCTTCCCTTAATCCCTTTTTTACAATTCAGTATGTTAGTCAACAAGAAGAGGCAAAAACGTCCTTCACTTTCAAGGAACAAAAGAACTGCGCATCGTAACGTTGCGACGATAGTGGTACCGTTCAGCAATGAAGCGATTAGCTGTATTTTTATCAAGATTGCCAGCCATTGTTAAATTCGTTATGTGAAGGAATCAACATTTCATGTAGTCATTGTAATTTCCCAATCAACTGTACTGTCATGGACGCTACCCTTTCTGTTATGCAAGTAGAACTAATAAAGCAGAATAATTGGGAAACTCGTTCACGCCTCTTCAATCAACATTGTTAAAATCACAAAGTGTGTGAACATATAAGTGGCTACAGATACCATGGTCAATAATTAACTACAGCACAGTATCTGTGGCATTTCCTGGGAAGTTGGGTTCTTTGCGTTAATTTTTGGTGAAACATGAACTGTTCTCCTAACCCAAAGCCATTCTGACTCTTTCTTCGTGATGCAATTTGGCAAAACAATTATTAGTATAGGTCTGGTAATTTTGAGTCCTCAAAATTATCATTTTAAAAAACTTCTGAGTCTCAGAAGGTATAATTGAGCGTCTTGTGTTTGTGTCAAGGTTTGCACATTCACCACAATGCACCATATAGAGTTACAGTAGCAAGGCATTATTGTATTTGCTGTAGTCCAGCTTTCCTCCCCTCCTCTCCCCGTATTTCTAAAGAAATTTTGAGGTAGAGGACGAAGTGTCATTTTCGGTTGAGAAAATCCGGAAATTCCACTTCCCTTGTCAGAGACTTCTTTCAAGACATCAGCTGTCTAGACCTTTTAAAAGGTTTAGAGGTCAGCGGCTTTAAATCCCTCTTTCAGTGTTACAAAGTTGGTGCAACTTCCCTCTCGCATCTACTTCTCGACAAAGTGTCAGACGCGACTCGGTGGCAGCCGCAGAATTTGCATGTTGTTTGGCTAATGAATAGCGATTCACGCTCTCGTGACTGCCGCTGAAAAGCAGATTGTAATTATTGAATGGCAAATATATGATTGAATAATCAACTGATCAAAGGGATTTTGAATGTCTTGATTCTCCCCACCTCATCACATTGACTGGTGTGTTTTACACTCTTGTTCTAAAACAAAACACCTAAATTCGCTGGAAGTTCTGAGTACTGAAGATTTTTTTTATTTTTCCTGGCGCGGGGATGGAGTAGGCTAGGAGGAAACGTAAAGCAGCACTTCTCAATTCCAAGCCTTGAGGGTGAAATTTTTAACAGACCTGTTTGCTCCAACCACACACTACACCACCTGATTTTACCAGTAAATTTTCTTCCTTGGCACAGGAAGTGAGCTAATTAGTGATACTCAGGTAGTGTAGTGTGTGTGGCGGGTCCAAATACCTGCATACACGGTAGCTGTCAGCCCTGGTGTACTGGATTTCAGAGATGTGAGTCAGCAAGTGACCTGTGCGCTACATAGCGCAACGTGACCACATCTTCATGCACTGCAGTTGGGAAAGCTGGCCACAGATCAGGACCAAACTCACTGCAGAGGGCCACAGGGGCCGACTGGGCGTGGGTTTGCAGAAATGTTGATTCCTGTCGTTGATAAGAACGTGAGGTATGACCTCATCAGTGCTGGCGGTCCTTCGTTCCCATCGTGAGTGACGCTGACTTCAGCTGAGCACCACGTTTCAGAAACTTGTAAATCTCTAAGTCGGAAAGAAGTTTTGAAACGGAACAACTTCATATCCGTGTGGTCCAAGACTGTGGGGGTAGCCAGGGGGCTTGCTGCAAGCTTGCACAGGCGGTGTGTGATTGCTCCAACAAGGCTGATGAAAGGGCTGGCCAGGCAAGGCTCATGGGAAAATATAACCCGAAAGCACAGGACCTCTGTCACATTTGAGTAAATGTCTGGATCTTGGCCTTCACCAAGGTGATGGAATGAGTTTGTCCTGCCTGGAGCATGGATGTAAGACTCTTTCCCCGGAGGGCCACAGTAGGTCCTTGTTTTGAAGAAGTTCTGCACTTAATTGCCTGCTGATTGACAGCAACAGAATGAAATGAAATTTGCGGACACTGCTCCCAGCTGGGTTTTGAATTAAGCCTTGTTTATACTTCCTAAAAAGAACCTACGTCACCTGGTTTGCACATATATTATGATGTCAGCACATTACTTTTTTGTTCGACTAGGGTGTTTACTGGGGTTTTTCCTGGTTTGTTGTGCACAGGCCAAAATCTCCTGTTTGCTTGTTGAGCTGAGTCGATGAAGTCCACACTGATCGGTCAGCTAGAGGCAGTGGGAGGGTTTTGCACAAAACAGGAAGACATATTGTTGCTTCATTTCTTGCTTTTATAACTTTGACAGCATAATAAGGTCATCAAGAAGGAAGAAAGCAAAATAAATAAATTTGACTGGTGTTCAGTGAAGCCTTCAAACATCTCCGGCCTTTCACATTGAGGTCTGTAGATGCGGCTTTCGTTTCTTGCCTCTTGTTTGTTTTGAGAATCCCCATAGCAAATGATAAAGACTATTGACTGAGAGCAATCCTACAGGTCACCACCTGCTCCGCTGCTGCCCGGCACCATTGTTAAGTCGCTCGGTCGGTTGCTGTTTGCGATGTTTGGTACAGTTGTGGTGCAGACTGTGACTGGCCAGTTACCGGGTTGGTGGGCAACAGTTGCTTTTGGTTGCAGCAGCACAGGTCAGACCAGCTTACAGGTGCTAGTGTGCCATTCAGTCAATTCTGCTTCAGTGGAAGACTCCATTGTCAGCATTGTAATACATTCATCTTATCTTTTTTTTTCTGTTTAGTGAGTCAATAACGGTGCTGATCATTTTACTGGATACACTTCCTGTATTACTTTGTAGTGCAGGGTACATTCACAATGCCAAAATTGATTGATTCTCTTTGACTTTGTAACTGGGGTTTTGAGTAAATTGAGGATGAACTCAATTTTGTGAAAGCTTTTTGTTTCAATAAATGTTGAAGTCAGCCCAGCCAGGAGCTTTATGTTTAGCTGATTCAGTGACTTGATTGGTTTTATGGTTATGATTCCTGCATAATTGTGCACCACTTGGTGCAGTCACAAAGGCTAAAGTGATTGATGCATTTTTGAAACTGGGGTCTGCAGGAATTGAGGTAGAACGTGGATGTTTTATCTTTTGTTTAGGAATCAAGGTGCATATTTTCCTGGCTTCCTTAAAACAGGTGTATCTTCCTGTGTAGAGATGACAGACTGGTGATGAATAAGAGTGGAAACCCACTAGAATGGGGGAGTGAAATTGCATTGAACCAAAGTGGGAGGAACCACCATACTGGACCAATGGTTGTGCTTGGCTGTAGCGGGGAAATTTTTCTTTCATTCCAACTAAACATTGATTCAATGTCTGAATGTAGCTGTTCTCATTATGCAGATAATGAAACTTCATTCTCCCATCGATGCCATTGTGAGTAAGGATGGAAACTCAAGCTGTATGAATTCACTGTGCGGGAGGCAGCGAGACCTTGGAATAGACACTAATTTGCATGTTGGATGCTAAATGCACAATAGCAGCTTCAAGCAGAATACCTTCCTCATGAATCACAATTCAGCTGTCACAAGTGCTACAGCATTCTGCATTCATGGTTATTACGAGATAGCACAGTGATCCGTGATCCTGGTCCAAAAGAACCACAGGGTCTGCTGGCTTTGTTTGTTTTCAATTCCACAACCATTTCTGGAGCCAGGACGCACCAGGTGAGAAGAACTAACCGTGCAATCAGCTATTTCAGTCAGTCAAGTGCTGAGTAACAACAAAAGCCAGCACACCTTGTAGCCCTCCAGGACCCAGATTGCGAGCCACAAGGTTAGCATATTAACAGTTGTGTTAGACATCTGTTTAGAAAAGGAGTGTCTTGATATAGGTTGAATGACAGGTTATGAGCACGGACTAACCCACCTTCAAGGCGAATTTGGGTTTTGGCCGTAAGCATGTGTAAAGCTGAAGGAAAACGTTGCATTGCTCTTTGTGTGTCTGAAGGGGAAAGCCACTGTATAGACCTCCGCGTTCGGCATCGCCGCCCCACGGGACCACAGATTTCATTAGGACTCCTGGCAGCCCAGAGCGGGGCACTTGAGATAATAAGCCGCAGTCCTAATGAGCTGAGAGGGTTTGAGTCATTTCTTCCAACCCCTTGTACGAATTAGGCTAAATCATTTGAATTATGATTCTCTGTCACTATACCTTCCCGGTTAAAACAGCTGTAACATCTGGTAGGCTCAGGGAGGCTGTGCTAACACGTGCCACAGGGTGACAAAATCTTCTTAATGTCAGAGATTCAGATTAGTCTTTACTTAATCTGGAGACAGAGAAAATCATTCCTCATGACTTGGTGAATTTCTGTACTATAGTTGTGGTAAATGAGAAATGAAGGACCCTTTTGTACTACACTGCATCAATATCAGAATTTGAGAGGTCTTGAAAATTAAAATGCAACAAAAAACTACAAGCTATCGGTGACATGCTGGTTTGAAACAGTTATTGTGTTTTTCTGTGGCATCGCTACACGATCTCTCTCGCTGTCTTTGTCAGCCTCAAAGACAGCGCACAGTAGCAGGGGTGTGTCAAGATGGCTGACCCCAGTTCTTGGTCTTCCTTCTTGGAGAATAGGAGATGGAGAGGGCAGGGAGTAGCAGTGTCTTTGTGTGATGGTATTCATCACCAAAGAAAATGGAGTCCCCAATGGCTAAGTGATAGTGTGGGACTGAGGAATCTTTGTGCAGAGGGAGCCAGTGTCCACTGCCTGGGCGTACGCAGGACTATATATTTCTGTCAGTGAATAACCAGTAGCAGTGCTATTTAAAGGGTGCTCAGTCAGTCGTTTCTCATGAATCACAGTTCAGCTGTCAAAGGCCCCACAGTGTTCTACAGTCGTGGTTAACATGCATTAGCACAGAGGTCCTCAGTCCTTCTCTTGGAGACCCACAGGGTCTGCTGGCTTCTTGTTTTCTTTCTGAATTCCACAACAGTATCAGGACCCATGACACCAAATGATATGAGATAACAAAGGACTGCTTTAACTGGCCATTAAGTCTTAGCAATGAAAGCTGGCATTCCCTGTGGCTCTTCTGGACCAGAACTGCGAACAGCTCTAAAAGCCTGTGTGACTCAGTTTGAGGTTCTGCAGCTGATTTGTCTCTTTATGTTCTTACTGTCTGCTGAAAGTATGTCCATTGATGTATGTTAGACGTGACATACGTATCCTGTCTATGCAGTTACTAAGCAAATGAGAGTTCATTACCTTCCCGTGGAGTTCCATGAACAATTATGTCACTAACCAATGGGAGGAGCTACAATTTGGGCCAATGACCACATTCGATGGTGTGATTAATTCAAAGAAGGCAGTGATTGGCAGCTTCACCATAACAGAGTCCATGAAGCCTCAGCACAACCATCACTAACTGGTCTTCCTCCCACCTTGCTGACAGTTGTTTAGAAAGTTAACTCTGAACATTTAACCCACCCTTTTAACCAAACCACGACTGAAAGTCAATGTACATCTCAGAATTTGAGTGAAAATTTATTCAGAGCGGCTCACACAGACGTATATTCTTAATGTACAGTCCATTTATAAAGCTGGATATTTCTTGAAACAAGTCAGGATAAGTGCCTTATTCCGCCTGGGAATCAACCTTGTTACAAGCCTAGTTCTGTTATCAATATACAGGATTTTCTTCAAGGCAAGGCTTTTTTTGGCAGAATGACCTACATTTTAAAACCATTGAGTGATATAGAAAGCTAACATTTGTATCCAAATGTGTCAGGAAGGTCTCGTTAACTGCTTGCCACCAGTGGGGAGCCCTGTTTTTTCTGTGGTTAATGGGGAGAGGAAGGCCTCTGTCAAATCAAATGAGGAAAGTAGGTAGCTCAGTGTGATCTTGTTTAATTGCGCGGGCAGGTTTAATTGAGGCTTGACCTACACTGCTGCTTCTGTGGCCACCCCGTGTGAATGCTGACAGCCTTCATGCCGGCAGCCGATTTTTCACTCAGTGTCTGCTAATGTCTCTGCAGCAGGGGTGGCTAACCCTGGTCTTGGAGAGCTATGGGGTGTGTCACTTTCTGTTTGTTGCTCAGCACTTAATTGATCACTTATCACAGATGATTGTGCTGTGGGATAAAGTCATCTCGCCTGTTTTTGTTTTTGTTATGTATTGGTTGCTATTTTTAAGATGAAAACAAACACAGGCACACCCCTGCAGCACTCAAAGACCAGTGTCAGCTGCACTTGCTCATCACTTGCTGTTCGTGGTGCCACTTTATTGCCTGACTTTTTGACGCTTATCTCAGGATATAGCCTTCATTATTTCACGATTGTCTGGTGATCAAGATGGCAGTGGCGCTGTCTATGTAACCATATTCTCGTGTTTCCATTGAGCATTGCTGTAAGGATGTAGCCAATATTGATATGTGTTATGGCTCTTATTTGGGCTGTGGAGTATATCTGTCATGGCAGTTGGGATTTTTATAATTACAATTATAAGATGATCTTGACAGGTCTCACTTCTGACTCACACAGGTCCACAAAGTACTACTTTATTTGACTTGAGCACTAAAAACCAAAGACCGTCCCTTCCCTTCATGTTGCTCATTTCCTCTATTCACATACAGCGTAGATTTTGCAGCTGTCCTAAACAAATTGTTGCACATAGAATTTTTTTGGAGCCATATTAGGGTACCTCTAATAGCAAAGGACGTTGTCACCCAGCTTCATAAACTGTGTGAGGAAAATACATTGCCAGGCCTTGTATATCAGCATTAGTCAGAGCTGCTTAGGACGGCAGCTTGAAGCTGTGAAAATCAGTGCGATTGTTGGCGCGCCAGAGGCAACGACGTCATTGCGAGGTGGGGAGAGTGTGGGCCGTCATTGTGGGAACTTGGAGAGGAGGCACGGTCCGTGGGTGTGTGCGCTGAGGGTGAGGGGGGCACCGTCCGACAGCACTGCGCCAGCAGCCAAAGGATTAAAAATGGAAACAGTGGAGGCATTTTATTAAGCAACAAAAAATAAATAACTCAGTGCCGGAACTAGAGGGAAGCCTGTGTTTAGCTGTGCTGTTTTGGGTTGTTTTGCGGCACCCTTAAGGGAGTGAGGGTCGGTTGGGAGCTCAGAGATCCTCAGATCTCTGCCAGCAGACTTCACGCAGGAGTTAGTTCAGCACAAAACAAAAAGTAACCTTTTTCATGCTAAGCTGGGAAGTGGCTGCTCGTTGGATCGGTCTGGTAGGTCTTTTTAAAATGTTGAAACCAAGTTTTTTTTTTTTTTTACCCAAACAGAAAACGGTCTCAATCAAAGACACATTTTTTTCAGCCGAAGCAAGAAAACACCAGTAATGAAGGGAAACGGGCCTTTGAAAAGCATGGCCGTGTGAAATGATGGCGTGATTGTTGGCTAACATAACATTAAAGTGAACAAGTCAGCTATGCAATCTAATCTGATTTTTATGGCCTCTTGCCTTGTGCTGTAGTGGTGTCATTTTGGAAGTAGTTAAAAGACTGCCCCCCCTCCACATAAATGTTTGCAGGAATAGAGGAAGTTGTGGAATTTTTTTTTTTTTTATCCAGCTGTCTAACATAGGTAATTGTCAAGCATACCAGCAAAGGATATGGTACATCTGCTAGGCAAGATACCAGAGCGCCATTCTCATGGTTTCTCCATTACATGCTTCAAACTGTAGACTACATGACTGTCAGCATGTTAGGACAGTGTTAGGACAGTGTTATGACAGCGTAATGTTTTTGCTGAATGCATGGTTTTTGCTGCCGAGTCAGTATTACCGTAGGTTTATACAACAAGAGGGGAAAATAAACGGTCATTCGTATTTGAAAACAAAAGGCACTGTACAAAAATAGGAAGTGCAAATTGTGATTATAAAGCTGCTATATGTGTTTGTCATAAAGCTGTAAAATTGCCTACAGAATGAGGAAGGGGATGAGTTCCTGGCACTCTGCAGTGTCTGGAAGTTTTAGTGGTGAGCAACTTACAGCATGGGAGAAAAACAAGTGCATTCACCTGTATAATACGGACAATATCAGCAGACCTGGCCAACAGCATTCCCAGAGAGCATGGAACATCACTAAGTCACTGAAGCAAGCTATCTATGCCCAAACTAAAACTGTAACTCATGAACCAAAACAATACATTCGTGGTAAGCCCTCTTAAGAAAAGCATAACTGTAAGTGCCATAATCAAGACCATAAATGGAATAACAGTGACAAGGTTCACCAGGGTACGCTGCAGCCCCCCAGGGCTCGAGTTTTGCGTTCTCTGACACGGCAGCCCTCTTGGGCTTTATGTTCTCTGTGGCAGATGAGCCTGATTGGCTTCAGAGGGGCAGAATGTGCCTAGTCATGCTCAGGAGGTTCCGTCCTGTGCACAGTGGCAGGTTGTGGGGGCTGAGCTGAACACAGCTGTGTTGAGAGATACAGTGTGCAGCCACCGCCGCTCACAGGAAGTTAGCATCCAAACCGGCCCCGCAGGCCGTGAGGGGCCGCACGACGACGTCACATAAAAAGCAGACTGTTTTTTTCTGTGGCTTCATCGGTTGTTCGAAACCTAGTTTAAGTATGTTATTTTTGCACATCCCATCCTGAGGATGTTTGTTTAAGACACTATTGGGAGAAAAAGGGAAAAAAAGGTAGCATTTTATATTAGTTTGGGGTTCAGGACAGCATTGCTGCCACTGTGCTGATGCTGAAGCTGAGTTTTATAGACACTGTACACTCACATCTTCTTCCCTCATCTGCCCTTAGCAGTGAGCAGTGAGCCGCTGGGACCGGAGCAGGCTGGCATCTTGGCCTGGCCTTTTCCAAACCAATGTGGGCAGCAGTGCAGTGCAACAGATACAAAGCTAGGCTTGTAACACAGAGGTTGCAGGTTTGAGTCCCCGCTGGGTCAATGTTGACATAGTGCCCTTCAGTCAGCTGCTTCACCTGAATCGCATCAGTTGATGTTCAGCAGTATAAATGGATAATCTATAAATATGAACCCAGTGTGTGTCACTCTAGATTTAAATGGATAACGTGATAAAATGTAAACTCAAGATCAAGATCCTCTGCTAAACCCCTGAACGTTTAAAGCTTTAATGTAAATATAAACAACAAACTACCACGCTCTAACATACATGCAGTAAGAAGAATATTCAGTGATATGCTCTCACTCTCGCTCTTTGACTTGATGCCGAAAGATGCTCATCGTTCTCGTTGGCTTTGTTTAGTCTGGGCCGTTAGTGCTTGTTTGTTTGTAGCTCAGCACTAGTGATTTGCGGCGCATAGTTGGGCTCTGTGATGTGGAAAGCTCGTCGGAGACTGGGGCTCTATGTGAATTATGCGACCTTGAGCCACATCGAGGGCGCGGGGCGGTGCTTTGAGGACATTCAACAGGACAGATCGTTGCCCCGCGTCCCTGTTGCTGATGCACAAAATTCGCTGTCTCTCCCGCTCCAAAACCTGAACCCTACCGCCACACTCCTCCCACTTACAGTGTTGTAGAAGAGATTGACGTGCTGTTTTCACAGTGACATTCAAATCTTAGAGGAAAGATAGGCCCCATTTTAAGCTCCCAGCTCTTACTTTAACATTTGAATACACAAGCATGTAAAACGCACAAACTAATCCCCTTTAGTTCCACTCTCACGTTTCATCTCTAATCATGCAATAGAGGTATGGTAAAGTTTCCAGTTTGCATTCAGCCTGTTTCAGGTGGAGGACTTTCGTCCTTTGTCGTTGCTGGTAAACAATGGTAAAAAAATGCAGGGGAAGGGCACATTGAGTGAGTGAACTAGGCCTCAGAGATGCGTCTATGCCTTTAGTAACTGTGTATAAATAGAACCACCAAGTGCACACCTCAGCTTAATGCTACATGGATCCAACAATGTAATTATAACATTTTTACTGTGGCCACAGTCTCTTGCACCAGATACTCAGCTCTGTGTTCGAAAAGCAAGTCACTGTAAGTAAGACATTAAGTAACTTACAAAGTTAGTTCTGTCTCCCGACCCTTTAAGCTGAGGAATTCCAATTCCATATGTTTTATGAATTGGAATTAGGCATTCCAATTTCATATTCCAATTCTACATGAGTAGGTACCACACAGACAATGAACATTCTGTGCTTTGAAATGGCACTCTTAACTGCTGCTACTAACTGGAAGCCTCCTGTACGTGAGAAGCAAGGAAGGATGAAACCAGAGAGCAGCGGATGGGGTGTGGTTTTTTTGTCACCCCAAGGGACCGTGACCAAGTCCGTCACTCATGTGTGGTTGTTGTGTTGCATCATGGGAGAGAGAGGGTTAGGGAGCTGGGCTTGTGGCTCAGAGGTTGCAGGTTCTATTCCCAGGTGGGGCACTGCTGTTGTACCTTACTCCATGGTCCTTAACCTGAAGTAAACGTACAGGTCTATAAATGGCTTCTAAACAACCACAGAAGCATAGCAGTGTGACAGGATCTGCAGAAGTAAATGCCTGAAGTATAACTGAGTAACCGCTCCGTGCTTCCCGGGTTTGTCCTCCGCAGACTCAGACGGTGCAGCAGGCGAAGGAGATGACGCTGGCCGGGAACCGCAGCCTGGCTGAGCAGAACCTCCTCCTACAGCCCCAACTGGACCTTCAGAAGAACGAGCTCACCAAGCGCTACCGCCTCCTGCAGGAGCTGTTCGAGGCCTACCAGCTCCGCAAGTCCACTTTAGGTAAAACGCACTCCTAATTTGAATTAATTTTTATTTTTTCCCCACCCTGAACTCATCTGAACTGTTAAGTCCCCCACAACTACCTGCTCTTGCTAACTCAGGTGGAGGATGCTACAACATGTGGCTCCTAAGATTCGAGTGATGACTACCCCTTACTCCGATGAAGACAGACTAACTTAAGAAACAATTACATTTGCAGTCGCGGTTTTAGTGTAAGTAACCTGTCATCATCAGCACAGTTTGTCAAGTGCAGCAATTACCAAATTTAAACTCAGCTATTTGTGAAGGAAAAAAAAAACAAAGTTGAATTTTGGTTCATTCATATATAAAAGTGAAGTACATGTGTTGACCGAATGTGGTGTGATATGGATATCCTTATGTTTGGCTCTCGATGTTGTTTGCAGTCGCGGCCTTGGAAGTGTCCTTGGACAAAAACCTCATGAATAAATGTAGCCACATGAATAAATGTAAATAACGTCTGGCGTTATCCGCTCATGGGGCCTCCCGGCACATCTGAGATGATGTGTTGAAGTGGGGCGTGATGTAGTCATCATGTGTTATGTTCAGACGTGTAATTTGTGTAGTCTGGATTGGTTTAGCAGCAGCTCTTAAGGAGACACAGCAAGGCTGAGCCACCTAGGGTGAAACGAAGTCCAGTGAAAGAGTAAATTATGAGCAGGAGATAGCGTGATGGCCCCTCCACTCTCTAGGCCTGTGTATGTGTGTGTGTTTATCATGGCTGTGTGTGTGTGCACGTATGTGTGTTTATCATGGCTGTGTGTGTGTATGTGTGTGTTTTTATCATGGCTGTGTGTGTGTGTATGTGTGTGTTTTTATCATGGCTGTGTGTGTGTGTGTCATCTTCAGTTAGGAACCTGTGTACCTGTGGATAACCACACCCACGCAAAGCAATGACGAGCACACACACATACAGCTCACACACACATACACACAAGCCAGACCGGTTTGGCAGGTTCTCACAGCTGTTGTTCTGGGAAGGATCCTTCCTCTAGGGAATTCCACCTCCACCTCCTCCTCCTCCTCTTCCTCCCCTGCCATGAATCAGCTTTCACACGTCCTTATAGGGCGCACACCATCACCATGGTGCCTGTTGACAGAACCTTCCCATCCTTGATATGAGTTATCTGAGCAAGGTGATGTAAGCAAAGAGTTATGTAGTTTTATTGGCTCTCTGTCAGCTTAAGCACAACAAGTTCCATCTCTCAGCGTAAGTGCAGTGAGGTCATTCTCAGTGCACTGAGTTCAGTCTCTCAGTGTATGCACACTGAGTTAAGGCTCAATGCACTGAGTTCAGTCTCAGTGTATGCACACTGAGTTAAGGCTCAGTGCACTGAGTTCAGTCTCAGTGTATGCACACTGAGTTAAGGCTCAGTGCACTGAGTTCAGTCTCTCAGTGTATGCACACTGAGTTAAGGCTCAGTGCACTGAGTTCAGTCTCAGTGTATGCACACTGAGTTCAGTCTCAGTGTATGCACACTGAGTTAAGGCTCAGTGCACTGAGTTCAGTCTCTCAGTGTATGCACACTGAGTTAAGGCTCAGTGCACTGAGTTCAGTCTCAGTGTATGCACACTGAGTTAAGGCTCAGTGCACTGAGTTCAGTGTGTAAATGTAAGCAGTTGGTTCTGCATATATTTGTCAGTGTACATTAGCATTACATTTTTGCCATTTAGCGGATGCATTTTTCCAGAGCAACTTGCACAGTTTTCATTTTTACACACTGTCCACTTATACAGCTGGATATTTACTGAAGCAATTCAGGTGAAGTACCTGTGTCAAAGGTGCCACTTCAGTCCGTTATACTACACTGTGCAGTGTGATTGGTCTCTCATGGCATCCAGGGGTTAAAGGTCAGCCTGTTGCCAAGCAGACATTCCGATGCAGGTCTGGCTGTTTGTCTGTCAAGGAGTGGCCTTTGTCATGGTCTACTCAGTCTGGAGTCTCCCTCTCTGCTCTGTCACCGGGTGAAAGAAAGATTAGTGAACAGTAAACCATTAATGAGATCAGTTTACTGGCAGCCTCATGCATTTCCTGGTTTGACAGCTGTTCTGTTGCATCGTCAAGTCTATCTACTGAATGTCTGTTTTCTTTTATATGCAGTATTTTTCTTCTTTCACTGGTCTGGAAAGACTCTGTCATTAATGTAAGCTGACACGATTGCAGCAACATCCTGTGTCGGTTTGGGAAGGTTCAAGATGAGCATCTGCTTCCTCTGGAACCCATGAAGTCGCCTGCCACTTCATCTCTCAAACACACACACACGCACACACACACACACACACACACATGCGCGCACACACACACGCATAAAGGAGGAAAAGAGAGAGAGAATGACACTCTTTGACTTGACTTTTAAACTCAGATTTGTTTTCTAACCAAGCAGTTCACGGAAGCATTCCTCTAAAACACTTCAAAACTGTCCAACCAAACACAAACTAAGACAAACAAAAAAAAATGAAGCACCAGGAAAAACCTCTTTAAGCCTCATGCTCAAATTTTTCACTCAAAATTTTCCCAAACACAGAACATCATCTTATGAATGCGCCAACTAGCCCCAAATCCCTAGCAAACTGTAGCCTGATCCCTGAGCTGAGTGGGACACACAGCCGCGACACAGCATCTGCTGGGCCTGTTCCTTTCGTCTGGTACTGCCATGTGGCCCATATGGCAACTTTAGCCTGGGCCACTGCAGAGTTCATCAGCCGGACTTCAGTACGTACAGATACTTTACATTGTAAACGGAAGTGGTCGTGGGGCGGGGGGGTTGCACTCTTTAAAGCAGTCCTGGAGTGCTCAGGGCTATAGGACTGTCCTACCTAAAGTTTAGGGCGCATTTTGAAAGAGAGAGAGAGACTGAAAGACCGTTAAAAACAGAGAGTGATCAGGATTTAATTGTATGTGAGAGAAAGAGAGAGAGATACATGTACAGGCAGATTGAAGGAGACAGGGAAAGAGACAGACTGAGTAAAGAGAGACAGAACGAGAGAGAGCCACATTCTGTTCCATAGCCAACCGTGTTCATCCACCACACTACTCCCCTGCCCCCTCCCCACCCACAAAACCCCCTCACCATGGCAACAGGCATTTAATTGAACGTGAATCCCAGATTGTGGTGGGCGTGGGTGCGTCAGCGGTCCCCCCAACGCGCCCCCCGCCCCCGAATCACGCAGAATCAGCACTGAGGGAGCGGGGGCACCAGCCGGTGGAGGAGGGAGACAGCTGGCCCGAATCGGCCCATCGTGACGACTGCCGTCACGCAGAAAAAGAGGAACGTGTCACGATCGACTCCCCCCTCCCACCCTGCAGTGCAGTTACAGCAGCCCACAGACAGGGGGCCTGCTGTCCAGCCCCACTGCTGGAGTGAAAGGAGACTGGAAGTGGGTGGAGCTTAAGTATGCTCACCAGTTACTCTCCGGTTTGAGCCAGTCATTGTGCTCTGTTGTGGTCAACAGAATGTTTTTATTGGTTCAAACAGGTCACTGACTGATATCTCATTGTAGCTCCACCCATTACGGGGATTGATGAAGCCTCATTCTTGCAGACCTCACTATGAGGACCAATGAAGATGTGCCATTAACTGGTATGGGACCATTGAGCAGGAGAAGCTAGCCAAACTCCCTTGGATGCATTTCAAAGCCACAGGACAGAACATAATACATAATGACAAGAAAGGGCCATTCAGCCATATCTTGGCTTGTCATTCACCTCCAGTCCTGAGAGTATTAAGCAGCACTGAGCCAAACCTGAAATGGAACACTCCAAGGCTCTCTGCCTGTACGAAATGACCTGAGAAGCTGTTCCACACATTGACAATTCTGTACGCAACCTGTTCCATACAAAGGCTCTTCCTCATAAAAGTATAACGACTGCAGTGCTTCCTGATATTCATGTGGGATTAGGCTTTAAATCTCTTAATGGCATTGCGTTAGCGATGGTGGCAGCGGAGGTCAGACCAGGACCTGGTCGCTGTGTGAATGCCAGGCCTCATGCTGGACTGTGCCTGCCTGTGCCCTGAGCTCCGTGAGGTCCTTGACCTCCCGGGCACCCTGAAGCAGACAGCTGCACTCTCTGTGTAAGTCCTCAGGAGCCCCGTGGCCATTGATTTAAGCCATTTAATCTGAGAATGAGGTTGTGTGTGTGTGTGTGTGTGTTCTCTGTCCGACATTACATTTACGCATTTAGCAGACACTGTTATCTACAGCGACTTTTGCAGGGGACATTTCTGCACACTGTCTCATACAACTGAAGTAGTTAAGGTTAAGTACCTTGCACAAAGGTACAGCCCATTGCCTCAGAGTTCAAGGGCCTAACCACTGCACTACACTGCTGCCCTGTCTGTCTGTCTGTCTCTGTCAGGCCTCTCCTCAGTGCCTCAAATTACTCTGTCCTTTCTATCTGTAAAATCCACTTACTATGATAGTGATAGGCATGCCAACCCTTTGACAGGGACATGGCAACTTAGACATTGCCCAGTTTCCCATTGGCCACTTGAGGGAAATGTGATGGGTTTGACCTATGCCTCCTCTTACTGTAGTTTGTAATTGGCTAGCTGCCTGTATGTTAGCCCTGACATCACTGAGTAGATGGGGTAGGTTAGAGAATACTGCCCGCATCCCGATAGGGGGTACACTGCTTTTGTGAGGCGGAGAGACCTGGTAAACCCGGCACACGCAGCCAGCAGCGGAGTGCTGTGTAGGCAGCCTTGTGTTCTTGCATGTTTGTGCATGAGACTGGCAGCAAGACTCTGGGCTGAAGCAGGAGTCACATGATCTGCCAGAGTCACATGACCTGCTGCGCTGTTCTGTGCTCTCTGCTGCTCTTTTTTTTTTTAACCGCAGTTGAGCGCTGATGTGCTAGATCTGTAGAGCCTGCAGGAGGGAGACAGCCTATAGCTATATCACACACACACACACACACACATACACACCCTCTCTCGTACACACATACACACACTCTCTCTCTCATATACACACACACTCCCTCTCTCATACGCACACACACAATCTCTTCCTCTCTCATATACACACACACACACACACCCTTTCTCATACACACACACTCTCTCTCTCTCTCTCACACACACATACACACCCTCTCTCGTACACACATACACACACTCTCTCTCTCTCATATACACACACACTCCCTCTCTCATACACACACATACACACACACTCTCTCTCGCTTTCATACTCACACTCTCTCTCTCATACACATGCACACACACAATCTCTCTCTTTCTCTCTCATATACACACACACACAGACACTCTCTCTCATACACACACAAGTGCACACATTCTCACTCATGCACTGACACACACTCACACATTCATTTACACACACACATCCTTTCTCACTCTGACACACACACACACACACACAGACACATATGCACATTCTCTCAAACACACACAGTGCTGTGTTGTAGCATGAAGGACTCGCATGTGACGTGTGTGTCTTGTGTGTATTGTGGCTTCACTCAGGAACTCCCCAGAGCTTCTTCTGTTTGGACCTGATAAGAGGAGCGTGTGTGTGTGAGTGTGTATGTGTGTGTACGTGTGTGTGTGTGTGTGTGTGTGTGTGTGTATGTGTGTGTGTGCGTGCCTGCATGCGTGTGTGTGTGGATTTCTCTCATTATATCTCTCCTGTTTTCTGTCTCAGATCAGCATGCAGGCAGTGGTTCTCTGGACACTCTGCTGGCCCTCCTGCAGGCAGAGGGAGCCAAGATCGAGGAGGAGACAGAGGTTAGAACACACACACACTCACTCACACACACACACACACTCAAACACACACACACACGCACATTCTCACTCACACACACACACACACACTCTCATACACTCACACACACTCACACGCACACTCTCATACACTCACACACACTCACGCTCTCACACACACTCACACATGCACACACATACACACACTCACACTCACGCTGTCATACACACACACTCACACATACGCACACTCACGCTCTCACACACACATACACACACACTCACATTCTCTCTCTCACACACACACACACACACACACACACACAAACTAATGGGCCACAGACGTACATGCAGTCGGACGTTGCCTGAACGGACATTATGCGGTGTATACCTGTAGTGGTTTACCAAACTAATCCGAATAATATTACTTTCCTCTCCTTCTTTCCCCGGGTTGTGTTCTACAGAATATGGCTGACTCATTTCTCGAGGGTGGGCAGTCACTGGACTCTTTCATCGATGAGTACCAGAGCAAGAGGAAGCTGGCTCATGTCCGGCGGGTCAAGATCGACAAGCTCAGGGAGATGGTGCTAAAGGGCCACCGACTTCCGCAGGCCCCCGTCCCCAGCCATAACCCTACTGCCAGTCCCGCCCTCAATCCCACCTCTGACACCAACGGCTCTCCCGTGCCCCCCCCCAGGAGAGCCCCCCCGACTTCGCCCGCCCAGTCGACCCCGCCCGTGGCCTCCCAGCCTGCTGGATACCCCTACCCGCCCTGCCCTTACCCCGTTGTCCCTTCCCGGGGCTACCCCACCCCGTTCCAGTTTTCCCCCACACTGCCAGAGGGCCCACCTCCTCACCTGGGCCCCCAGCCCGGATTCATCCTGCAGTGATTGGCTCCCCATCGTCCCAGGGCTCCGCCCACCTCAGTGGAGGGTGGGGCTCAGCATGATTGATGGCAAGCAGCCACATCAGGGGGGCGGGGTGTTGATCTCTTCGGCCCCCCCGAACCTCAAAGAACACACCAGCCTGACAGGGAGTGGACCAAGACGTCGTCCGTCCTCTTGTCTGTTTGGATATCTCGACCTTTATCGCCATGACGACGATGATGTCACAATGCAGAAACCAATCAATGAAAAACAAACCCTGTTCATTTATGAACTTCATCTTCTTCAAACAGGGAGTAGTTTAAGACTTTCTTCTCATTTTAACCCAATCAAGAGGGAGATGGGGACTGATCGTGTGGTGTGAATTTTATCTTTACAGGGTGGTTTTCATGATTTATATGTTTCCAAATAACAACAAAAAACAGGCCTAATAATATGCGGTAATTTGATTTACAGGGTAGCGGGGTGGGGTTTTGAACCTCTTAAATCCATCTCCCCCAGCGTCTCTTGTCAGGCTCCTTACTTGAAGTGAAGCCTGACTAATTTCTCACTCCACTGTAGTGTAACAATGCCCAACTTCCAGGGCCATTCTTTGCCAATAAACCATTGGTCGTTTACTTCTTCTGACCAATCATAAGCTCAGGAAGGTGGGCATAGAGTGTTGGGGGTGGAGGTGCATGAAATTATTAACCACCCCAGCCAATCAGATTCACCATCAGAAATCTGCTGGCACCAATCAGAATACTGGAAGCCTAGGCCATAGAAGTTGATTAAGTTGTCGGGACTTTCTCTGTTGGAAGTTGAGAGTCTGAAGTTGAGACCGTATTCCCGCCTGATCTTGGTTTAGACTTTCTGTGTCGTCTGAGAGAAAAGGTAAAAAAAAAGAAGACAGTTTCTGACCGTGTTTGTTTTTCTATTTGTGTAGTTTGTGTTCTTGCATTCCTAACGTGTCTCATTTCATTAGTGAAGATAAACCAAACTTCATCGTGGCCCATTGGACTGCTGAAATGGCGGTGAGACCGCATCATCAAGCCACTTATCAGTTCTTTAAACATGCTCATGTTCTTATTTAACAAAAGCAGCTAAGGTCAGTGGTACTCCATATGCAAACAGTAGATTGAGAATACACAGTGCTGTTTTATACACATGATAAAGGAAAACTAAAGGGTTTTCTCATCATTGTCTTGTTTTCAGAGGATTAAAACATTTTTGTTGACCAGGTTCAAACTGTGCAAACCTGTAACCAAAGATGTTTTCATTTTCAAGCACTTCCATGTTTCTAATGATTTTTTTTTTTAATGCATATGTATTTAAATAAGAAATGTCAGTTTTTTCCAATTAATTGAACGATTTTTCCAACTAATTAAAAACTGGGACTGTATTTATAATTTTATTTGTTGGAGTGAATCTAACAAAAACTTGCATCTTGATGTGAATAGTGGAAATAGGTTCCAAACCCAGACTGACATCCTTGTGAATACATGATGAGCAGTTTTGTCTGAGCTTGTGTTGTTTTTTTTTTTCCTGGCTATTCTTCATTATTGAGCCTACTTCAGGGAGCATCCATTTACCAGCTGATCCAGTAGACACCTAGGAGAAAGTAGGATTGCTCTTCATGAAGTAAACAGGCACCTTTGCTGCTGTCAGACCACAGAGGCTACCTGCTACCTTGCAGGGTAGTTAATCTGTGTGTGGTTCTTGGAAGAGTAGTTACCTTAGTGTGCCACAGGGGTTACCTGGAAGGGTAGTTACCTGATCAGCTCTGCAATAGAAGCTCATTTCGAAAGGCAGTTGCCAGTGCTCTGCTGGTACAGAAGCACATGGAGCTGTGATTTCCAGGAGAGACAGGGTTGCCTCACCTGAGTTGTACAGGTATGTTTGGATGGAGGTACCTGTTTGAACCAGGTATGTCAGGGTTGAGATACCTGTTTGAACCAGGTGTGTAAGGGTTGAGTTACCTGTCTGAGACGGGTATATCTGGGTGGAGTTACCTGTGCAAGCCAGGTGTGTCAAGGTTACTTGTGTGAGACAGGTGTATCTTTATATGTCAGGTTAGAGTTACCTGTGCAAGTCAGGTGTGTTAAGATAGATTACCTGTGACAGGTATGTTACCTGTGGATCTGCCATGGGGTGAGGCCCCAGGATAGTGATAAACTGCTTATGATTCTGAACCACTGTGAGCTCTTTCCCAGCCTGGATCCCAGTGGCCCGGCTCTGTTACAGCACATGGTCTAACACTCATTTACCCTTTTTATTAAACTTTTTTAAATTTCTTTTTTTTTTATTATATTTTGGCTTGTTTTGATACATAGTTTCTAATGCCATGCATGCGTGCGTCTCTGTTTCTCTTGAAGTCTCCTTTAGGGAGATTTGACCACTATAAAAAAAAAATTAAAATGTTTTTATGGAACAACTTTTGTTTTATAATATCCGAAAAAATAGAGTAGAGTTAGAGGAAATGGGCTGCTGTTGGTTTGTGTTTCCACAGGTGCAGGGGGCGTGGTTTCAGGTGCTTAACTGTTTGAACCACCCATCTTTCTATCTCCAGGGGGTGCTGAGCCTTCAAAATCGCTGCTTCTCAGAATCTACACTCTAAAACAGGCCCCTTTCCCCTGCACCTGTGATAAACAAAGCACCTCCTGCTGTGCTGGAGGGCCTTTTTTTTATTACCCACATCTCCACTCCAAGCCTGGAGAAAGCGATAAGCCCGCCTACTTTTCAGGACCTGACCAATATTTTCTAACCAATCACATGCAAAAATCGACGTGTCGTCATGCGCGTCACGCCTCCACAAACCACTCTGTGAGAAATCAACCAATGCCTAAGCTGCCGCGACCCTGGCGTTGCCTGGCGCTGCTACCGGAAGTGCTGTACCCAGACGGTGAGGCGAGAGCACCGTCAGACCTCTGACCGTCTGGGCTCCAGCACTGCGTTCTCCACAAAGTCTTTACTCCTTCTGAACACTGGGTTTTCTTGCACTAGCCCACGCCCTGCTGTTCTGACCCATGGGAACAGCTTGTGCTTTTTTATGTTCTATTCCTTTGTCTTTTTCATTACTAGTTAAAAAAAAAAAATTCAGATTGCCAAACTGTTCATGACAAACCAGCATGTTATGCCAAACATTTGGCCCTTTCCACTCCTTTTAAATCAGTCAATCTTTGTCTGATTTTGTTTTTCCTGAATCTCCTAGATTTTCTGTAAAAAAAAAAAAAAAAAATGTATATGTATGATCAGCCTGGGTAGAATATAATGCCCTCAGAAACCGCTGTTTTATATGTAAAATAGTTTCTTGTACACTCCTTATGTAAATTATGTTGATTGTTATTGTAATGCTGTGATGTATGACTAAAATGAAGATTGTAGTGGGACTGCTGAAGTTACCTCTTGACTATTTTTAAGGCTAATCAATAAAAAAAAGTTTTTATATCTGTATACTGTATGTTGTGAATAATGTCCTCACATCTTATGTCTCTGTCCAGCTGCATTTTTACAGTACCAAAAAATGTCAAAACAATCTTTTCTGTGGTGTTTGTCTCCCTCTGCTGGACATTTGATGGAAGTAATTAATCATCCTTAACAAAATAGGTATCATCATAAAGAGGTTACTATATGTATATATGTGTGTGTGTGCGTGCGTGCGTGCGTGCGTGGGGTGGGGTGGGGATGGGCAATTCAGTTGATTGTTAAGCCTGGGGGTTGTTGGTGGTGGCGTCTGCTAAGACTTAGAGGGTTAGACCCCTAAAACTCTGATGAGCGCAATTGGGAACTTTGCTATCATTTAATACGTTTAAATTAGCCTTAATGTGGATTGTTGGGTTTTATTCAGTCACCCCACCACCCATCATGCTCCCACCCATATGGGGTGTTTAGCACCACCTCCAGCAGAGATCCTGATTTCCCTGGGTCTCCACCCAGCTCAGCCCCATGTAGCTCCAGCTCTGCCGCAGGACTAGAGGCCACAATGGGGCTCCAACGCCTGCGGGACTTCCACACAGGCTCTGGTCTCAGATGAAGCCCTGTCATGTCATTCGAAGATCTCAAAAACTCTTTGAAGAAGCACAAAGTTGGGTGATAAACCTGGTTCCTCGTTTGAGACTTAAAAGTTCAGAAGAAAGACTGAGGACACTTTACCTCAGATGGGTCCTTTTGGTTCAAGTGCAAAAATCAACCTCCATCTATGCACTTGTCTTCACATTGTAAGTCAATTTGGCCAAGTTACTGCCTAATTTCTGCAATTAATGTGATGAAATTAGTTTTGGGACTAGTCAGAGAAACATATTTTGAACTCTGAATGCTATTTGGCCCATGTACAGTGTTCGTGAAGGCATTCCAGAGACTCCCGACACGTGCTATATACCATGTGTGACCAGCAGAGGTCAGCATTTCTCAGTATTATGTGGTATTTCCCACAGCAACCTCTTGGAAAATAACATTCAGATAAGTCAGCTGACAATAAAGCAGGTAGCACTTGCGACTGTTCTCAGACTGTAAAAGCTCCTTACTTGTGCAAACAAATTGCAGCAATCATATTTGTTAGATACAGCCAGCTGCCCAAAAAACAACCTTTATAGCAAGACATCAATGGCCCATAGTCCCCACACCCCACACAGCCAACCTACCTGGGCCTGTATACTTGAATAATCTTGGAGTGCTGACCTGGGTTCAGTTTAGCTCTATTTCATTACTGATAAAGAAAGCAAATGGCCATGGATAAGCAGATCCTAGATCAATACAGCCTCTCCTAAATGCTTTTGGCTGGGGTCCCCATGATCCATAACCAGTTTTGCTTCTTCTCTCATAATGGTTAAGGTTAGGATGTAGACAGAAGAAAGCAGGGCTTACATTACTAAAGCATCTCACAGTGGGTTTGCTGATCTGTCTGCCCCTTGTCTATATCTTACCCTTGTAAATTATTAACTTAGCACCATGACGGATCTGAGATCAGAACTCATACTCTGTAAGGCATTATAAATACAGGCCCAATGTTTGATTCCTAAAATCGAGCCAGAAAGTATGGCCCCTGCTTCCTTGGTGCTGTTGGTGGTGCTCTTCCAAAAGAAACTCTGCTCCAGTGTATAATTATTTTTGATGTATTTATTTATTTATTTATTTATTTTTGCTGGGGTTGGCAGTAAGAAAGTAATGATTGAAAGAACTAAAGCAAATCACACAATTGTAATGAAAAAGGGCATTGTCCTAGAAATTAAAAATAATTTTCGCATGTGTTGTACGCAGCGTTCCCCTCGACCCCCCCCCCCCCCCCCCCCCCCCAAATATTAGTTAATTTGTAGTTTCTGTGCCAGTCACAGATCTTAGAGGAGGGGCCTGACGAGACTGACGAGACCCGGCGCGCGCAGGAAGCTATTGGTCTATTGCGTGCTTTTGGGTGTATGACCCGAAGGCACAAAGTTTAACTGCTGATGACAAGGGTCTCGTGAGAAGAGTTTTATGTAAAGGGCATTACCTCTCTTAACGAGGATGCACGGTCTTTTCAACAACACAGAGCACACAGCTTTTTGCTTGGTCAATGTAGCACTATTGAACAGAATCAAGCAGCTGATTGTTTGGCAATACAATTTCATACAGACCCGAATGTTATACAGGTAAAAGGCGTATACTAAGAATATCCTAGAGCAACGTGAACGTGGGCTCCCATTACAGGTAGTTTATGCCGCTCTGAATGAAAGGGACGGGCGAGGGCGTGAATATACTGGGTTTGGGCTGTGTTATAGGTTGCTAGTGGAGCTGAAATAGGAGATTGGGTTGCTATGGCTGTAGCTCTATTCTCCACAGACTCAGACAAAGCTGGCTGAACAGTAGTAGGTAGGTCGTAAGAGGGGTGGAGCAGCAATCATTACAGTAATTATGTGCCGAGCAGCTGGTTTGCAAAATAGGCTGTTTCTGTGGTCAAATTAACGAATAAATAACAGAGTATGCATATTTCCTATACCCAGAGGGCGTATTTTATTTGTTAAGGGTGCGGTTGTGAAATACAAAGTGTCATGAAATGTCTGAGAAAAACGCACACGCATTATACGTGAACACCTGTGAAGTGCATTTATAAAATGAAAATGTGTATTGTGCACATGGTGTGGGCTATGGTCTATGCGAACGTCTGAGTAAAGGCACAAGATCAGACCAGTTCCATGTCACTCCCACTATTTTAGCCGTCGGGGTGATTAGTTTCGGCGAGCCCTTTGCACTCAAATAAATTGGTTGTATATTCTAAATAGTGGTTTTCAAACGACGGCATTTGCATAGGCCTGCTAGTTTCTATATTGTGTCGCTGAGGTGAGGGGACAACAGCGCCACCAGTTATATAGCCTATGTGAAGCCATCAGGGGTCACCATTCTTGAGTTGACAGGGGAGTGCAGGAACGTTCATTTGGAGCTCCGCAGTGGCACGCTAACTCGGTTTGACAGAGAGGATGAGCGGACGGGTTGGCGACCTAAGCCCCAAGCAGGAGGAAGCGTTGGCACAGGTGATCATTTTTAAGAGTATGAGATAATGCGATTGCGTTTTCCCCCCCATGTGTTTAATATTTCTTGTTGGCTGTTTCTGCAAGCTCGTACGTTGAAACACCCGAGCTGTCAGCTTCACCAAGGCGATTTGAAGAGAAGTACATTTTAATTGCGACTTACAGTGAAGGAGCCCACATATGTCACGGGAACTGAAGTGCCAAAATATTGACTCTCTTTACATTTTGATAAAACCTTAGTACTGTAAAGTTATTGTAAACTTATGAATACAAAACCCGACAACCGTACGAAGCCGTTATCTAACCTACTCCTGCTCTGAGTTCTGTAAACTTTTGAGTAAAGTGAAATGCTGTTTGTATACATTTTAATTGTTTGACATCGTTAACATTGTAGCATTAAATGTTCTTCGCATTCGCTACCAAACTCTTTACACTTGTCAGACCAAGCAAGATGGTGAAAGAGGTTGGCTACACTGTGGATGACTGTGGAGTACTCAACTTTGTTTGAGCTGTGAATCATAACGATAATTTGTGAAATGTGTTCCTCGAAACACATTAGATATAACCGATAACAATGGAATGAGTCGTTGAAAATGCAATGCCCGCCTTTAACTAGAATTATGCGACTCAGGAAAATATTTCGAGAACTTTTAGTGACACATAAAAAAAACACCGAGTGAAAGTTTCCTGGGCTATTTGAAAACATGTCACGTGTTCGCATTGAAATTCTAATTACCATTTGTTTTATTTTTAACCCTTACACTCAAGCACCATTAAAACACACCAGACATGGTACGTTTTCATCTATATCGCGAATATATTCTCAAGTATTCCACATATCACAATTCACTTAAGCGATCAAGCCGTCTCTGTTGACCCACATGCATTTCTGTCATTCATTCGTCTGCGATGTTGTTTTGTGTTGCCAGTTTCGGGACAGAATAGAGGACATTATCCCCCAGCTTCCCTCCCATCAAGACCATTTCCTGCTTCGATGGCTCAGAGGTGAGGCAAAAAAGTGATGTTTGTAGATTACAATTATGTATCTATATAGGCAGGTCATTATGCTTAATTAAAAACAAATATTCTTCCACATTCAGCTCGAAACCATGTACTTCACTGGCTCGCAAGGTCTTAACATGGCTAACTTCATGTTCTTAATTGTGTTTGACTGTTTTGTATTTCACACCAAAATTGGATCATTTAAAATGTCAATCATTTTTATAAACCGGAAAAAAAAAAACATAACAAAGAGTATGTGGCATCTATGCAACATTTTCTCTCAATGACATCAAAGGTACTCCAATGCAACAAAACGAAATAATTTCGTCATTTCCTGCACTGTCCTTCCAAACACGTTTTCTTTTGTGTGTGCGGCCGTTTGTGCTTTACATGTGCCTTGGTGCACCTTTTCTCCATCGTTAACAAGGATTCAGTGATCGATGGAAGCCCTGCTCTCCCTGACCTGTTTACTGCATGCTGTCAGTCTGAGCTGCAGGGGGCGTATCATATAGACGTATAACATTAATAAACACCCGCACATATTAATTTCCCATCCATTGGATACATACCTTTCCGAGTCATGTAAATATGATCTAAAGATACATTTAACCCTCCTCCCGTTTCATATTCTGCATTAGAAATAGTCCTGGATAGCAAAGGTCATGTGAGTCCTTTCGCCCTTCTCTTCCCTTCTGCTATGAAAGCACTTGCCTGTTTGACTTGCCCACAGAATTTTTTTGTTTTTCCTATTACTTATGATGTGAAAGTGTCTTTAAACATCCGATTTGTGCAATGAGTGGCTGGAAAGAAGGAAGAGCCAAGCAGGAGCATATGGTCTTCCTTAAAAGATACAGCCATGTTCCTCTTAGTGTGTGTCACTTGTGTGTATGTGAGCTTTTGTGTGTGTGTGTGTGTGTGTGTGTGTGTGTGTGTGTGTGTGTGTGTATAAACCTCTGACAGAGTACATTTGGTATCTGATGCATTCGTATGAACCCTGTCTGAATTTAATTAACATTGTCAGAGTCCATTATATATTTTTGCTGTGTGTGTGTGTGTGTGTGTGTGTGTGTGTGTGTGTGTCTTTAGGTGAGAGGCATATCCACTGACCCCTGTACTTGACAGATACTCAGTTGGCAAAGCTTCATCAAATATGCCGTAGCTATGCAAACTAGAGATGACTAACACTCCCAACTAGTGGCTGTTGTTTACTCTTAAAGCGGCTCTGTGCCCGTGTTCATCAAGCATCTAAGAATAGGACTGCCTCTGCAGGGTTCCCCTTGGCCATGTCGTAACCATATACATTGTGAATTAAAAAGGTGAGACGAGTGCAGGACCACCTCTCCTACTCTGAGACGTGTTGTGTAAGCAGGCCCCTGGCCTTAGTCAGCATAATTTTCTATAGTTGATCAACCCGCTCAGATGGGTCCTCAGGAAGCCAATTAAACCGCAAATGAAACCTGCAAAAACATATAACACTGCGGCAATTAGCTATTGTAGTGTCTGAGATCCAAACACTATCCAATGGGCTTTCAGTATCCCACAGTGGTAAGTATCACACTATTGCTACTTTGTATCTGCAGTCCTGTTTTGCCTTGTGGTCTCACATTCATCTTGCATATCACCTGTGTCTTTTTACAGCTATCAAATGCATTAAGACAGAGTGTTTCTTCTTTTTGATGTTTGAATATGAGTATGAGTGACAGTAGTTTTGTACTGTTCCAACAGAACCATGCTCCTCTAATAGAAAGCAGGTTAACAGTTAACTGCATCTTATATTTCACCTGCTACTTTCCTAATATCCAGATCAGAGGCGGCCAGCTTTGATCTAGAGTGTGCCGGTTTCCGTGGTCGCTCAGCACTTCAATCAATCAATTAAAGCAATCTGATTGCACAGTTTAGTCACATTACCCGTTCTCTTGGGTCTGAATTGGATGCTGATTTTAGAGTGAGTGCAAAACCCAGCAGATGCTGCCACACTCCAGAACCAGGTTTGGCCACCCGATTCGGTGTGTTTAGTACCAACTGAGCACTTTCTAACCACGATTGAAATTGACTTTTTTTTCTCCCTGATTGGCCCAAAAATCTATCTTGACTTTGACTGTTAAAATTTCACTGCTGCTCAGAAACAAATACACACAAAAGCGCAGGTGAGGTTGGATGAGAACGAAGCTGAGTGTGTCTTTATCAGTAGAATGACCTGCAATTTCCAAGGACAAGTTTGAATGTGTGGTTGTGGATTTGCAGAGAAATATCCCACGAGAGAAATCTCTGAGGTCTGAGGTCTTCCTTTGGATTCTCATTTCCCTTGACTGATTTATTTCCATTTTATTATTATTATTATTATTATTATTACATGTGAAGTTTTAAGGATAGTGAAAAGTAAACCAGATCATTGATACTCTTTGTTTGCTTATGAGGAACACCTTGTGTGTGAGAAAGAAAACCAATGTTGGACTCCCTAGAAATCATAGCAACATGTGTGTAGTATGGCTGCCTTGTATTTATTTTGCTCAAAATTTTCATGGTAAATCAATGCCCTTAACACAGATATTAAATACCAAAAAGAATTCCAGATGCACATAGCCTGTCATTCGGGCTGGCCAGGATGTGGAGTGAAAATTCTGGCCACTGTGTGCACTGGTGTAAGCAATGGAGGGGACGTGGACTTTGTACCGTTTAGCCCTCAGGCCTACTCAGAGGTCATTGCCCCAGCATTTTTTTTTCACCGAATCGATCGATGAAAGCAAACACAGGGATGAAACGCACCTGTGTTTGACCGACCGAAAACTTTGATCTCGGCCTCTGCACCCCTGTCCAATCCTCACACAGTGTCCCTTCGACTCTGTCAATGGCAAAGGTCAAAGGTGAACTGATGGAGGCGGTGTCCAGAGGAAACCGCCAGCAGTCTCAAGTGTGCCGCTGGACGATTGCAGATTTTTGTCCTCATATTGGTAATTTCAGGGATGTAAATGTTAACAGTAAAATGTTACAATGTCCTGCATAAGACCATTCTGTTAAATGCCTGTAAATAATATATATGCCTCACATTCAGTACAATGTCATTTCCTTGGAGTGCATTATAATTTACTGCAGACATGCAAACATGTCCTTCAGAAAGTGTTGTTCCGTTTAAAACAGAGTAGCATATGTCCTTACGTAGACTAAAGTCTGTTTCGATTGAATTGCATATGTACTCAAAGGGACAAAGCACATGATTGATTGCATGTAGCCCATAGTTTATAACTTGTCCCAGTAATTGTTTTGGATGTGGGGATGTGGGATGTGATTTTTTCGCTCTAGTGTAACCATGGTGACACCACCGCTTTCTCTGCTTCCCTGTCCACAGCTTACCCAATAAGTGACTTGCAACCCCAAACCAAAACCACTTACCTAATGTGTCATATTATATGTGTTATTATCTTGTCTGCAAGAGCCATAACTATCCCTTTTAAACCCCCCCCCCCCCCCCCCCCCATTGTATTCAGAGCTATTCAAATTAATTACCCACTTGTGTTCTGAATTAATGGCCTGTTTGTTGTCGCAGGACAGGAAAAGTGGGTGTCGGGCAGAAACCAGCCAACTCGTAGGCCTTTGTTTCGCCTGACAACAAGGACAACCGGTTCTTGTGCGGGATATATGGAGCTAGCCAGTGACCTTGAGTGATAGCAGACCTCTATAACTGAAGAGGGGGATTTTCACAGTGTTCTATGTCTGTTCTGGGTTTAATGTAAAAAATGTGGTCAGAATTTGTGGACATTGTGCCAGTTGCTGAGTCTCCCACTCTCAAAACAATGCCCCCTCTGGTCTGTGCCCAGCAGTCGTCTTTTGTAGAACTTTTTTAGGATGCGTACTTAGACATTTATGTTAGTTAACAGATTGTATCTGAAGAGAAACTTCTTGTAAATATGAAGCAGTTTAGTGGGTGTGGTGAGGACGGTATCTCCCACGATGGGGAAGTGCTTGGGTCAGCTTTCAGCCTGAGCCGTTTATGCTGGCACACCTTTGTCTCTCCTAGCACGGCGAAATGATTTGAATTTAAAAGAGGCAGAAAGAAGACTGTAACATTTGGGAAACAAATTGGGCTCTCTTCGCAGTCTGCATGAAGCGTAGGTTTTAAGCCTTGAATTAAGATACTTTTTCTCTTTTGTTTATGTAGTAGTCAAGTACAAGTTTGATGGCAGTTGCATTTCACACCATTACAGAAAGAAGGAGAGCGTTAATTTGCACATTCTGTCTGTTCCTCTTACAGAAAAATGTTTTACTTAGTTAAAAATAAAAAACGTTACATCATTTTTTGTGCTCTGAAAAAGCCCTCATACTCTGCCCGTTTATTGATGTTTCTACTGAAGGCCTTTTGTTCTCCATGTTCAGCCAATGGGGGTTCACACTTGAGTAAATATTTATATTTATATTTAATTGGCTGGCGTAGCACCAAGCACCTCACAAAATATGAGGTCATTCTTTTTTCATGGCTCGTTGCAATTGTTTATGTCAGGTCCCTTGTCCCAAGTCTAGATGCAGCCAGAGACACTCCTACGCCTTTTAGCACAGAAAAATGTACTGATCCAGCAGAAAAATATTTTCATGTATTTATCCTTCCTTTTACGTTTTCTTCTTTGTCATTGTCACTATCTCATAACCTCAGCAAAAAAGATACTTTGTTACTGGATTCATCTGTAAAATGTTAGCATCCCTCCCACAAGTGAATGAATAGCAAGTAATAGATATCAAGTGCAAGAAGTGGCTGAAGAATGCTGGCTTGTATAATATTCCAACTGAGTCCTCTTTTTTCTGTCTTGTTGCCATGGTAAAGCATGGTTCAGTTCATTACCTCAAACCAGAGAGCAGAGTTCTGCCACAGTTTGAGCTTGTGAGTGGAAACTTGATGAGAAGTTGTTCATCTCTCAATATTCTACACTCAGAAAACTATTTCCTTTTCTGCTTGCTTCCTGTGTTATCTTCATTAACTCTGATTTATTATTGTTTTTTAATTTTTATTATTTGATAATGTTATAATGTTTGATAATGATAAAGTTTTACTCTATTTAGCTTTATAAAACTGTCAAAATTGAATGTTTTAACCTCATGTTGTCTTATGATCCTTCGTAAGTGAAGCTTGCTCAGCCGGGAGACTCAGGTCTGAATCTCCATCAGCTGAAAGTCTGCTGGTTCTGCTACCCCAGCCCTCACCTGCTTGCCTCTGTCTCTGTCTGTCATTGGGGGGCTTGGGGGAAAAATATTTATCCCTGTCTGTACTTTAATTTGGCCCTGTAATTGCTGTGCTTCTTCCTCAAGGAGCTCCCAGTAAGCAGGACGAATCCACTAAAATGAATGTAATGTCAGTGAAATGTCATTAGCACCTTAATCAGATACATGCTCTCCTTACTGAAGTACATGTTGTTGTGACAGTGGAGTGTCATGGTGAGAATCTGGGCTTGTAACCCAGTGACTGAGGGTTAAATTACCACACCCTTCAACTCCTGCTCCTCTCCAACCACATTCATCCTGACATGCTTCTGTAAAAGTCAGGCTGTGAAAGTAGTCAGGATAAAAGTGTTTGATAATGATTAAAATGTCCCACAGGCCTATTTAATGAAGTATGTTTTTTGCTTCCAGCCAGAAGCTTTAATGTGCTGAAGGCGGAGACAATGCTTAGGAAGGTAAGTCACTTCCTGTTTTATTTTTCCCTTTCTCTCAGTCTACAAAAGACCTGGTTGATTGAAGGGTTTGTATTTGTATTGAGGGAATAAGGTGTCATGGCACCACATATAGGTGGCGCTACTGGACAAATCAATCATTGTGTTATGCTGTGGAGAGCAAAGCCTTTTGATTCGCTCCAGGTATCTGACAGCCTTCTGTAGCTCCACCTATTATGGGATTTATGAAGCCCCCTTCTGACATCACTGGTTTTAAGTTTGTGAGGAAGTTAATGCTCAGTTAACAGTTAAAATCTGCCTCTCGATTGACTTTAATGTGCTCAAGCCAAGGCGGCATATCATTTAAAAGTAACAAACAGGACTTCAAATCACCAGTGAAACAGTAGCATTGTAAAGCTTGATAACAAATTTCAGTGTAGTTCCCTCACTTGTGTGCGTTACTTTGGCCTTACATAGTTTTGTGTGCTTACCAAAGGACATTGAGCTCTTGAGAAGTCATGCCACCTATTTCAAAGGGCCACACATCATGCTCATCGACAGTTCTGAGGTTTTAATTAACTAGGGCTCCACATAAAGGCTAAATATGGCAGCGTGGAGGCAAGGCACAGGCCAATCCTGATGCAAGCAATATTTTCTAGCTAATCACATCCAAATGTGAAAACTGTTTCTACTTCACTGACACAAACAATATCCCCTTTTTCTCTGAGTACAGTACCTCCGAAGAAGTGTCATTGACATCACTGACAGTCACAAATATGTGTACAGATTTCTGTGTGTGTGTGCATGTGTGCCATGTGGTGTTGCTGTCACCTTGCAGTTGTATCTTTGTGCATTCAGCTTCACAGTCATCTTAATTACTGATGGGTCAAATACTGTGTGACAAAGTATGACAAAGAGTCATCTGACAAAAGTCCTTGACTGTCCTGTTCTCACAAGTGTAATTTACATTCCATTCCAGTACATTCCAATTGGTGCATGAATGGTCAAACTAATGCTTAAAGAAATTATTAAAGAAATGGAATCTGTCAGTCCTTGCAGCAAGATGTAGCCAACAGGGAAAAAGACTGTAAGAGAAAAGCAAGGGAAGCTGTTTTAATTTACAATAGGCTCCCTCTTGTGGCGAGAGTCGGTACAGTGACCAAAAGTGGTTTCTTTTTAAAGCAAGTGTGTCACCAGTACTGTTGGGATGTTGAATGGACGGTATGGAAGCTAGAGAATTGTCATATGGGCCTAAGCCTGAAATTTACTGTATCTGTGTCTAATGATCTGTGTTTTATCCTTAGCATGTGGACTTCAGGAAACACATGAAGGTCGATTCGCTAGTGACGGACTGGCAGCCACCTGAGGTACAGTGTGAAACTCCTCATTTTTCACTGCATTGGAATGACACAGGCTGCTCCATGTTTTACAGAATACCATCCAGTCATCGTCTTTACTCGTTTAGCCAATTTAGATATACGGGGTAGGGATCCATTGCAAAGGCAGAGTGAAATTAGTTATGACATCATAACCTACGCCTCTGCTAGTGTCTCACTGGCTTCTGATTGGTTGAACATGCGTTGTGTGTACAGGTGATCCAGCGATACCTGGCCGGGGGTATGTGCGGCTACGACAAAGAGGGGAGCCCCATCTGGTACGACGTGATCGGCCCGCTGGACCCCAAAGGCCTCCTGCTGTCCGCCAGCAAGCAGGACTTCCTCAGGTGCAAGATCCGCGACACGGAGACGCTGCAGCGGGAATGCCGGCTGCAGTCACAGAAGGTACGCGTGGGGGTCTGCCACCTCAAATGCCCGCATAACTCAACCGTCTGCCAAAAGACTGAAAGGGAAATGAGAATGTAACGCTGGCTTCGCTCGTTAGGCTCAAATGAGCCTGAGCAGTGTCTCACTTTGATGTGGTACAGCTCTGCTTAACTCTAGCAGATTTACTTTAATAATCTAAAGGTTAGTTAGTGGTGTTTCTGATTAATTATGACAATAAGAGATGGGTGTGTGAAACGATAAACTGCCAACAAAATCCTCTCTCAGAAATTTGGGGGGAACTAATTGGATCGCAGGAAGCCAGAAAAGTAAACAAAGCAGCCCATACACCCTACCAGAAAGTGGGTGTGTTTCTGGGTGAAACTGGGTTTTCGTGCTAAGAAGCAGAGTGCTAACATGTGGTCTCACTGCTGCCCCCTAGCTGGGGAAGAATGTGGAGTCCATCACTCTGATTTACGACTGCGAGGGGCTCGGCCTGAAGCACCTGTGGAAGCCTGCCATCGAAGCGTATGGAGAGGTAAGGACACAGGCTAAGTGTGTTACACATGCACTCTCTAATAACACAGCTACAGTGTGTTACACACTTACACTCACGAATGACACAGCTACAGTGTGTTACACACTCACACTCACTAATGACACAGCTACAGTGTGTTACACACTCACACTCACGAATGACACAACTACAGTGTGTTACACTCTCACACTCACTAATGACACAACTACAGTGTGTTACACACTCACACTCACTAATTACACAGCTACAGTGTGTTACACACTCACTAATGACACAACTGCAGTGTGTTACACACTCACTAATGACACAGCTACAGTGTGTTACTCATTCAAGTGCAGGGAACATTATTGCTACAGTACCTTGCTCACTCTTTTTCATGGAGACATAGTGACCCTGGTGCAGTGTATTACACACACTCACTCTTATTCGTTGAGAGATCCTGACACTGGTACAGTGTGTTACACTTTCACACTCATTGTCTCACAGGGAACAGAGTAGCTGCAGTGCTACACAATCATTCTCACTCAGACTGTTAATGCTGTCCCAGCTCCCAGCGTGAAGGGACAAATCTCTGTGTGTCAGCACACATTCGCGGCAGAAGCACAGAGTTTTGGCAGAAGCTCCTAACGAGTGCTGAGTTTGGACTTGGGGTTGCCAACATTACCCTCATGGCACGACACTAGACTCAACACAAGACTTAACACTGTGTGGGGGAGGGTGCTGTGTTAAAGGTGTTGGCAGTGGAGGTGGGGTCAGTGTGTTTCAGTGCAGTTTTATGGCACAAGGCAGCAGTACAGTGTTGGTTTTTCACATAATGGCATAAATATGGGCACAGATGAGGCGTGTCTTTTTGGCTGACATACATTACTGCGCCCTTATCTGGGCCCTTTTGCGTAATGCTTTGCTTCTCTGCTCCTGCAGGTCCTCACCATGTTTGAGGAGAACTATCCTGAAGGCCTGAAGAGGCTTTTCCTCATCAAAGGTGAGACTGTCCTGCCAGTCACTCGGCTCACATCCAGTCACATAAGACTTCCATTTTTATTTCACTTATCTTTTTTGCAAAAGGAGATCTGGCCAAGCCCACAACAGGGCAGCCTGTAATCTAGTGGCTAAGGTACATGACTGGGACCCTTGAGGTTGGTGGTTCAAACCCCAGTTGGGCCCTTGAGCAAGGCCCTTAACCCCACATTGTTCCCAGGGGGGATTGGCCCTTGGTTAGCCTAATCAACTGTAAGTCACTTTGGATAAAAAAAGTGTCAGCTAAATAACTGTAATGTAATGTAACAGGACATATACAAAACTGCAGTAAAAACAAACAATACGCAACCTGTTGTAATACAATGAACAAACTAAGCAAACAAGCAAAATAATGGTTCCAGGCTCCAGTGTGGTATGAACGCTCCATATTCAACTTTTGTAGCTACAGCTGGAGAAATACACTGAAATATATGTACTGATTGGTAGCCCGTGGAGACAATCTGCCCGCAAATGCACCCTAAACCGAGCAGAGTGCTTTCACGTGCTGCTTCGCTCCACTGTAGGAGTTAATTGGTTTATAATGGCCAGATAAGAAAAGAAAAGATAAGATAAGCTTTTGTTGGCCTTCTGCGTGGAAATCTTTTGTTTGCGCAATTGGCGGAGGTACACAGTTAAGAATAAATATAACAATATAAAAGGTTATTGGGAAAAGAATAACAGGTTCATCCGACTATGTAAGGTGCTCTCATACATGGTAATTGAATAGCTTTTACTGAATTATTTGACGTGCTTGACAGTTTATTCAACTTCCCTGTTTACGCTTATGTCTTTGGTATTTGTGGTCCATCTGGGTTTATACTTCCCTCCTCTAGGGCAGTTCAGCATCCGTCTATGAACTTGCCTTGGTGTTATACGGCTCTCTGGATAAATGCGGCTGTTAAATGCCTTTTAATGTTATTTAATGTGATAGTCTCAGTGTGAAAGCAGTTTGGTTGGCAGTTCTGTTGATAGTTTCCCTAATTTACATCATCCTGTCACCTCCCTCCCCCCTTCCCTGTAGCCCCTAAACTCTTCCCTGTGGCCTACAACCTGGTGAAGCACTTCCTGTGCGAAGACACTCGCCGCAAGATCATCATCTTGGGAGGTTAGTGTCTCGACTCACCACACTCCCCAGGGAGGATGCACCTCCATGTGTGACCTACAGGGGGAGCTGGAGATACAAACATTCACCTCCAGCAAACGACTTATCAGATAATTACAACAACTCTTTGCATTGGAATTAAACACACTGTGTTTTAAATGGCCGCAAAGCAGTACATCATTAACTGTATGCAGCCAATGGTGCAGGCATCTCATGAATCAAACTCAACAAGGGCAGAAATGCGTCTACAAGCTTTTATTATTATGCAAATGATTTATATTGATGTTAACTTTATTTGTACAGCACATGTGGTATAAAGAGAAAACTGATAATACTTAAAGAGTTTACAATTAAAACTAGTAAGAACTGGCATATACCATACATACAATTATTAGACCCCTCCCCTTGAAAATCCGTAGATATATAAAATTGGTAAAATACAATGAACGTAATGAAAAAATAAAATAAATAAAATGGGTATCTGTACTCATCCTTGATGTATGTGTTTAATTGAGTGTCTGCTCGTCTCTTTGTCTACATCTGTCTGTCTTTCATGATATCCGTATGTCTGTGTTTCTGTACACTCATCCCTGCATATCTAATTGCCCTGTGTGTCTGTCTGTCTGTCTTCATGCAGCTAACTGGCAGGAGGTGCTGCGGAAGTACATTGACCCGGAGCAGCTTCCCGTGGCATATGGGGGAACCCTGACTGATCCTGACGGGGACCCAAGCTGTCGGACCTGGGTGAGTGTGGCCCCAAAATCATGGGATGGAGCAGAGGGGTTGAAGGGCTGCTGCAGTCCTTTTTTCCCCAAAATGTTCTCCTTTTTCTGTCCTGAACTGAGCTGCTGTACATCAGGAATTCTGACCAGCTGTTTCCGGTAGACTCCTGGGAAGGATGCAATACATGTTACTCCTCCGATTCATATAATCACATATTGCCAATGTCATCGGGGGAAAACAAAGTCAACATATGATCAGACCCAAGTATCCTGCAGTCACCCGGCTGGCCAGGAGAGGCCACCAGAGAGCAATGAGACTGCTTGCACTCCTGTTCTCTAGTTATTGCCTCACCAATGTGGAGTTCAGGCCCTTGCCGATTTTGGCACAACGAGGACCCCAAACAAAGCAGTGGCTGGATAAATGCCTGTGTTCCAAACTCCTTTTCTTCTGTCCCTGCTTGCTTCAGTAGCGCTAAGCTCAGATCAACAGCCGCCCGGCCGGCCAGCCAGCCCTCCACTCAGAGCATTGGGTTCAGTACACATTTATTCAGATTCGTGAAATAATTTTATTAGATTCTATTAAAATGATTTTGCCTTTTAATCGAGGAAAATTCATTCAACTACAGGATTTTGATAGCCATCTCAGAGGGGGGGAAAAAAGCGAGGAGGAAAAAGCGGTTGTCAGCACTGTTCCACTTATGAAGCTGAAGCTGCATGGCAGGGGGAGGGGGAGGGGGGCAGGGAACTCTCTTCTGCACAGGGGGGGCTTTGTTCTCGGGTGTCCTGTTGGCGGCGAAGAATCGAGTGATTCAGCAGAATCTTCCGACCCGCGTTCCGGGAGCCAGCGCGTCCTCGGCTGAAAGCATGCATTAGCGATTAGTGCCGGCCTGCGTGGCTGCTGAGCTCCCCCTGAGCCCCACGCACGGACCACACAGAGTCAGGCCAGAGCTCCTCTCCCAAGCTCTGGCTCTCACCAGCGTGTGGCTGGGGTTACACTCAGAGTGCATTAATCAATCAATCAATCAGTCAATCAATACATTAATGCGTGCATCTGTATGTGTGCAGATGTATGCGTGGATATATGTGTACTTTGAGGTTTTAAGTAAACAAAAAAACGCTCTTTAAAAATCTATGTATTATTAGTTTTTCTGTATAAATGTTGGTATGTAAGTAGACCTGTTACCAGGCACTATGTTGTCCTCAGGCACAGGTTGGATAGACAGATAGACAGACAGACGGATTCAGATATTGATTGTTAAACATCCTGTTGTCAGATTATAACCCTGTGTCTGTGTTGAAGGTAAATTAGGCAAGTCGCATTAACCCTGTGTCTCTGTTGCAGATAAACTACGGGGGCAATGTGCCGAGCTCGTACTACCTGCAGGACTCGCTGAAGACACAGTACGAGCAGAACGTCACCATCAGCCGCGGCTCCTCCCACCAGCTGGAGTATGAGATCCTGTCCCCAGGCTGCGTGCTGCGGTGAGTGGAATTCTGACAGATGGGTGCCGTGTCCGAAAACTAGCAAACAAGTCACAACTTCTCTCTCCACCTGATCTGCAGAGCATGGATGGGTGAAAGAAACAAGGCAAAAACCTCACCTGGTCAATCCCTAGTCTTTTCAGATCAGTGTAATGTCAGTGGAAGTTCAGGATGGAAGGGGAACACTACCTCACTTCATTCAGACGCAGGCCCTGATTCCTGTTTTTTCTGTCTTCCCCCTGGCATTTGAAAATCTGAAAACAGTGCCAAAACAAATGGTGCTGCTTAAGGGTGTCTTAGTACAGAGCTTTTATGGGTCCTTCAGTTCCAACCTTTGGCTGGATACATGGCTTAACAAAGAATCTGGGTGTTAGAAGCTTCCACTTTTCCTTGTCTGGGAGCGGCACTCTCTATATAATATGAACTGGAGGGCCACAAAATTATTACCAGGTAGGGATTACAAAACCAGAGCCATTTGGCAGCATACAAACTGATGAACCACAGCAAATACGCTATAGGTGTGACCAGGCCACTCCACTGCCGCACTCCCTTTTAACCAGTTGGCATGAACAGAAACACACACCTTCACCCACACACACACACACACACACACACACTTGACCTTCATGCTAAATTTCAGCCTCGTAGGGCGAAAACTGTGGCTGCCAAATGATAGGGAAGTTTTTGTGGACCAACCGACCGACAGACCAACCAACTGACAGAGCGACCCATAGAGCTGCTGGTCGCAGCTTGAAACTAAATGGGTTATATGTTTCTTTCTTATGGGGTGTTCTGCATGCCTTATATAGGGGGCCCTACCTCATTTTGACCCCTACCCATGATCCCCTTCTTCCCAGGTGGCAGTTTGCGAGCGATGGGGCGGACATCGGTTTCGGGGTTTTCATGAAGACCAAGATCGGAGGCAGGCAGAAGGCGGGAGAGATGCAGGAAGTAGTGCCCAGTCAGCGCTACAATGCTCACCTGGTACCTGAGGACGGATCCCTCACCTGTGCGGAAGCAGGTGTCTGTGAGTGTAGGGATGAGGGCTGTGGGGGGGTTCGCGGGGGAGGAACAAGCCACATTCATTTGACTAACTCAATGACCTGCGCCAAGTTTAAGTGTTAATTTATCCCTTTGAGTCTGAGTGATTCTTACTAAATTACTCTCTGTTATCTCTGTGTAATAAATCACTCATTTTATAACAGCTGTCTAGACTGGTCTTTGATGTAGATACACAAAACGATCCATTGTAATGAAATCTAATGAGATACCTGGACTGAGACTTTCAGTTTCGCATGTACTTTTTATCGAGAATAATTTTACCTCATAGAAGAGGAAACTTTTAAACACAGTCCATTTATACAGTTGGATATTTACAGAAACTATTCAGGTTGAGTACCTTGCTCAAGGGTACAGCTGTAGAGCCCTACCTGGGGTTTGAAGCTGCAACCTTTGAATTACAAGCATATTGCGCTAACCATTGTACTACACCACCACCAATAGGGTGTATAAGGAGAGTTAGCATATTGGTACATTTCAGTGTTAGTATCTCTGCCACCCATTCCAGATGTGCTGCGATTTGACAACACCTACAGTGTCCTGCATTCCAAGAGGGTGAGCTTCACAGTCGAGGTCTTGCTGTCCGACAGCCAATTACAATCCGGGAAGAACAGGGATCGTTAGGCATTGGTTGGATCAACGATGGAACTCTGACCCAAACAGCCAATAGCAGTACGGATATCACAATGACAGAGGACAGTTTCTGCCTTTTTCTTTCACCTGTTCCACAATGGAGACTTATCTACTGTAGCCCGGTGCCACTAACATTCTTTATATAGAAGAGTCTGGAGACCTGTTCTAATCTCGCTAAAACCTTGGGCCTTAGCAGTGAAATTATAAAGGGGGGCTGAATTATTGAATGGGACGCCCCCTTTCTGAATTGAACAATCAGTTTCTTGATCTCTTGCCCCTTGTGAAGATATAATGTATGGTGTATATAAGGTGTAGTGCTTGCTCCTGGAGCAGAACAGTCCTGTTAAAGAGGGGTGCAATGAGAGCAGAAACCAAGCAGTCAGCCATGTTGTGAGGGTATAGCTAGTGTAGCGGTGTGCCCAGCTTATGTGCACTGTAGTTAGGCCTGAAAATCTCCAACAAAACTCAAGGGTGCTTTCACAAATACCATAAAAGTATGGGCCTGAGTCTGGAAAATCAGTTCATTTGTCTGATTCATTTGAAAAGGGTAAGCGCTAACTTAGCACCTGATTCTGCACTAAAACACTGTACTGGGTTTGTTTTATGCAAACCAAGGCTGGAGTCACTGCTGGTGTGAAAGTATTCACACCAAAGGAAATTAATCAGTTTTATTATTTACACTGACATATTCATTCTCACTGGTTGTTACATTCAATTGAGGGCAAATATTTTTAAATGTAAAACATGCATCATATTTTAATCTATTGTGCATAAAGCATTGTGTTCTTGTAATTTTGAATAATTGTGTGTGGTGAAGCGGTGTTTTTAATCACCTATGTGTCAGCTACACTGAAATCAGATACATTTACTGTTATGTGTCTGTTTTTATCATTCTTCAGCTCACCTGAAGAGTTGCCAGCTAGATCCGTAATGTAATTGTTAATGCATGAAAAACATACATTTCCGATGAAAATTGTTTTGAGCCAACTTGCCCTTCTTTTAATAGTATTTGATACATTTTTATTTTTTATAAACTCCAGTTCAAACTGATTCAACCTTTTTAAGTGTGAACGAGCTCTTGATGTTGAAAACCTTATTCAGACTTTTTAAATTCATTGTTAATAACAGGGTAATAATGTTTATTTTAATCACTAAAATCTGCATATGGTTAAATAATGTCTGATGTCCACCATAAAACAAGCTGTAAACTTTAAATATGTATTCTCTTGGTCAGTTAAAAAAATTAACAGAGAATTACAATTAATTGTTTACATGTCTCAGAATTGTAGAGCTGCTGTATCAGGTCATATGAAAATGATTGTAATGTTCTCCTAAGCAACAGTAGTTTGTATGAATAATTAATATGTTCAACTGAAGTGGTAGACAATTAATTTGTGAATCTTAATGATGACTGTGGTTCCTTAGCTGCTAGTATAGTAACTATGTAGGCCTACCTCTTAAAAATTGTTAGATGTTAATTTGTTATTTATTTGTAATTACTACACAAGGATGATTGATGTCAACATTTTTTTTAATTAACAACATGAATAAAATATCTGTGTTTAGCAGATAAATTCCGTTAAAAAGAGTCCTGCAGATTTGTATTGTTTTTTTTTTCGTTTTGGTGACATTTAAATACTTTCATCTGTCCTCTTGAAGGCACTTTTCTCTCATGTTCAAGCCTCACCTGCCCATGAAACAAGCCGAAAAGTTTTACCAACACCGCACAAGGACTGGATTTCACATGACACCTCTAACAACATTTACTCTAGTCAATGAGGCAACATGATCTATAAACTTCTGCACATTGTGTACGTTTATATTTTGGCATTTAGCAGGCATGCTTATCCAGAGTTTTACATTTTTACATATTGCACATTGAGTCTGTTTTTCTCTCTGTATGTATGTATCTATCTGTATGTGTGTCTATTGGTATGGGTCCCGGTTTGTCTCTGTTCCTGTGTCTTCTCTCAAGTGAACAAAGTGTGGGGATAGAAAGGAGGCCCAGTGAATTGAGCCTTCATTATATGCAGACTTACTCTTGATGGTTGACATTCACCCATGTGTGTATAAAATAGTCACCATAAACCTCGCAGGAGTGGAATTGGTGCTCAGTTGAAGTGCTTTAGATTCTATCACATCTCAACCTTTAAACTTATACAATATTTTTTTTTTCTCAAAAGTGGGGGGGACGGATCGAGGTCCCTATGAAACTGGGGGGGGGGTGTATCCCCCCGTCATCTGTGCCCCTGACGTGACCCCAGATTTGTCAGAGATTCAAGTCATGTACTACATCATCCCATAGCTAAACACAGCATGCTGCGGTTCATGGGTTCAGTGCTGAGGTTTAGGAGGTAAGATTTACTGAGAGGGTGTGGATTACTTGGCAAGTAGACGCCTCATCAGATTGCGGACCTCGAAGGTTGGGTCACAACTTTTAAAATGTTTTTTTTAACCGAAGTGTAACTGAATCCGATCACCCCCGATCACGGACACAACGGGGAATAACATGTCTTTTGGCGCTGTGTGCCAAATTTCCACTAGATGTGAGAAGAATCGTGTAAGAAGAGCATTAGCAACCTATAAACTGTACACCAAGGACAGATTACAGACAAGGCCAATGCGGTCAGTGCCCAGAGACCTCTGACCGTCAAGGCCCTTGGGCTGCAATCCAAGCGCTGGTGCAAACAAAGGAGCACGTATACATCTGTAATGGTGCGCCTCTTGGTTTATTTGGTCAATTAGTTGGTGATCATTTAGTTTTTAGAAAGTACACACTCAGTTGGCAATTGTGAAATTTATATTGTATTTATTATGCTAATTACGCCCTTATCACACAAGCGTTTTGAAGAGGTTATGTGTGTTTGACGGTGGGGGAGGGAGTTCACATCCCTCTGGGGGACCCTGCAAAGATATTTGTGCCTAGAGGCTTCTTAGAGCCTAGATCCGTCCCTGATTTACACAACACTCTATAACCCCATTGAAGCAAAGCGCGTACAACCACATTACATCTGTCTTTGTTTATGACGTATACAGGTTGTGCAGAGTTCAGTTTATGGACTGTACTCAACCAAAGGATGGGTGGACACAGGTCTTAATCTGTAGGCTATTATTTAATCTATCATTTCAGTGTCCTGATGGCTGTGACTGTTGAGTCAGTAGAGAGACACCTGAGGAGGTTTACAGGTTCTTTGAAGCATAATTCATCCGCTTGTGCCCGCCAACCAATGTCATTTTAATGAGCCACAGCTTGGTGAAATTTTTTATTTACCCGTTGGAGAAGAGCCTTCCCTAACTCTCGTGGATTTTATTACCAACTCTGGACTTTTCAGTTACTTTATCAACTGGCTGTAATGGCACAAGGAGCATTTTACATGCAATTATGATATGGGGCTGCATTGCTGACAGCAAAAAAATATGTTAGCGCGTGCAGCAATGTTGTACTCTATTCGCATTGTCAACACAAGAGGGAGCTCTTGCATAGATAATACGATAACAGCGCTCAGGACACGCGCATCCTCTTCGTCGGAGGACATGTTTATGCAGTAAATCAATTTAAATATCTCGGCTGGAAATAAATAATACCAACTGCAATCACAACACTGTGATAAATCAAGATAAATCGAACATATTTAAAGACAACTGTGTGCGTCAAATGGGCACACTGAATATAAGGGTTTGTGAAAGTAAGGTCAAGGTCATAGGATTGATCTAAATATTTTAGGGGTCATGAGCGAATGGGTAATTGGAAGGTAATAAAATCGTCGCAGAACTCATTAATGAAACATTTATTTGAAATGCACTGAAAATCCATTCATTCAAAAATTGTGGGAGATACTAAGGGGAAATCATTCTAAGGCTTATTACTTTATTTTCAGAATAGATACTCTACTTCGGGAAGGCTTGAAGCCTTTGGCGAGTTAATTACTAATTCAGCTTTATTCCAATGGCTCTCGTGAATGCACTGGCCATCATGTGAAACAGTAAGGCCGTATCAATGTCAGAGGGCCACCGGTGGTTGAGGTTGCGTCACAGAGGTGTCTCTGACCGGAAACCTGACACGCGCAACGCAGATTGAGCCTCGGCGCTTTTCCAAGAAATTCTCGCGGCTCAGCCTGTCCTCGTGCGGTCCCCCAATGCGGTATTGCCGAGCGCGCCGGGGAGCCGAGCCAGGGAGATGCAGAGACGGGGGAGAGTACAGTAGGGCACGTCACGGGGGCCATGTGCTTTTACATAACAGCCGGGCATCGTTACAATGGCAGCTGCAACTCAAGTGCTCGGTTCACCGCACAACATTTCAAAGTCACTGTCTGGTACTGCGACAGACATTTTTTTTCGTTTGTTTTTGTTACCTGAAGCCATTCGGTGTTAAACAGCCTATGTTATGACGACATGCCAGATATGTGTTCTAAAATGATTGGATATTCCTTTGACCAATTAAAATATTTTGTATTCTGAACACTGGCCATTGAAAACATTTCAAACTTAGAACAAAAATAAGAGTAAGAGTGATAGGCTACATTCCACCTCTGAGAGGACATGAATGAGAAAGATCCCAGCACATCTGGGTGTATAAAATCTAAAAGGCTATTAATCATTCTAGTTCCAATCGTTTCAATGGAACCACATGTTGTAATTTCGTAAATGTCCTCCCACAATCACACCGCATATAACAGCACACAATTAATTATTTCCCACTCTGTAATATTTACTTTCATCTAGCTGATTGCCTCTTGACTTTCTGAGGAGCCAAAGAGGCACTTTCTAAAGTTCAAAAATCCCTGCGAACATAAACAGGCGGTACTAAAAGTGTAGCCTATTGATTTATTAAAATGGTCATGCATTTATGGTAATAATGCATTGTTCTCCACATGTCAATAACAGATTTTTCAAGATGTAGATACATTGCCACATCGCTTACAGTTCATCTACACAGCTTCGAATCACGGTTCATTTTTTTCTGAATGTTCTCCCAGATGCTGTCACACTTGGTTGTTTGTTTACACACCCGTCCCCCACGAACAGGAGCCGGTCCGCTACCTGACTGCTCCGGTAGGCGTTGCGGAAGGAGTTGTTATGTTAATGGAGGGGGCGGGTTGCGGGAAAGGGGAGTAGATGACGTCAGCTCCCTGCTCGCAGAGAGTGAAACAAACATGGCGACAGAATGGAGTGGACAGGGGTATGTTCTAACTTTAATCGTTTTTCTCTGGAGCGCAGTGGCCGGACGGATGGAGACAGCCGTCGAGGGGATCAGCGGCAGTCGGATCTTGGGTATGCGGCTGGAGAGGAGCGACAAACCTGCCACGACCACCGATGACGGGGTCATCCAGGTAACGGAGGAGAGCACTGTCCAGCTCAGGTTTTACGGAGTGCAAATGAACTCTGGCACCTGGTCGCAGATCAGGTTCACGGAGCACGGGGACGGCGGGGAGGAGGGCAACAGCATTGACAATGCTAACAGGACTTGTGCCGATTTTACCAAAGACATCAGCATCAGCAATTATATGAACGTCAGCAACCAGGGCACGTCGGGGTTGCTCGGCATCAACATTAAGCCGCTCCGCAAGAGCGAACCGCAGAAGGAGTACGGGCTGTGCGTCAGGAGTAGCCCCGATGGCAGGTGGCACCTCCTGGGCGACAGCGACGGGAGGATGCTGGTGGTGGAGGAAAAAAAGTCACTGCTGCCGGTATGGCTTCAGGCGATCCTGATATCTTGTCTACTGGTGCTGTCCGGTATGTTTAGCGGGCTTAATCTGGGACTAATGGCACTGGACCCCATGGAGCTCCGCATAGTTCAAAGTTGTGGCACCGACAAAGAGAAGCGGTACGCCCGCAAGATAGAGCCAATTCGCAGCAAAGGGAATTATCTGCTTTGCTCTCTGCTGTTAGGAAATGTTTTGGTCAACACCACGCTCACAATCCTTCTTGATGACCTCATCGGTTCTGGCCTGGGGGCAGTGGTTGCCTCCACGGTTGGCATCGTTATAGTCGGTGAGATTGTGCCCCAGGCGCTCTGCTCCCGCCATGGTTTGGCGGTGGGGGCGAACACCATCCTTCTGACCAAGTTCTTCATGGTGTTCACCTTCCCGCTGTCGTTTCCAGTCAGTAAGCTCTTGGATTGCGTACTGGGCCAGGAGATCGGAACCGTGTACAACCGAGAGAAGCTGGTGGAGATGCTAAAAGTAACGGAGCCGTACAACGACCTGGTGAAAGAAGAGCTGAATATTATCCAGGGCGCTCTGGAGCTCCGGACCAAGACCGTGGAGGACGTGATGACCCCTCTCAGCAACTGCTTCATGATCCACATCGATGCGATCCTGGACTTCAACACCATGTCGGAGATCATGCAGAGCGGATACACGCGCATCCCCGTCTACGACGAGGAGCGCTCAAACATCGTCGACATCCTCTACGTTAAGGATTTAGCCTTCGTGGACCCGGACGACTGCACCACGCTGAAGACCATCACCAAGTTCTACAACCACCCAGTCCACTTCGTCTTCCACGACACCAAGCTGGATGCCATGTTGGAAGAGTTCAAGAAAGGTGAGTCTATCCCTCCATGTGTCTAGCTCAGCCTGTGACTGTGCGAAAGTTGGGTCTCTCTTTCTCTGAAGGAAAACCCATCAAATAGTTGTAAAAATCACAGGTGAAAGACTTTTTCGGTGGACATTTGAAAGATGTCCTGAAAGTAAAGGGCCCCATAAAGGTATTTGCATAAGTAGCATGTCAGAAATCAGTGATGTTTGGAGGCTGATAGAGGTTATTATATCTTATGCTGCCAAGTGTCCAGAAATTAAGTGGGAAAATAATCAGTGTTTTATTATATTACTATTTATTGTGTGCTGTTGAGACCCTTTGCATTTGTTTTCCTCAAAATTTACAACGTTGAACTTGTATCATTTTCCCACAGACCAGCATCTGTCTAATCAAGAAATAGAATTATATATGATTAATGAAAGCCAAACTGCTTTATTTTTAATAATTATTGGAAAGTATTCAGAATTCAGCTTCATTGAATTGTATGGCTGGCTTTATTTTTTCCCATTAGAAAAAAAAAACCATGACACCACAGTATTGCGTTGCAAATATTATCTTTATAGAGCATATACAACACATATGCTCACACACATGTACACACTCGCACATGAAAAACTCCCTCTCTCTCTCTCACACACACAGACACACACACACACACACAAGTAGGTGCTCAAGCATTCCTGCACACATACACACCCTCAAATACACACAGATATGCTTGCTCACTCATACTACACACTCAAAGCCACACTCAACTTGCTTCTTGTAGTTCAAGTCAAACTGTAAAATCAAAATTGAGTGGACAGTGATCACCAGCTAGCTGGTCAAATGGGAAGTTACTTGTTTTCCAGATATGTAAAAAAAAAAAAGTGGAGTATGTTAAAAAGGAAGCCGCATAGACCATGTTGGGATATAGGATACCTATCGATATCGAACGTTTGACGTAGCGATAGTTAGCCTTTGTTGCTATCTGATGTTACCATTTGAAACTACAATTGAATTGCGCATGCCCCAATTTAACTGAATTAACGGAATCTGCGCCACAATTCGCGCCGCCAGCCAGATTTTAGAAGTCAGGTGTGACCATAACATTAAACACACACATACTCACGTACAAATACACACACACCAACATGTAATAGCAGATAAATACACACACACATACACCAAGCTACTGTTACTCACACACAAATTCACACACACCAACCTACATGTACGAGCACATAATTACACACACACACCAAGCTACACATACACACAAATGCACACACATAAACCTACATAATCAAGCACATAAATACACCCGCACACACACACTAAGCTCCACATACTCACACAGAAATGTACACACCAGTCTGGGCACGAGCCCGCAGTCGCAGTGTCATCTCTTCATGGTTAATAATGAGTGGCTGCTCCATCTGTGTATCGATGAGCTGAAAGGTTGTTGTGTTGGCTCTTCCCTGGGGCTGCTTGTTGTCTGCCACCCCCTGCCCCCCCACCCCCCCAAGCCTGCACACACCACTGAGAACTCAGCTCCATCGCCTGGGCACTGAGCTCTGATGGGCTGAACGGACTCAGCAAGCCCTTCCCATAAGCCCTCTTTTTTTTTTTTTTTTTACTTTTTATCAAATCCATACAAACTGTTATGCAGTGTTTACCCCCAAGAGTCCGTAGTCCATCATCTTGGTATTCTGACTTCCGACTCTTTTTCCCTCCCCGACTTTCACATATAGCAGAGTTTAGCTGCTTTGTACCTACAGAAGTTGCTGGAATGTCAGGAGGTTGGGGGTTCATATCCAAAAGTACATCTGGCCAAAGGTAGTGAAGTGCCTGTTTTTGGAACAGCAGTGTTGGCAGATGCTGTATACATTTGAATTGGGGGAAAATCAACATGGTTCAAAATGGCTCTGGAAGTCAGCCCACGAATTTGATGTGAAGGTGATCTTTCTGAGCTAGGCGTACCATTAAATGTGTTTATTAAATTGCATGTTGTTATTTTTGCTGCTGTGTGTGAGCTCTGATAAAAAAAAGCTTTTTTATATGGACATACAGGTGCCTGTTAAAGCTGTTATTGTATCGGCATGAACAGAAGCCGCAGAGTCCCGGCCGGCTTCATTAGATAAAGCTGTCGCATACTGAGAACTCTGCACTGACACCTCTACACCAAACACATTTTGTTCCTGGGTTTTTTTTGACAGAGTTCCAGTTTCACAGCCAGCATGGGCCCCGATCATTATTTATTTATTTATTTTTTGTAAGTATCTATGAGACCAAACTGGGAGAAGCTCCAGGTTTTCCCAGAGATTAAAGAAACATTGTCCTTCCTCATTCACCTCCTGCAGAGTGTTGGATGTAGGTCCCTGTACTGGTGAATGACCCTGGAAGGATTGGCCCTCATTGGGTCTTTCTGGAGGTCGTTTGTTCCCTTGTTCCGTGTCACACCCACTACTTACGGCACTTAAACGTTATGCTGTAAGGTCAGTAAAATTCCTACACCCCCTATTCTGACATCATTGCTCAATATACCCCAGTAGGAGGCAGTGTTGAGCAGTTGATGAGGGGCTGGGCCAGAAATCTGGAGGTTGCAAGTTCAAATCCTATTTGGGTACAGTGCTGTTGCTAACATGGGCAGGATTCCTGAATTGAGGTGACTTGTTTGTAAATGTCACAAGAGCAAGGTTCCAAAATGTTGTTTACTTAGATTGTTCTGTGTTGTTTCAGTCAACTAATGCAATGTTAGTTAGTAAATACGACAGACCCAAAGCAAGGTCCTTAATGTGACTTAGATCAGTAAATACCACAAGAACATGGTTTCTTAATTTGACTTCTGTCAGTAAACATCATGAGAACAATGACCCTGATGCAGCTTTATTTCCAGTAAACATCGAGCGGAATGTGGCAGCTCTGTTAGTCATCTTTAATGAGGTTGCCTGGTGAGCTAACAAATAAATAAACAAACAAATGCATGAATAAATAAATAATTGTTTATACTAAAAAAAAAAAACACCTCATGCAGGAAGACAAATGCATGACCTTCCTGATTGGTGTGGAGATTGTACCACAGTGACAGTGATGGCTTGTGCATTTGCATCTTAGTCATTGTGTTTGAGGGAAGCGGAAAAAAACAGCCCGACGGCGGCTATGACTCACATATTTGCTCTGTGGGCTTCTTTGTGTCGAGTCACTTTGGTTAAGGTCCAGGTTGTGAGTGGTTGTACCACTCTCTGTGTTATTCTCTGTCTCTCTCAGTCTCTCTCTTCCTTTAAACACCCCTCCTTCCTCTCTTGTTTTCTCATTCCCACGTGCAAATGTTTGTCTGTCTTGGTCTTCAGTTTGTCACCCATCAGCAATGTAATGAAACATAGGTTTGAATCATAACATGGACAGTTACCTTAGAATTATTCCATAATCTACTGTTGACAGTAGTTTCCTCCATACTGCTCCTCACTAGAATATTGTTGGCTCATATAATCCTTTCCTACAGTAGAGTTCGAACCAGGCTGGCTCATTATACCCCCTTTCCCACTGTAGAGCTGGAACCAGGCTGGCTCATTATACCCCCTTTCCCACTGCAGAGCTGGAACCAGGTCGGCTCATTATGCCCCCTTTCCCACTGTAGAGCTGGAACCAGGCTGGCTCATTATTCCCCCTTTCCCACTGTAGAGCTGGAACCAGGCTGGCTCATTATACCCCCTTTCCCACTGTAGAGCTGGAACCAGGCTGGCTCATTATACCCCCTTTCCCACTGTAGAGCTGGAACCAGGCTGGCTCATTATACCCCCTTTCCCACTGTAGAGCTGGAACCAGGCTGGCTCATTATACCCCCTTTCCCACTGTAGAGCTGGAACCAGGCTGGCTCATTATACCCCCTTTCCCACTGTAGAGCTGGAACCAGGCTGGCTCATTATACCCCCTTTCCCACTGTAGAGCTGGAACCAGGCTGGCTCATTATACCCCCTCTCCCACTGTAGAGCTGGAACCAGGCTGGCTCATTATACCCCTTTTCCCACTGTAGAGCTGGAACCAGGCTGGCTCATTATACCCCTTTTCCCACTGTAGAGCTGGAACCAGGCTGGCTCATTATACCCCCTTTCCCACTGTAGAGCTGGAACCAGGCTGGCTCATTATACCCCCTTTCCCACTGTAGAGCTGGAACCAGGCTGGCTCATTATAGCCCCTTTCCCACTGTAGAGCTGGAACCAGGCTGGCTCATTATACCCCCTTTCCCACTGTAGAGTTGGAACCAGGCTGGCTCATTATACCCCCTTTCCCACTGTAGAGCTGGAACCAGGCTGGCTCATTATAGCCCCTTTCCCACTGTAGAGCTGGAACCAGGCTGGCTCATTATAGCCCCTTTCCCACTGTAGAGCTGGAACCAGGCTGGCTCATTATAGCCCCTTTCCCACTGTAGAGCTGGAACCAGGCTGGCTCATTATAGCCCCTTTCCCACTGTAGAGCTGGAACCAGGCTGGCTCATTATACCCCCTTTCCCACTGTAGAGCTGGAACCAGGCTGGCTCATTATACCCCCTTTCCCACTGCAGAGCTGGAGGTACTGCAGTTAAAGAGATGAAATTTCTGTGTATCCACTGTGACCTTTTCACCACAATGTACTAAAGCAGTAAATGCCCTTTATTGGTCACGCCAGTCACTCTCTCTGTGGAAAGACATTTAAAAGTGATTAAAAAGAGAATTAGAGAGCAAGAGGTATGGAAGGAATGTGAAAGAGGAGAGTGATTTTTTTCTCATTCATTTACTCTGATTTTTTTTTTTTTTCAAGCCAGAGCTTGTTCTGCCATTGTGACAGTCAAAGAGCAGTCAATTTACAAGATGTATACTGAATGTAACCTGGTCTCCACAGAGCTTTTTTACTCTGTTGGAGACGTGTTTTCATTGTGGAGTGAAGTATGGAGCACTGATCAACAGGGTAATTTTGTTTCGTTGCATAGTGCTATTTCATAGAAAATGGGCTTTTTTGTTAGCAGTAATGGGTATCCAAGTGCATGTGCCAAATTTGCCACTAAGCTTGCCTGCCCCCCCACCGCCCTCAAAAAAAACATTCTCCTCATTCTTTTAAATGTCAGGCACTGTTCTCAGAAACTTCAGCTGTCTCAGTTTAGTTGTCTTTCGGTCAGCGAGCCTCTGGTCGATCGCAGGTTCGGCGAATTTTGCCGATTTCGAGACAAACGGCTAAATCAGTAACTAATTTGAGCTCTCGTGTCTGCAATGTAGAACAAAGAACCGTCTCATTTAAAATATACTCTGAAGCTTTTGCTTTGGCTTCAGAGGGTAATCCTTGATTTGGTGACTCCTCACTGTGTGTATTGAGGCCACACACACACACACACACACACACGCATGCCCTCTGACTCACCAATGAGTAGAGAGGACGTGACTGGTCGTCTTTTCCCGATGGTACTTCCTCATGAAATACCATCTAACTAAACTTAGTGCATGCAAGCATGTGCGTGACATAACTCAGAGGAAATGATTATGATCTCATAGATGCTAAGGCCCCGGAGGAAGGGGGATTGGCTGGCTTCAGGAGAAGTGGGTGTGGTCTGGAGGAAGACCGGGGAAGAGAGGACAGATTTACCCTGTTTGGTTAAAGCTGTGATGACCTTAACCCCGTGTGCTAACCGCAGGTATTGTTTTTGCAGTAACTCGCAGTGGATTGTCAGGGGAGCTTCTGACGTAGACTGCATTGAATTTTATTTTTGTGTTAAGATACGTTTTTGCGCACGGCGTTAAAGATGGCGTGCTTATTTGAGCCCAGTGGATAGACTCAAGGCCCTGGTCCTAAAGCTTCAAAGGGAGCTCTGGTTTGTGTTCTCACTCTTGGTCTGAACTGTTAAGGGGGTTCGTGGGTGCAAACAGAGGCTGGCTCTCTCTTTGTCTCTACATTTTTAGGGCCGAAGACCAGTGGGGTAGTCCATGAAAGCATGACTAAAAACACTTACTGATGTGGTCCTAAGGGAAGAAAACAGTGAACATCTAAAAATCAAACAACATCGAGAGCTTAAGTTAAAAATATAACAGTGCAGACATATGACGACAGTAGGAGGATTTAACACTACTGACAGAACATTTCACTGTCACAGGAAGTAGAGACCCCATGGTCCTCATTCGTCCTCCTTGGGGGGTCGTGGTCCTGAAGCCTGTGCCGGTTTTTGTTTTCATCCGAAAATCTGTAACTAGTCCAGAAAAAAAGACACGAAAACCAGGATATGCTGTGGGCCTGCAGGATGGAGAGCAGCAGAGCTCGCCCCAAACGCTTAGAGCTGGTGTGATCACACCTGTCTCTAAAACAGGGCACAGAAGCAGAAACCTGCAGACCGAGCACAGGAAATCCTATCCTTCTAGCTCAGTGTTTTAATTCTGGCTTCATAAACTCAGTCTGGCACGTCCAGAGCTGAGGGTAAATAAAGATATCTACGCCGGCCAGTCAGCCCTTTCCTCCAGCAGAGTGGGCATTATAGCAAACGCCCATGTTTAACACATATCCAGAGGAAATGGCAGGAAAAAATCAATATAATTGGGAGACTGAGGTGTCATGTTACAACAGCGTGGAGCTACCGTGTGCTACCAGTGGCTCACTGCTTTGACCCGGTCATTGTGTCTTATTGTAAAGACCACAATGTTCTGATTGGTCGAAAAAAGTCACTGATTGACAGGTTATTGTAGCTCCACCCATAACTCATTTACCCATCCCCAAGGATACAGGTGATTGGAGGTTATTGATACCTGTATGTGTGTGTGTGTGTGTGTGTGCGTGCGTACACACACCGCGCTTTACTTAACCCGAGCAAATGAACCGAAACTTTGGTCAGTGTCTCAGTTTCCCTGCTCATATCATAAATGTTAAAAATTATTTATTTGTGAGGTTTACAAAAAATAAAAGCATATTTGTTCGTGTTGGACAAAATAAATGGAAAGTGAATATATTATGGTCTGTTACATTAATAATGACGTACTGATACTTGATGTTATATATCTCTACATCTATACATGGATGTATACATTTTTTGTTTAAAGCAAATGAAACAGACATTTTCATCCCTTGTTTTTAATCTTTTAAAGAGGAATGAAGGTGACCTTCGAAATTGTGCCACACAGAATAACTGCTGTTATGCTGATGCTAATAACTATGGTTATTGTTATTACTGTAATTGCTGTTGACCAAAAAATAATAACAATAATATCATTACTTGTTAATAATGACCCAGTGTTATGTGTTGCTGGAGGTGGCTGGTGAAGCTGGTGTGTGCACACACACACACGCACACACACACACACAGCTCTAATGGGAGGAGAGTCTGAGCTGTACTCATATAAGTCTGCGCTCTACAGTACTAATGGGCATCTGCCTGGGCACAGGCTCAGAGATGGCGGTCAGGTGAGCCTCGGAACAGCCAGGCACCTGGGAAAATAACCGTCCCTATTAGTCCCGGCTCATCATGTCTCCCTCACTGCTGCAGTGCTAACCATGTTGATGCCCCCCCCCCCTTTTTTTGACAGGGATGGGGCGGTCAGACTGCAGCTCTCTCATTACTGTTTATGCTTGACCGCTACACTAATGATGCCTGGAGGGGGGGGGGGTGAGAATCAACTCAGGGACATAATTATATAACCCCTCCCCCCTCCCCTTCTCTCCCCTCCCTGTAACTTTGCGTTGTCATGGGAAACCATAGTGATGTAATGCCTCAGCATCCTCGGTGTCTGAGTCACTTGTGGGCTGGTAAAGCTCCCCCCCACCCCCCTCCCTCAGCCAATCACAGCGCAGCACTGCTGCCCATGCAGGCACGGAGTAAGCGTGAGAACAGCCGAGATCACAATGTGTGTGATGTCCAGTTACAACGTGAAGGCGTCTTGTTTGTCGTCTGTTTGTTGGTGTGTTTGTTTGTGTATGGTTTTTATTTAAGTGCGGTAAGGGGGATTTAGTGTTGGGCTAATCGCGGTAAACCTGATATGGGAAGCGAGTTTTTCCATAGCTGTAGTACAGCTGGGTCATGGTTTTTTTTTCCCTCGGTATGCTGTTGTGTCTTATTTACACCCTTATCCACTTTAACCTCCCAGCTAAAGGGGTGAGCAGAGGCTACAGACTGAGGAGAGAGAGAGCGAGTGTGCTCATCCGCTCTGCACTACCCCACAGAAACACTGTCTGATGGAGAGAGAGAGAGAGAGATGGGGGAAGGGAGGCAGAGAGAGGGGAGGGGAAGGGAAGAGACAGGGAGAAGAGGGAACAAGGAGGGAGAGAAAAGAGGAAGGTTGAAAAATGAAGAGTGACTGCGATGAAGGAGAGAGAGAGAGAAAAGCAGGATGAGGTGGAAGGGAAAAGAAAGAGATGGAAAGGGAGAGGGTAAGGGAGAGAGAAAAAAGGAAAGAGAGAAAGAGAGAGACTTTTGACTTTTTAAGTTTTCTCTGTTGCACAGTGACCAGAACCCGTTATGTCACGGAAAGGGAAACACTCACAAAGCATAAACGACAGAAAATGAGAGAAATAGAGGGAGGGAGCAAGAGAAAAGAGAGGATGGGTGAAAACATTCTGTCAGTCCCCACATGTCCTGCTGTTGACAGGTCGTCTGGTGGAATGTTTGAAGTTTAACTGCCAGAGTGTCCGGTCAGTTCAATCAAACAGCATCCACTACCGGTTTCACTCTCCTTCTTATTTTCTGTTTCTCTTTCTGTCCTCCATTTCTGCTGCTTTCCAAGATCACAAGATATTAATCAACCAAATCTTTTTTTTCTGTTCCTTTTTTTATTTCATTATGTTTCTTTATAATAGACACATACTGGTAATCAGTGTGGATACACACATATGTATACTCCTTTATATAATACTCGTATATAATACGCGTCCTTTTTATTTGGTGTTCTCATTATTTTCCTCACCCCTGTGTATATAAAGTTTAGCAGAAAACATGGTGGGTCAGTTTGCACAGAAGGGAGTTACATTAATTATTGAGTGGGGGGCAGGGAGAGGGTAGCACTTAAAACCGGCTCACAGATAGTCTACACGGAGTGCCACTGCGGTGTGCAGCAGACCGAATTCATATCGGTTTTCTGCGACGAAGATGCGGCGATAGAAACCTCACCTTGTGTGAGGGCATCAGCTGTTTGAGGTACAGGAAGTACGTGTCTTCGGTGTTTTCTCAATGCTTGACACACACAGCGACACAAATCCGGGGTGTGGTGCAGGAGGAAACAAAAGTTTTGAGAAACCCAAATTTGAAAATTGTAAATGTGGATTTGCATCATATATCATGGGCTTATGGCTCCGCTCTGTTGTCCTTCATTATGCAGCATAACAAAGCAGCGCTTTGGTCAAGGTGAGAAGCTGCTCTTTCCCTTCAGGCGGTGCTGTCAAACTCAGTGCCACGGAGGGCTGTGTGTATTCTGGTTTTCATTCCAGCTGACTTAATGCCGACTTAATTGATTCAATTTATTCATTCATCTACATGCAAAAGTAGATCTGTGGTGAAGCTACTAATGTAAGCATGAGTTGTTCAACTGCTCAGGTAGTGCATTCAGTTTGATACGTCTTAAATGCAGCCCAGCAGGACTAATTTACAAAATAATGGATGCGATTATCTCACCCAGAGCAGAGGCTGGAGTGAAAACCAGCAGACACATATCCTCCAAGGCGCAGTTTGACACCACCGCCTTGACGGTGATCCAGACTAATTTGACAGGTTTTTTTTTTTTTTTTTTTACATTTTCTATTTTTATTTATTTAGCCTGGTTAGTGTCACATAGATCTTTAAAGAGAGGCCTGGTCCAAAATCACAGCAGTACTTGAAAAAAATTAGACAAATATCTAATCCCTGATTAATTGCCTCTTGTCATCAATTTTCAATTTCATGGCTGAATGTGAAGTGTCTGCCCAGCATGGTGCCCTTGAAACCCGGGGTGGGAAACCCTGTAACTGGGAGCCCGTATTTGTTTCTGGTTTTTGTTTCCAGCAATTACCCAGCCTCGGTTACCTAATTAGCTGTGCTTTACACAGCAACGTGTAGACTAAACCTCAATAAAAGTTCCATATTGGGACTCCACAGCAGCTATCAGTCATAAGCTAATCGGTATATTTAATGAATGGTTAGACCAATTAAATAACTAAGTGCAGAGGCTGGTGTGAAATCCAGAGATGGATTTGGTCCTCCAGGAACAGGGTTCCACAACAGAATCCCTGCCTCAAAGGTTAGAACACATTTTTGCTTGGTGAATATAGATAAATAACAGAAAGTACCCATGCATTCCCATAAATGCTCCCAAATGTGATTTAGTGTGGCTACAAATAAGTTTGTGCTCATCACCGTCAGTGAGTGTGTGTGTGTGTGTGTGTGTGTGTGTGTGTGTTCACTGTCTTTTGTTCCAGGTTTTTTTTAACCCAGTACCTACCCTGAGTTCTAAGTTTGCTTCGCCTGATTCCAAGATATCAGTATGGGTAATAATCCCCTCAGTCCGCCCCTTCACTACTTTATTTTATAACTTTCAAGTTAAGTTGCAGTATTCACATTTGGGTGGAAGTGGAAGACCTGTAATAATTTCAATCACGTATACTTATGGTGATATGGTGTTTAACAGGAGTCCAGTTTTGCAGGCATTCATGATGCTGCAGTTTCTAATGAAAATGAAAGATTTTAAGAGTTTATGTTGATATGAATATTATTCGTTGTGCACATAGAACATCTGAATGGCTCTCTAATGGTCACTAAGGATTGCTTTCATTTTCATTTTTGGCCTGACCTTGATCATTTTTAATTTCTGGACTGATATTCCTTTGATGTGTAGATCGTAGATTCGTCCATCCATGTATTCGTTAGCGAGAGTGTCTAAGATATAATGACCTCTTCCTTGTGTCTCAGGTAAGTCTCACCTGGCCATCGTGCAGAAGGTGAACAACGAGGGGGAGGGGGACCCCTTCTACGAGGTGCTGGGGTTGGTCACGCTGGAGGACGTCATCGAGGAGATCATCAAGTCTGAGATCTTGGATGAGTCTGACCTGTACAGTGAGTCCCAAGCTAAAGTCATTTACAAACATAGTGCCTTCAATTGATTACACTTTTCATATATACACCCCAGTACTGTCAACTGTTTGTAAATATAGACAATCAACATTTTTGTCATTAGTTGAATACATTCTGGATTCATTAGTTAAAGTTAGTATCAATTCCTAATTTCTTGTGCCCATCTCATGTGTGCTGGGTCAGTGGAATACAAAATAAAGAATGTTCTTCTCTGTCTGTCTCTTTCTCTCTCTCTCTCTCTCTCTCTTTCTTTTTTCCGATGTGACTGTCTAGCCGATAATCGCAACAGGACAAAAGTGGCTCCTAACAAGAACAAGCCTGATTTCTCAGCTTTCAAGCAGGAGAGTGAGTCTAAAGTGAAGATCTCTCCACAGCTCATGCTGGCTGCCCATCGTTTCCTGGCAACAGGTGAGTGGATAACACCCCTGCACCAACGCACTGCGCAAACACACTGCACCGACACACTGTGCCAACACACTGAGCTGACACAATGCACTGACACATTGTACCAGCTCACTGCACTGACACACTGTGCCTACACACTGTATCAACATGCTGTGCCAACACACTGAACTGACACACTCCACCAACACACTGAGCCAGTACACTGCACTGACACACTGTGCCGACACACTGTATCAACACACTGCGCTAGATGCATCTCTGGTTGCAGTGTTGTATGATGGACAGGGTGTCAGGCGTGTTATTCAGTGGTTGCAGGTTCAGTTCCCAAGTAGGGCACTGATATTGTACCCTAGGGCTAGGTGCCTCATGTGAATTGTTTCAGTAAAAATCCAGCCATACAAATGGAAAACATACATATAATAAGGCCTAAATTAATGTGCATAGATTCATTGTGCCTGTTACATTATACAGTGCAACATATACAGTTACCGCACACTGCAGTCCGACACTGCGGCACACTGCACTGTAACACTATTAATATGCAGTCCTGCAACGTGCACTGCAGATCCCTCCCTTATTCCTAACGCTGAGCGTTGAAGCCAACACCACATGCTGGAACAAACTGCATTCTAACACTGTAACACGCTTTATTTTGACACACCGCAGTCCAGGACTCCACACACTGCACTGCATCAATGCGCAGGCATGCAGTCTGCACCACAGCCACCTTCCTTAGTCCTATCACCGAACATCAAACCCAGCAGCGCATGCTGCAACAAACTGCACTTTATTACGACACCCAGCAGACTGACAACACTGCACAGCACAACATATTGGATTAACACACGCTGTAAAGCGCGCATCAGAGTGCACTATAATGGAGTTCAGCTCTGCACTATAGCACAGATAGCCGTGCCGGCCAGGGCTATATATAATTCAGGCATGGCAGTGGCCAGCTCTATGCCTGCTGATCTCTGAAACACAGCAAGCTGAGCTTTCCCACTTTTCTTTATTTCACACACTATATTTAAACAGTGCAGGGACCAAAATAGAACTGCAGCAAGATACATATATAGTTATTTATTTATATATATATTTTTTAAAAAAAATGTTTTTTTTTAAAAGCCTGGCAGGAATATTAAAAACGCTGTCTTTCACAATTTTTGTCGGGTCAGATAATAAAACAAACATGAGTGCGCACATGCTCGCATACTCAGAGAGAGGGAGAGAGAGAGAGAGAGAGAATGTGGGAAGGCGAGAGACAGGCAGAGTTAGAGTGACAGAGAGAGGCTGAGAGAGGGAGAAAGAGACAGGCAGAGAGAGAGGGAGAAAGAGAGAGAGCGCAATAAAGAGGGAGACAGAGAGAGAGACAGAGGGAGATGGAGACAGAGAGAGAAGGAAGGGGGTTTGTCCTGCCAGGGGAAGTCAGAAGCTTGGCCAGCGTAATCGCACCTCAGGGCTGGGGGTGAGGGTACAGCCTGCCTCCTGCAGCACTCTGGGACTGACATCACTAATCCTGTCACTGCGAACTAAACCTGGGTGCATCGGGTGGGTGGGGCTTTTGCCTTCACCTGGATGTGCAGTGCATTGTGGGAGAGCCTATCAGGGCCAGACAGACGCAGAGCCCTACAGCGGGTAATTCTTTTACTGTCGGGGGCGCAGCTGTACCTGTGGCAAAACTGTCCTGATCACGTACCCATGACGACCACCCAACATGATTGTCTAGAAGTGTCTGGTCAAAAAGGCTGTCAAACCTACAGCAGGGGTGGACATCCTTTGTCTTTTAGAGATACAGGGTGTGCTGGTTTCTGTTTTCACCTGAAAATCAGTGACCGATTCAGACCCAAGTAACCAGGTGAGGTGAGATAACAGTGTAATTGAAATATGTTAATTTATGGATTAAGTACTGAGTAACAACAAATACCAGCAGACCCTGTAGTTTTCCAGGACCAAGACTCTCCACCCCCTGGTCTAGAGAGTACCAATTTTGAGTGTGGTACTCGGCAGTCAGCTAAACATGACATGTCTGTGAGCTAACCACAATCAGTCTGCAATTCAGTCTCAGTGACTGTCTTTATGTAAGTAAAAAAAGCACTGTCAGTTGGTATGTCAGTGAATTAACTGTCAGTCAGCATGTCTTTGAGCTAAACACAGTCATCATTTTAGTCAGCATGTCTGTGAGCTGAAGTAGTTGTGAGCTAAGCACAGTTAGTCATTGTATCTATGAGCTAAACAGAGTTAGCCATTGTCTGTGAGCTAAACACAGTTAGTCATTGTATCTATGAGCTAAACACAGTTAGCCATTGCCTGTGAGCTAAGCACAGTTTGCCATTGTATCTATGAGCTAAACACAGTTAGCCATTGCCTGTGAGCTAAGCACAGATGGCCATTGTCTGTGAGCTAAGCACAGTTAATCATTGTATCTGTGAGCTAAACACAGTTAGCCATTGTATGTGAGCTAAGCACAGTTAGTCATTGCATCTGTGAGCTAAACACAGTTAGCCATTGTGTCTATGAGCTAAGCACAGTTAGCCATTGTGTCTGTGAGCTAAACACAGTTAGCTATTGTGTCTGTGAGCTAAAAACAGTTAGCTGTTGTGTCAGTGAGCTAAGCACAGTTTGTCCAATCAGCATGTCTGCGAGTGGACAGAACCCGTCCGCTGTGGTAGAGTGACCACCCCCCCCCCCCCCCCCGCCTCTTGTCCCTCCCCAGAGGTGAGCCTGTTCAGCCCACTCCAGATCACAGAGAAGGTGCTGCTGCGTATTCTCAGGCACCCCCACGTCATCCAGGAGATCAAGTTCAATGAGAGCTGCAAGCTTTCGCCCCAGCACTACGTTTACCAGCGAGGGAAGGCCGTGGACTACTTCATCCTGGTCCTGCAGGTGACCCCGCCAGCCCCTCCCCCTTCCCCTTCCTCTGCAGCCATGATTGGATAGTGAGGTTTCACAAACCGAAATATGGGTGGAGCTTCCATATTGACTGACTGATTTGGAACCAATTGTTGCGTTTGGCTGTTTGCTGTTGGGGGCAAAACTAAGTTATGTGAGAGTGAGGTTTCATGATACCCATGGGCAGACTTGCAGTAAATTGGCAATCACAAAGTTCTTTGAACCAATCAAAAAACTGTGTTGAATAGCCTAGAATTATTGTCTTAAATCAATCAAGATATTGCTAGTAATTACAAGCTCCTCCCACTTATGGTGTCATGAAACTTCAGTTTCCCATTACTGACAAAATGTATGTGATTTTTTTCTATGCTGGTCAGTGAATGAGTGTGTATATGTGTGTGTATATGGATGTGTGTGGGGGGGGGCATTGCTTGGGGTAACGGTAGTCCTTGTTTGATGATGTAATCCCACTCATTCATTCCCTTCCATTCAAATCACAGTGTGACCTTTCCCATCCAATCACATCCGATCACTTCCAGTCACATGACATCCCCAACCCCTCCCACTAAGTAACATCACACAAAACGCCACATCAAGACTGAGCCACACTTGCATATATTTTAATCCATGCGTACAGCAGTGTCAGCGTTTTGTTAAAACTGAGCCTTTTGAGATTAACGCCCTCCTCTAACATGCTCTAAATTCCAAGGATACAGCAGTCAGGCAGTATTAAAAGTGATCACAGAAATATTTAATGAAGCAAAAATCAGGCAGATTCTGTCTTAATCCAGAAACAGACTACAGGGTGGAGCATGCTTTGGGCACTGTAATTTTGCCTTACAGTCCGCGGGCTCTCTCTTTGTAGGTCGGTGAAGGTCGTAGCATTTTTTATGTGTGTGCAGGTCTGTGTGTGTATGTGTGTGTGTGTGTGCATGGTATGAAGGTCATTGTGTGCTGAATGTAGGGTGTGTGCATAAATGTGTGTGTATCTATATGTGTGTCTGCATATGTGTGTCTTAACATATACTATATGGACATACATTTATGTGTCTGTGTGCTCTCTGGGAGGTGTGTGTTTGTGTGTTTGTTTGTGCGTGCCTGCGTGCGTGCGTGCATGTGCATTTGTGTGTGTGTGTAGCAGCTGTGTGCTCTCTGGGAGGTGTGCGTGTGTGTATGTGCGTGTGAGTGTGAGAGTATGTGTGTGCGTGTGTGTGTATGTGCGTGTGTGTGGGTGTGTGTGAGTGTGAGAGTATGTGTGAGTGTGTGTGTATGTATGTCCATTTGTGTGTGTGTGTAGCAGCTGTGTGCTCTCTGGGAGGTGTGTGAGTGTGTGTGTGTGTGTACGTGAGTGTGTGGGTGTGTGTGAGTGTGAGAATATATGTGTGTATGTGTGTGTGTGTGTGTGTATGTGTGTGTAGCAGCTGTGTGCTCTCTGGGAGGTGAGTGTGTCCCAGCTGGGCCCTGCAGGTCTGGCCTCCGCTAATTTATCCTTCTTACATAAGAGAGGAGCTGCTCACTGCCAATGAGTCTGCACTACAGCGCTAATCCAAACTCTTACTCACCGCACTGCAGGGACATACACACACACACACACACACACACACACACACACTCTCACACTCACACATACTCTCAAACTCGCACACTCTCAAACTCTCACACATGCACACACCTTTATTTGAATTTCTTAGTCATGAGAACAATACAGAACAGATGAAACAAATTTAAAATCAGTGTAATCTTTTCCGTGCGAATGGCGCTATGCTGTGGTGCGCTACCGTTCCCTATCTGCCTGCCTCCTGCAGGCAGCCCACCGGTGAGAGAGACGCAGATGCTGGAATCGTTAAACCAGGAACGAGGACTTCCTTCCTCTTCCTCGGGAAGATCAGCGCGGCTGGAGGTCAGGGCAGGTTTAACCCCCGCCGGGTCCGCTGCCTGGCGACACCCATAGGCTGGATTACCCAGTCAGGCCGCCACGCCGCGAGGATCATCACGGATAAGCTGATTCTTTTTTTTTCTTTTTCTTTTTTTTTTTTGTATGAGCTCATTTTTCTCCTGAGCAATTTCAGATTTTCTGCGTGTTACATCACTCTCCGGGCTGACTAACCATCCGTACGCTTCTGCGATCCGGCCCGCATGAGTCCGTGCCGTCCTCTTTGAGATAAGCTCCGTCGACTCTTTCCGCTGCTGTCGACAAAAAACTCAGCATTTCTTGATAAAACGACTGTAGCGTCGGCGCAAATGGGTGTGCTGTGTAATAGAAATGCATGCTGCGCGTTTACCAGTTTTCTTTGCATTCCGTGTACATGTGATTTCAGGTTTTACCACAGCTTATTTGAGAACGTGACAGTAGATTTGGTATTGGCAGGGGCGGGCGGATGTAGTCTGTGCTTGTTTGCATGTGGGTGTGCTTTATGTACATGGCATTTATAAGAGACTTTTGTGTTGAGTGAATGTGTGTATGTGAGTGTGTTCGTGCATGAGTGAGTGAGTGAGAGTGAATGAGTGTGTGAGTGAGTGAGTGAGTGAGTGAGTGAGTGAGTGAGCGAGAGTGTGTGTCTGTGTGTGTGTGTGTGTGTGTGTGTGTGTGGTGGGGGTGGTGACAGGACTTAAGTTTTGTTGGCCTGTTGCACTCCATGCCTCTGCTGAAATGTCTGCAGTCAGAGTGAAACCAGCTGATTCCTGGTAAATGTGTTTTATTTATGTATTTTATTATGCACTGTCAGCTTTATTTTTACCCGGCTGTGTTTGTTTTAATTGCATTTGCCTGTGCCAAGACCCTGTCATCGCTCGACAGATGCAGGTCATTTTTAAGGCCTGGGGAGCGGCCGTTCCGCGCTCTGCTAGCCGATGTGTCATTTCACCAGAACATCATCATCACAGGGGAGTTTCACTCCAGTCCCCCACCGCAACCTGTCCGTTTCCAGTGTAAAAAAAAAGATTATAATGAACTTATAAAAACTATTTACCCATCCATTTTGTCGTTCGACAAGTATATAGTGGTATACTGTATAAGAACACAAGAATGCAATCCTGGGCATGTAGGGTTATTTTGCATATATTGGTTTCAATCCCAACCACTGCCTCTTGAGCCTCTGAAGAAGGAAGTTCCCGTTAATGAGAATGACTTCCTGCAACCTGATTGGTTCTAACAAGCTTCAGCCATCATTATGTTATTGGTCACTTGTTAAGTCAACTTAAATCAACGCCTCCAATTGGGCGGCGCTGCGGCCAGTTGTTTGTCGACCTACAGGGCACAGTCCAGAATAGATACCAGAACCACGTGGTCGGAGCAGGCCCTAAAGTGGACGGTTTTAGCCCATTGGGCCATAACAGGATAGGCCATCCCACAGCTCAGTTGCCTGCTGATAGTTGGCCTTCGCTGCAGTTGACACACATATTAAAATGAATCACATGTACCCCCATCAAGGGTGTTATTATCACTAGGCCCCTGTCCCAAAATGCCTGTTTGTATCTCAGGGGTCCTCTGCTGTCTCTCTGAGGGTCAGACAGACTGAGAGAAAGAGTGACACCAGCGTGAGATTACAGACTGATGACAGACACGGCTGAATCCCAGTGTGTGACAGCTTTAGCCAGGCTAACAGATAAACACCTGTCCACCCGCCGGCACGGTGAAACAGCTGCTGTGTCCGCTCTCATCCTGAAGGACAGGCAGTCAGACTGCAGACCTTGTGTAGGGGGAGCCATATGATTTAATAGTTAGGGAAGTGCTCTTGTAGCTCATTGGCTGGAGGTTTCCCAACAAAGCATGTGCATTGTACCCTTAAGGTACCTCACCCAAATCAACTCAGTAAAATGACATTGAGGCAACAAAACAGTAATTCCAACACCCCAAAGATCAAACCAGAGGGCATACCACTAGGTCTCTGAGCTCGTCACATCATGAGAACACCATTGCTGACCGTCACTGCCTTCAAACTCATAAAGATTTCATCTGGGTCACCTGCAGTGCCTAAATCGGTGCCACAACTGCGTAGTTTACGCATAGCGTTACCAGAACCTTCTGTGGTTCAGAAGCAGAGGGGATGGTAGGAATGCGTTGGAGTTGAGTATCTGGTGAGTGTAAAGAATCTGTGCTAGACACTTTCCAGAAGGGTCATTCCAGGCCAAAGGACACATGGTTCACTGCTGCGCTCCAGGGACGGTGATCTGTAGCGTCATTGTGAGCATGAGATTGCTTTAACCAAAAAAAACTGTGGTTTTGTAATATTGATCATGGCAAACTGTTCGCATAAATAATATTTAAGATACTATTTTTGAGAGAGCCTTTGAATTTCACAGAGACTAAAGCCCGCTGACCTGCAGAGTGGAGAGAACATTTTGTCTGAAATGAAGCTTCTTTGAACTGGAATGGGTCCCAGTTTTTTTTAGTTCTCGTGGTTTTTGAAAAGTTTATTTTGTCCAGAACAGATGACTGTGAGGGTGTTTATTTGTGTGCATGCCTGTTGTATGTACATTCATCTGAGTGTGTACACAGAGTGAGTTTGTGCGTGTGTGTGTTTGTGTGTGTATATGTATATGTAAACTTGAACATGTATGTGCGTCTCATTTGCTTGCAGTGTGGGTATTTATGTTTTTGAGCATCTGTATGCGTACTGTGTGTTGTGTGCATGTTTGTGCAGATAGTGTATATTTTATGTGTCCTATGCATTTGCTTGTGTGTATATTGGGCTTGTGTGCATATGAACATGTGTGTGTGTGTGTGTGTGTGTGTGTGTTCTTCTGTGTATGCGCAGACGTGTGTGTGTGTGCAGATGTCTTTGTGTGTCTGCGCATGTATATGTGTGTGGTGTATATTTGTGTTTGCTCATGTGTGTGCACTCGTGTGTGTGCTTATGTGTGTGTGTGTATCTGTGTGTATGTGTGTATCCCAGCCCTGGTGTCAAAAGCCTGTGCAGGTGGAGGTGTAGGGTGACAGTGACAGGCTTGGTGCAATCAGAGCGGGGGGGTCTGGTTGCAGGGCGAGGGGTGTGTGCTGCTGGCTCCAGAGCGGGGACCGGATGACACCTCCGAGGTGGCGACAGCACACCCCTCTCTCACCTGAGCCCCCGATCAACTTCAACCCCGCTACATTATTAACGAGACACCCAGGAGCTCACCCGGGGGGGCGGGGGCGTGGCCTCAGGAAATGCAGGCCTCAATGGGGGTGTGGCAAGGGTGCTGACCTCACAATGGAGGGGAGTGGCTAGATTTCTCAGCAGTTTTCAGGTGCTGCTTCAGCATATAGTTCCTCCAATATCCAGATGGACACCCTGGTTTGGAACATTGAAGTTCTACCATGTATTTGTTCAACACATGCACTAATACAGCCGATTCTAATTATGGGAGATAATTAGTGAAATCAACTGGTTTAGTGCTTGGGTGCAGCAACTACATATTGGCACTTCCTCTATCTTCAGCTAGGGTGTCTATATCTGCCTCATACCGATTTTGTGTAGCAATGGAAGAGAGGAAGTGACATCACAAAGCACTGTGGGAGAGGAAGTGACATCACAAAGCACTGTGGGAGAGGAAGTGACATCACAAAGCACTGTGGGAGCTGTAAAGACCCTGTTTATTACCAAACTCAACGGCAATCAAACAGAATGATGCTCCATTCCTTTACATACAATGGCTCCATTAAAAAAGCATTCAGCCATTTTTCTATCTCTCACTTCTGCTCCCTCCATCTCCAGCTCCATTTTACTTTCTCCCCCGTTTGTACATTTGTAGTAATAGCAATAGTAATTAATTATAATTTGTGTTACTATTTGTGCTTCAATTACCAATAACACAAATGATAATTTGGTCATGAAAAAATCTAAGTAGTATTGTCAATAATAGTATTTAATAAAAATGATACATTTTCATTGTTATCTCTCTGCGCATCTTCTCTCTTTTTCTTTCTCTTTTTCATCACAAATAAGAATTCAAGATGTTTTGTTGCCAGGAAACACATTCAGACATGTTGCTTGTCGAAATGTAGCATCAACACACGGGTGTAATAAGTAGAGAGTGCTGGGTGAGGACAGCGGTGAGTACAGCACAGTCACGCTTGTTTCCGTGTGTTCGCGCCCTCCCCTCGGACAGTGGCGCTTTCGGACAGCACAGGCAGCGGTTTCCTCGTGTCCCTTCGGTAAAAGGTTTTTTGGCATGACCCGGGCCCCGTAGAGATGAGGAGATCAGCCAATCACACGTCAGAGCACCAAACTCTGCGGCGCTGAGTGGATTTTGGTGATCTGAGATTAGACACAGGTACTTACACTGTCTAACCTCCCAAACCCACCCCTCCCCCACCCCCACCGCCGGGCCCGTGTTGACCTCTAAACCTGTTTTTACCTTGACCGGCCAGCTCCCTAGCAACAGTGGGGGAAGCTGTGTTTTTAGGGTGTGTTTTTAAGGCACCTGGTGTGATGCAGTGGACTGTACAGTAAGGGGTGGCGGCGAGGAAGGTGTGTCGCTTTGTGTGTGTGTGTGTGTGTGTGTGTGTGTTTATGCTATGTGTAGGTGGGTGAATGTATGTGCTAGCACATACGTGTGTGTATGTGTCTGAGTGTGACTTGTGTGTGTATTGGTATATGTGTATGTGTGTGTCATGTTTTTGTATTTTCCCTTGCTCTTTGTTCCTCAGGGCCGGGTGGAGGTGGAGGCCGGGAACGAGAACATGAAGTTTGAGACGGGACCCTTCTCCTACTATGGAGTTATGGCCCTGAGCTCTCCAACACTAGGTGAGTAACACTGTCACCCGTCAAATACCATCTGGTCTTCTCTCTCCTTCTTCCTCCCTCTCCCACTCTCTCTCCCTCTGTCTCTCTGCCTCTTTCTCTCTCTCTCTCTCTCTCTCTCTCTCTCCCACTCTCCCTCTCAACCTCTCTCTCTTTGTCTCTCTCTCCCACCCTCTCTCGCACTCTTCAGCTCCTCTTGTAGGTGTGTGAAAAGGAGGTTTAATGGCTGGTAATGTGCTTTTAACAGGAGCACTTATTGACACTCGGGTGAGTCCTTAAAACTGCAATTCCACCTGAATCATCCCCTCTGTCTCTCTCTCTCTCTCTCTAAGTGCTCTTTTTGTCTGTTTTATTTATTTATTTTTACATAAAGCCTGTTTTGCAGTTGGGATCACAAAGGTCCACCGGAGAAGCTCATTGGTTCACACTCCAATGATGTCATCGTCAAATCTTTCAAAGGCCGGTCCTTTTTTTGTTCCTTTTTTTGTAACATGAAAGCTAATGGGGTTACCTGGAAAACTGACACGCTAACGATGCGCTTGGGGCAAGGGTAATGGGGCAGCATGCATGTTTCGAGGCTGGTTGACATCGCTGAGATCCTCAAAGGCTTCGGATACATGGCAGATTGGGTTTGGGTTTGGGTTTGGGTGGCAGAGGCTTTGACTACAGCCTGGGTGTTTGTGTTTTTGTTTCTGCGTCATTCCAGGTTTTTATGTCAGCACTTTAGAGGTATTGGAAAAGGGTAATTGATCACAGAAGTGGTTCTCTAATTACGAGGCTATACACTGTTGCACTGTAGGGTGAGATGTATTGGAAACGGAACTGTCAATGGTAAATGCAGCGATGCCGCACTGGTGACACCTAGTGGCTGAAATTGAGAATGGCAGCCAAGGTGAATACTTTGTTCAGCCTGCTCAAAGTGGTCTACCGTGTTAAGCTATAATTATTTGCACAACGTTTTACAGTGCTCAGGATGATATATCACCTGTCTTTAACCAGTGTAATGTGCCATCTATATTTCCGTTCTCTCTTTTCCTGTCTATATCTCTGCTCTCTGTTTCTTTTCTCAAACGTAGCCTCTCATACTATGAGTGTGTTGCATTACAATCTCTCTTCTGTCCTTTCTTTCATTATCTCTGTCTCTCCCTTCCTCTCTCACTTCTCACATTTTACAGGTCTTGAAAGGATGTGGCAGTTTGTCTTTCTCTATTGTCTCCCTCTCTTCAGGCTCCTTCCTTCTTTTATTCTCCCCCTCCCTTTCTCTCTCTCGCTGTGTTGTTTATTTGCAGTGATCTGTCTTGCCCTGGTGCTTTTTAGTGTCCTGTGGTTTTGTTCATCTTCCAGCAGCTCAGTCTCAGGATTCAGGTTATGGTCTCAGGGAGATTAAAGATGTGTTAAAATTAGCTCAGGTCAAAAAAAAGAGATTTCTGATCCCTGAGTGTGTGTGTGAGAGTAGTTTTTGTATCACCGCTGTCAAGATTTCAATTCACAAATGAAAGCATTTTTAAACTTTAAGTTTTACATCACGTCCTGGTCTGAAACCATTCTGAAGTCGATGAGTACATTCAGTCACTAGGCAGAAACAAGGATATTACACAAAGTGTTTATATACTAACTGAAATGGTTTGGTTTGAGATTGCAGTACTTATGGTTACAAATTTGTTATGAGGACACATTCTAAATGATTGCACTCAGGGTTAGTCTGGTAAGCACAGTTTACTAGCAGTAGTGTCTCAGTGATGTTCCATATATGCTTGCTGTTTTCGGACTGTTATTTGCCAGATCCAGCCCTGTTATTCATTCTTCTCGGGTGAATGCATGTACAGTGGAGTCCAAAAGTCTGGGACCATGAGTGAAAGAGCTTCTATTTTGCATTCTTTTATAGTTTAATACAATTTTGTTTTATTAAAAATTATATTAACAATTTAAGTGTATGGTTGAATCTGTACACAAATTTCCAGAATGTCTTAGTTTTTCAGTCTGTCCCTCTTTTGCATTCATGACAGCATGCACTGGAGCTGGCATGGACTCCACAAGTTTGTGCAAAACCTTATGATCCATGTTATCCCATGGTCTTTAAGTGTCCAAAACGGTCTTGGCCTCTAAGTGCCCCAATAAGTGTTTGATGGGGTCTGACCTTTTCTACAAAGGGATTGACAGGGTCAGTGTCACACATTTGCAAAAATTTGACCTAGACATTGTGCAGAATCTTCAATAGTTCTTCTTCATTTGAACTGTCAAACTTGTATTTGTTTTAAATGTTCCAAAATCCTAAAACTTTGTGATTACTTCCAGATTTACATGAAAAAATAATTGTTCAGTGTGGTCTCTGACTTTTGGATCCCACTGCATGTTCTATTGCATTGTTAGTCATTCTGAACAAGGGCATCTGCTGAATGAATGCAATGCAGTGGAAAGTAGCCAAATGTTTTCTGTAATACTCGCTGAATGTTAAATGTGAATGCTCGGTAATACCCTTGTTACTTTGGAGGAGTGAATTGTGAAAGATATCCTTGTTATTTTGTATGAGTGAATGACCCTACAGCTTCAGATATCCTTTGTCTGGATCCCTTACTGTTGGTTTACACAGGTAAATGGGGAACGATTCTAAATCCGAGCATCCATTTCTCTCCCCCTTCTGTCCCACTGCCTTCCTCTCTCTCTCTGTCTCTGTATCACTGTCTCTGTCTCTCTCCTTTTGCCTCCCCTCCTCTCTCTCTCTCCCTCCTTATCTCTTTCTCTTGTTCTCTTTCTCCTTCTCCCCTACCCTCCTTTTCTCCGTTTCTCCATCTCTATCACTCTGTCTGTGTCTCACTCTCCATCTCCTTCTTCATGCCCCCTGCCCTCTCTTTCTTTGTCCACTCTCTCCCTTTCTGTCTCTCTCTCTCTCTCTCCCTCTCTCCTCCATTTGTCTTTGTTTCAGCCGTCTCTCCCAGTCTCTCTCCCTCAGTGATGTCATCTCGTCCTCGCCGTCTCTCTCTAAAGAGGTTTTCTCTGTTCTCTCGCTTTCCAGGTAAAAAAATCACCTGCATGATCGGGGGCCTAGGGGTTTACCTTGAGCTGGGTGGGGTGGGGGTGGGGGTAGGGGGAGGGCGTAGGTAACACAGAAATCAGGAGAGGAGAGGACCAGTTTTTCAGAACTCAGTCCAGTACATTTGAATTGCGTCCATTTTGTATTTACTGAACTGAGCACAATATACCTGGCTGGTGGGTGGCTGTTCTGGTAAGGCACTGTTCTAGTGTGGATGGGCCCCAAACTATAACATTGAGTCCAGTGCTGAGTAACACGTAACTGTAGCATCACCCAGCTAGATGGATTCAGCATCTTTTGATGCACTAGCGCCCCTTGCTGGCCATTCAGGTGCTTGCAGTCTGCCTGCACTATTAATGAAGTGTCTTGCTCTGACTCGATACCGGTGAAAGCTGTGACAGTGGAGTGGGGAAAAAGCAGCCGCTGAAATCACATGTTGACTTCATGTTCCTCTGACGGCGCATTTATTATTAAAAGGAGTGCGACTGTTTAGTTAATTTCATTTTGTATAGTTCAGGTACTAGCATTAAATAATTTGAGGTTATACCCATGAGGAAGTGCCAGCATAGACAACATGAACGGTGTTGCATTAGGCAACTTAGGCAAACCGCCCAAATAAACAAGGCGAGTTGCATGTGCAGCTGCTCTTTTTCCTGTCTGAGAGGTTTGGGGCGGGGCTTATAAGAGTCCTCAATTCGGTTAAAAGGGGGCAAATAAAAAAATTTTTAAAAGAAATTGGCTGTAGTCGTGCTGATTGATTATGAGCCCAGCCAATGAAAAGTACTTCAGAAAAGTGGAAATCAAAAGCATTCATCCCCTTTTCAAGAAATGTAACAGAGAGCCCAGCTAGCCATAGTTTCTGGAACGGGACTCTTCTCTCCTCTCCTCTTGTAGGCCATATCACTAACTAGCCAAGCGTGCTAGGCTTATACATCTCCACTATGATCCTGGAGAAACCCGCACAGTTCAGTGCGATAACCCTTCGTGCTTTTCGGGACGTAACCAGTGATTTCTAATCAACAATACTGACTCAGAGAAGGCAGGTCTGTGGGGAACGCAGCCATTCAAACATTTATTTCATTGGATAAGAGGCGTGTTTCAAAATACGTCACAATCTCACCAAATTCTCTCTGAATATCTGACCAGTTCCTCAGTTGCCTTGTCCCTGCCTTGCCTATCACTACTAGAGTAAGCGCTGTACCCAGACGGTGAGGCGAGATATCTCGTCTGCGGTCTTCAGCTCACTTACTTTAAAGCACTCTGGTTACTAACTGGTTCTTTGACTAATGGGGAGGGTGAGGTGGGGAGCCTTCCGGTGTGTGTATTTTCCTTGCCTCCACCACATCACCCCAAAGTCAAGTATCACTGGTCTCTCAGCACTGCGGGAATGCTAATGCTAACACCCTCCCCTTCGCTGTTAAAACACATGATTTTCAACTTACCTGCCATGTTGTTGATCAGTCCAGTTTTTGCATTTGGGCAAATTTTCATTGTTTGGTGAGAAGTACAGATGGTTTTTGTTGTTTTTTTTTTTATTTAGCATTTGCTATGATAACCAAAGTGAATGAAAACAGATATTTTATGGTTACAATTCCATGTACTCTAAAAGGCATGAAAATATCCCCCAACAAACTTCAAACATCACCTGTATAGCAAAGTTATTACGCCAGATATCAGGTGATCCTTGTAATGTAATTAGGTAACCTTCCTTCTTTCTGTGTCCAGCTATCCCCTTAGCCCCACATATATACTCCCATACTAGCAACGCTAGCCTACCGTCTCGGCTAGTCACACTAGCATACAGATCTGGCAGGAAGATTAGCAAAAATGTTCACCATTCATCATGATTATGGCTGAAAACAGTGGTCAAGGTCCACGTCACTCATTCTGATGTTGTTCAGAAATATGTGTCTTTTTTTTCGGTTGTTTGTTTGTTTGAAAATGGTGCTTCACAGTGATGCAGGTGTGAAAACAGACGCCAGTGAAAATATCGCTGTGAAAACAGCCCCAATCACGAAACCAGTTTGGCAGTAGTGGGTCTTTAAAATCAATTGAGGCAGAAATTCCTGAATAAAGTTTTATTTTCTTGTGTTTTATGGAAATATAAAAGAGCAAAAGAGAGTAAATTATCAAACGTGCAGCTAAACAGCCCCATAGTTTTCCCATAATCGGTTCTGGCTTGTAAAAATGGACCTTGTGTTTGGTAGTTTTGCTTCCGGTTTGAGGTGTGGGCAGGAATCAAGAATACCAGGGGTTCAGAATAAGGGGGTCAGTGTGTTTTGAGGGGCAGTGTGGGGGAGAGGAGGGGGGAAATCTGTACACATGTCCCAGCAGCCCCTGCACTTGCATGGTGGTGTTGCCATGGATAAAGAATCCAAAGGAGCATGAGTTCCGGAGTGTTCACAAGGACAGTATGTGTTATGAGGGCAGTAACGGGGACCCCGCTGTAACCATGGCACATGTGTAACTTTGTAACACGCTTGTAGCTTGTAACTCGTAACTTGTGTCCGTGTCGCTGCACTGAAACCGTTCACTGGTGTGTTTGTGGGTACAGTGCATCTGTGCGTGTGTGTTTTACACAAATCACTGTTAACCCCCTCCTGACCCACTGACCGGTATAACAGGAGCGTAACTGACATAGCTCTTTTACACTCACCCTACCCTGCATCCTCTGTATGTCTGTCTTTATATTTGTGTGTGTTAATGTATGCTCATATTAACTTGACTGTGTGTGTATCCGTATCTCTGTGTGTGTATGCGATAATCACTTCTTCTTGCTGTCTTATGGTGTGTGTGTGTGTCTGTGTCTGTGCTTTTGTGTATGATTATTTGTGTGTCTGTGTTGGAGCTTGTTGCTGTGACAGACAGTTTATGCGTGTTGCTGTCTTACTGTGTGTGTTTGTGTGTGTGATTGTGTGAGAGTTAGTGTGTGTTGCTGTCTTACTGTGTGTGTATGTGTGTGTGTGATTGTGTGAGTGTGAGTGTGTGTTGCTGTCTTACTGTGTGTGTTTGTGTGTGTGACTGTGGGAGAGTTAGTGTGTGTTGCTGTCTTACTGTGTGTGGTTGTGTGAGAGTTTGTGCGTGTTGCTGTCTTACTGTGTGTGTTTGTGTGTGTGATTGTGTGAGAGTTAGTGTGTGTTGCTGTCTTACTGTATGTGTATGTGATTGTGTGAGTGTGAGTGCTTGTTGCTGTCTTACTGTGTGTGTATGTGTGTGTGGTTGTGTGAGAGTTAGTGCTTGTTGCTGTCTTACTGTGTGTGTATTTGTGTGATTGTGTGAGAGTTAGTGCTTGTTGCTGTCTTACTGTGTGCGTTGCTGCTTTTTCCTGTGTCATGGTGAGTGTTTGTGTATGCGTGTTTGTGTGTGTACGAGCGTAAGTGTGTATGTGTGCGTAGCTCCCCATCTCACGGTGCGCACTTGTGTTTCAGAGTTCCGCTCTCCGTCGCACCTCAGCGGACTGAACCGCTCTGCCTCGCTGAGCTGTACAGAGCGTTCCGAGTCCATGTCAATCAGTGGCAGCAACACACAGCTCAACAGCGCCCCCTCTCCGCACTACACCCCTGACTTCAGTGTACGCGCACTCACCGACCTGCAGTTCGTCAAGGTAAGGCCCTGTGTGAATGTCCCTTCCAGCTGCGCCAAACAAATTGCAAAAAATTCTGACCATCTCTCTCCTTCTCTCTCTGCTTTCTCTGTCTCTGTATCATTCGATCTCTCTCTCTGTCTTTCTCCCTCTCTTTCTGTCACTCTCTCTACCCTCATTCCTCCCTCCCCGCTCTCTCTCTCTCTCTTTCTCTCTCTCCCTCTCTCAGATCACCCGCTCTCAGTATCAGAACGGTTTGATGGCCTCACGACTGGACAGCACCCCCCAGTCTCCGGAGGCCAGTCACACGCACCTGGCGGCCCCGCCCACGCCGCCGCCCCTCTCCCCGTCCCCGCCCCCCCAGGCCCCGCCTCCCCCCGTGGAGGCCACGGAGAACGGGCCGGACGAGACCACCTCCCTGCTGAACGAGCAGAACTGCCTGCCCAGCTGTCGCCCGAACCACACACACACTCACACACACACACACATGCTTCCACACCTGCACACCCACGCTCACACTGAGAGCACTATCTGAGGGGAGTGTGAGAGAGAACTACACACAAAAATACACACATATGTACACGCACAGGTACACATATACACACACACTCACCACACACACATAAACAATACATACATAAACAAATATGCATGAACACACAAATATGTATAAACATACATACATACATATACACACACATAAAAACACACACATGCACACATACATGCACACTCCAGCTTGTTCTTCCGGTTCACACCCTGTTGGATATGGGTCTTGTGACTGTTTTAAACATGAGAAGTACAGGCGAGGAAGAGGAAGAGCAGAGAGTGGATCTCTCTGGCGACCATCTGTTCCAGCCCCCACCTCCCCTCCCCACCCCCTCAACACTGCGTGTGTGTGTGTATGTTGAGGAAGAGCGAGGCAAGAGTTTCACTTCAAGGACCAGAGACAGAAAGTGTGTGTGTGTATGTATGTGTGTGTGTGTGTGTATCTGTGGGGGAGAGGTTGCTATGGGACCAGCGCTGGGGTAAGCTCTGGTACTTGCAAGCGAAGGCAGAGTAGAGTATAAAATGATATTGAGCACAGAAACCCTCAGCACTGTCACTGCAGCATACGATATGAAACACAGTAAAAGATAAAGAGAGCGAATTCAGAGTATCTGCCGCACGCAGCCGTCGGTGAAAAGCTTGATGCTGACAGTGACACTTAAATGAGCGTCTGCCTGTTGGAGTGCCCGTTTTCTTGCTGATGGAGTTTGTCACCTGTCCTCACATGGCTCCATAAGGTGACAAACAAACACAGGGAGACCAGGTGCTCATCTGAGTGAGCTCTGACATGCATGCTGCACTCCCACATCTGTCCACTAGAGGGCATCCATCAGCAAGCAATACTTGTAAGTGGATTGGAAGGAGAAATGTGAAACACTATGACATTGAGATATACGATATGTAAATATACACATGGCAGTGACGCAGTGATATATTGAGATGCACTGTTATACCCTTATATATCCCTAGAGAGAGAAAAATATTCATTTAATGTATTTTGCTTCCCCCACCCACAGAAACACAAAGCACAGATTCTATGCCCTCAGAGCATCCCAGCACCCAGGGGTGTGTGTGTGTGTGTGTGTGTGTGTGTGTGTGTGTTTGTGCACATGTTTGTTGAGCGACCCATCCTTCACTAGCAATACATTACTGGTGAGAGAATCTCAAGTCAGATTTTTTTCTGAGGGGGGACCCTCTTGGGCTTTTGGGAGAGGAGGGTTGTCTTACTGGCAGGGGGGTGGGGGGAGGGTGATTGTGGGAGATGTGTGGCACCAGTGTAGCATCATGACTCTGACGGCAGGTTGAATTCCTAGGTAGGGCACTGTCACAGATACAGATATCTGTGTGTGTGTGTGTGTGTGTTTGTGTGTGAATGGGTAGCGTGTAACAAATGAATAAGCTGTTTAAGTCGCTCTGGGTAAGAGCCTCTGATAAATGCCTGAGATGTGACTGTTAGGGCAGACTGCTGAAAACGACCAGTCTTCCACTGGAGCTCTCCTGCTCCTGGCATTTTCTGAACACGAGCCTTTGAGAGACTGAGAGAGAAAAGCTTTAGGAGAACCTCGTCGGCTCCCTGTAAAACTACACCCGCCTCTTGAATATAGATTATATATATAAATTATAAATATATTTACGAGATTTATTCTATTTATTTTGCAAAAGAATACATTTAATTTGTATATTTTTTGTGATTTTTATGTTATGTTATGTAAATTCTGTTTTATAATATTCTGTTTTTATCTTCATTTTTCTTTTTCCCCCTGATGCTGAAAAAATGGTTCTTTTTTCCCCTCCTGTAAACTGAGTAGCTGAAGGAGATGGCAGATACAGGCTGATCCTTCTCGAGGCCCCTCAGTGTTTTTACCTTGTATCTGTTAAGGATTCTTCATTAGTGCAATAGAAAAGGGAAAAAGAAACCAATAGGTTTTGATTAGAATGTTTAATGAATAGTTGTCTGTGTAGTTTATTGTGCTCTATGGTCTCTCCCGTTTTCTTGAACTCCAGTGTGGCTTCTACTTTATTTATTAATTAATTTATTTTTTTTCTGTGGAGTCAGATGAGGGAGCAGGCAGGCACGCACAAGGAAGCTAAGAAATCCGGGTCCTTCCTCGGGTCCTTCCACTTTCCGGCCCATCCTTGCTGCTTTTTTGGATGACCTTGGGCTGCATTCCGTTCCAATTTAGCACATCCTCTTCCTGTCTTCTCATCACTGAAAATGAGTGATTGTATGTACAGATGTTGTTGTTGTTTTTTTGTTTTTTTGATGCATCAATGAGCAAGCTCTTCTGATCAAGAAGAGGTGAGCGAGGGCAGGGGATGTAGCTGACTGACATGGACAAATCCCTCCCTCTCTTTGTTATGAATGGCCCCCTTAGGCCTAGGCCCTGAGTGGAGGTTTGAAGAGGGCCGCTGAGTGGCTCACTCTGTAAAGACACCCGCTCTGTAAGCAAAAGCGTGAGCCCTGTGACTGGGCTTTCAGGTCCTGGTCTCGCCATTGCCAGGTGTGACCGGAGATCCGCGTTGGCAAGGCAACCATCAGCTCAGCCCCGCCAGAGAATGAGAGGGGGTATGCCGGAAATAACAGTTTGAAGTAGGCTGGCATATGATAGAATAGCATTGAGAAAGAGATTGTGGATACATTGTTTATTGTCTTTGCTTGGGGGGGGGGGTTAAATAAAAGGATGCATAGAATGGAATATGCAATATGCATAGAAGTCCTTCTGCGAAGGGAACATGAAGAAGACAATATTTACGTTGGAACAGAATGCAGGCCTGTGATTGGATGGGCCAGTTAACCACTCCCTCTGGTGGGAGTGTCCCACTGTGCAGTAGAAGTGGAAGGAGCCCAGTTTGTTTCTTGTTTGTGTGTTTTTTTTTTAATATACATATATAGAAAAAGCTATAGTATTGGTCCCCAGCACTTTCAGTAACCACTGTGAGATTTTGTAGCAAATCACCAAACCCAAACCTAACCCCACACCCCACCCTCTCGGCAGACTGTGAGATTCTGTACCCATCCCCTGCCGGGTATGGGTAACGTGGATTTTGGGGAGGTGGGGTGGACGGTTATGTCTGAGAGAGACATATTTGTGTATAGGAACATGACCTTAAATGGCAGTGGGGTTCATTTTCAGCCCCCAAAATGACTTTTCAGACTTCAGTACCTTACAACGGGGTGCGACTGAGACTCTTCTGTGTGTTTTAACTGAAGAAGGGAAATATCATGCAATTTCTCTCCCTCCGCCCAAACAGGCTGTCAGTTCTTTACTGTACCTAAGGATAAGGGACTTAACTGGACTTGCTTGACTCTTATGAAGGAGATTGATCAAGCATTTGTAAATGTGATAGTCCTTCACTGTTTTTCTTTTCTTTTTTCTCTGTCTTTTTTTTGGGAGAGCATGATGGGGGTCCTGATCCAGTGCCATACCATCACTGAATCGACCCCCATCTTGTATGTTGCAATGAACGATTTGTTTTATGCGATTACGAAAAAAAAAAAAAAGAAATGGAACTGAAATTATTCAGGTGATGACACATCTGGTGAAGTAGTGCCTATGGCTACAGACATAGAAAGGTAATAAAAGTGAATTTGTTCAATTAGACAGTTTTTTTTTTTCCTGTCATACTGGTGTAGATGTAGTAACACAGTTTGTCCACTAGGGGAATCTCCATATGTAAATCCAGGATTCCTAATACTCATCCCCTAAGACAAAGACACTGTGCCAGTAGAAACCAAAATGGCGGACATTTATAGTTCCTGTTACCGTGTTACTGAACCTAAGGTTCCATGAGGGTAACTCCCGCCAAAGACCTGGGAGGAACCGCGATCGTGTCATCTCCCGGGCGACCAACGGACTCTGCCTTGGAAGTAACAGCTATGTCATTCCAAAGAATCTTTTGTCCTTCTCCAGGGACCACCAGTTTCACTCGAGACGCACATAGCTACTGTTTAACTGGGGTCACAGTTTTCCAACAGATGAAGTGATAACTCACAGTCGCTCTTTCATTAGAGCGGTCATGGATTTTGTTCTAAGAAAAACTAGCGGATGACTGTGAAAAAAAAACTGTAAGGAAATGCAACTTTTGTGAAACAGTTGGATGACAACTTTTCACAGTATGGGGAGGGGGCGATGCAGAGAAAAAAGTATTCTTGTATCAGAAGGACTTCCAGTCATAAAAGGATATCTTAAGTGGTGAAGGCTCGGTTGTAGATGATAACACTTCAGATAATTGTGTGCAACTTAAAAAAAAATAATAATAAATTGGTCATTTTTTGCAAATGTGTGTCACTGAATAGAAACAATTGCAAGAGAAGGCTCTGTTCATTGACTGAAACTATTATGGGTTGTTCCCTTATTAGTGCCTTTATGCCACCTAGTGGTTACACAAAGGTACTGTTGTTGCTTTGGGGGGGAACTTCAGTCAAAACCATCTAAGTCAGAGAGCCACTGCTGTTTCCAGAGGTCGTTTAGTCACAGTCAGAATATTTTACTGTATATAATATGTTAAAAGAAACATGCATAAGACTAATCATTGCACGGTTCTGCAAGTGTTTCATGAATGTTGCCTCTATAAAAAAAAAAAAAAACGAACAAAAAAACACATAGAGAACCAATTGTGCATCTTTATTGTCCTTTGTTACAGTGACATTAAATGGAAAGGCTGTGTTGTACAAGTATTTTTCTCTCTTTCGTGGTGTTCGGTCAAAGCACAGAGTGAGTTTCGGCCTTTTCCTTCTGAAGGCAGCAGAACTCAGTACTCACATCGGTGACTGGAGAGTTAGGCTACATGAACCCCATCGTGGGCGGAGCTGCAGTGAACTGTCAATCACTTACTTGTCTGAACCAATCAAAAATATCATTCTTCATTGTTTCAAATCGGTAAGAAACTGGGTTTTGTATACGTGCGTGTGTGCATTCGTGAATCTTCACTCTCCCCTTAATAACATGCCCGATTTTTTTTTAACATTCCTGTTTGTTTAAGTTTGCAGTTAAGATGAAAAGGAACACTGCAGCTGGCATCTGATTGACGGCCAGCAGCTCTGTGCTTTGATTGAACCCACCCCGTCCCTCTGTCCTCTGCAACTTTCTGCAGTAGCCAGTCCCCCCCATGCATTCCTCAGCCTGCAGAGTGAGCCTGTTTATCGCTGACAGGGCAAAGGTAGGAGACCGCAGCTTAACACCCAAATCCCTTTTGTGCCCGAGTCAGGGAGTGTGATCTGGTGCACTGATCCTGCTTTTCGCTCTCAAAAACCTTTCGCTTCCAAGGAGCACGGCAGGAATGGAGTTTAACCTTAGCTTTTTTATTTTTTATTTCTTATTTTTTTTTGTTGGGTTGTTTTTTTAAAGTTGTTACTTGCCTCACAGTTGATGATTACACCAAGGTAGGGGTTAAAAATTTGGAGGCGCATTTTCGGGCAAGGGGCCCATTTTCCACAACACCAGATTAAACTGGGAACACTGAGCTGAGGCTGCAAAGTGAGCGGCCGTCACACCCCTCTTACTCACTTATGTATTCATGTATTTATTCATGTATTCCGCAAGGACGATGTATTTCATTTTCTCGTTCAACAGAACAAGAGCTGTGTAGGTGGCTGGTTTTCCATGCCCATGTAAAACAACAAAAATACCAACGGCCAGCGTCTTTGTGAGCTTGTTCATGTTGCTTACTCCTGGGTTCTGGGTTTTCAGCATAGTCGCCATTTTATTTTCTGAAAGCGTAGGCGACACATTTATTTTTGTTGTTTCCCCAACATGGTGCCAGGATTTAAGACCGTGAAATTTAAGCATCGAGGTCAGGCGTTCAGTGAGTTACTCAAGTTGACGGTTACAGGTTCAAATCCCTCTGTATCTTTAGCCACTGTACTCTCTGGCTGAGCCAGAAACCTTTATAAATAAGTTGGATATGTGATGACAGAAATATAATCCTCAACCCCCCCCCCACCCCACCACCATCCCCAACACACAAATCTGTTTGTATTGTGTCTCACTGTTCTTCCATACACACCTCATCCCTGCAGGTGTAGCACAGTCTACTGCCTCAAACTTATGTTCTGTGTGGTGTTTGGGACTCACATACAGCCAATCACTTCAGCATGGAAGGGCTGTCTCCCCTCACTATAGTACAGACACAGCCGTTTCCATGGCGATAGTTCAGTCTAACCCCGGCTCTTGTGCTTCAGTCCAAAGCCCCTCCATCTAGAGTCCTCCAACTGCACCACACTGTTGGAAGGATATGTACCATACTACTATACTGGAAACTAAAGAGCAAGTCCTCTTTTTGTAGCATTATTCCTATTCATGCGAATTCAAGTGAAAATAACCATTTTTATTTATTTGGTTGGTTATTTATTTATTTATTGGTCTGGTATGAAACGGCTCACTTCATGGTTAGCCGCATTTCCATGATGTTCCAACAGTGTGTGTATATATATATATTTATAAATACATATATAAATATATATATATATTTCTTTATTTTTCCAGATTGTAAGGTTTCAGCATGTTCGAGTACTGAGCAGACACTTTTGTACTTTGAAAGTACTATGTCAGTAATTGTGATAAACACTATTAATGTTTTTTTTTTTTTTTTACTTTTTTGGGGAAGGGGGCCAGAGAAGAGACTGGAGTGATGTTTGAAGTGTACATGTACTGTACCTCCATTTTCCCTGGCATGTGTTAATTTAAAAACAATGTGTACATAATTGTTTTATAATTACTGTCTTAAGGAGTTTTGAAGAAGAAAAATAATATGAAGAAAGGTTAATAAACTGAGATATATTTCTCTACTTAAAAAAACAATGATTTTGCCGTTTGTTGATTTCTCTTCTTGCCTTTTGTTGTTTTCACTATAATTTCATGTTTTACATTTTGGAGATTTAATAGATTTTCTGTTGCTAACAAAGTCCACTGGAATAGGTGTGCTAGTGTCTTACCAGCCACTTAAGTAAAAGCTGATCTTGCATCATCAATGTTTAGTTATAGATATACTAATATTGGTTTCCACACACCAGTTTTCCCTCAGTGTCCTGACCTGGACTTGAATTTCTATGGTGTCATTATGATGTCATGACCTCTCTCCACCAATATAATCTCAGAAGGCCCATTGTAGGTGCAGGTTTTTGTTATAGCCAAGCATTACAATGCTTTGTGCTCTGTGAAGTACGGTTTTATTCTCTCTCCAACGCATTTCCATGTACTTTGAAACCAAACTGCAATTGAGTGGAATGCCCCTCACAATGAGTAACTATGGACTGAGTTCAAAATGAGAACACTTGACAAGTTTTGTTTTCATTGTGGTTACTTTGTGACTTCAGGGGGAGTTGATCTCAGAAATTATTTACACACGCTTTTGCTTGAGTAATGTGGACAGCGTGTGTACGATTGAAACTCATCATTACCACAAACAATGCAATATTTCAGGACTTCTTGGTGTAAACACAAAGGGTTTGTTTCGCAGTGGTAAGTTTGACACTGTTCCTTTAAGTACATTGACTTGTTTACAAGGCGATTTCACCAAAACTGACAAAATAAGGCAGGGCTAAGATTCCCTTTCGTTATTTTTATTGGAAGCAAGTATTTCTCGTCACTGATTGGCCAGTTTTGAGAAGTGGGTGGCAGGTTTAGGAAAGCAATGGTGTCCATTGTGGCTCAATAGCGACAAATGCTCTTTCGCAATAACACTGAAACAAGCCCTGTAGATCCAAAATGGCGGCAACAGGGAACCCATTTCCTCCAGCGCGTTTTGTGATTCGCTTTACGTCAGGGGGCATGTAGCTCCAACTCTGGGCAAGTGTCACATGATTCATAGAGCCCAGCTGCCCAATTCCAATATGGTGGTCAGCTTGGCAGACTTACGTTTCTTGTTGACGATATTGTTCTTCTGCGGGTTCGGTATCGGCGCCTGCAGCCAGGAAGCCCCGCAGGTTCTCGGGCTGCGTCTCGAGGAGCCCTCGGCTCAGGTATTTATGCAGAAACGGGTCATCACAGCGCAGAGCGGAGCCAGTTTCCAGCTGCGATTGTTCGGCTCTCACCTGCACAATAGAACTTGGCCGTGGGTAGCTTTCGCTTACATTGCGGAGGGGGAGGCAGGTGCTGTTGGAGACGCGGCGGACCCATGTAAGCAGGAGAGCCGTCGGAGATCAGCTGCCTTCCAGGCCACAACAGAATTTGTAGCCGATGAGGAGAGCAGCGGATTGATAACGGTCCAGGCAGTGAATAACAGAACGTTCCCTGCATCCGGGGTAGGAGGTGATACCAATCCGGGATACCATCACGTATGCATCCTTCAAGGCGTCGTGTGGGTATCAGTTGGCCCTGACAAATTGCGTTTTGTAAAAGATCTCGGGCAGCCTAGCGACTACATTCCAGCATGGGGTTTGGCGGTGAGTATCATTTTAATCATTTTTGGATGTGCCGTGTTCCGGAGTCTGAACCTCAGCCTGTTGTGGCTGGACCCGCTGGAGCTTTACGTGCTGCACAGCTGCGGCTCTGAGAAAGAGAAGCGGGCGGCCAAGCGACTGGAGCCAGTGAGAAGACGGGGGAATTTCTTAGCATGCGCTCTGTTGTTTACTTGCGCCGTGGGTCACTCGGCGCTAGGCGTTTTGTTCTACCGCGCTCTGGGGTCCGTGCTCCCCTCCGTCTTCCTCTGCGGATTCCTAATCTTCCTCCTGGCCGAATTGGTACCACATGTCATATGCTCCGGTTACGGGTTCCAGCTGGCGCCCAACATGACGTGGCTGGCGCAGGTGTGTATGGTGCTGACCTGCCCGCTCTCCTGTCCGCTGGGGCTGCTCTTGGACCTGGCGTTGCGCCGCGACATCAACACCTGCAGCGTGCGCGAAAAGACCATGGAGATGATAAGAACCAACGTCAACGACCCTTACAACGAATTTGTCAAGGAGGAATTCAGCCGTGGCGCGCTGAGGACCAAAACGGTGGAGGACATCCTGACCCCGCTGAAGGATTGTTTCATGTTGCCCTCCACCGCCGTGCTTGACTTCGGGACCATGTCGGAGATCATGCAGAGCGGCTACACGCGCGTCCCCGTCTACGAGGAGGAGCGCTCAAATATTGTGGAGATCCTGTACGTCAAGGACCTCGCGCTGGTGGACCCCGATGACTGCACGCCGATGACTACCATCACAAAGTTCTACAATCACCCGTTGCACTTCGTCTTCAACGACACCAAACTGGATGCCATGCTTGAGGAATTTAAGAAAGGTGAGTGTGGTTTGGAGCACTGGTAATCCATAAGCGTAGCATTGATACCCAACTGTTAATCAGTCATTGCGTGGGTTTCATTCTTCACCATCATCTCCTTCAAAATCTTTACTGTCTGAATTGTAAATTTAAAAAAAAAAAGCAGCCACACAGAAGGCACCTATCCAACTTCCAAGTTGGTTGTGATTTCAAAATGAAAACATTCCAGTTTGTGTGGAATATGTGAATCTCTCAAGTATGTCAAGTGGGCAGTGTGCTGAAAGTATATAATATAATATATGTTGCATATAGACAGTTCCTCTTGGTGTACAGTGTGTCGAGCGCTGTTGTGGTCAGAAAGGTTTGGTATTAAGAGGCTCCTCTGATCATTGTCAGGCACAGACGTCCGTGCAGCTAATAACCTGTTTATTGACCTCACACAATTAAATTCAAAGCTTTCAAAAATGTTTTAGCAGGTACAAAAATGTGTCTTGTACAGAAAAACTTATTTTATTTTTAAGATGTCATTATTAAGATGTCATTGGCAAAAGTAGTGGTTTATGTGGGCAGAAACCTTCTCCATGTGCTAAAATGTGATTAAACTGCTAGACTCCCTCCCTACACTCTCACTCCACTTGTATGTAATGGTCTCTCCTTCCTTTCATACCCCCCATGTGGCTTTCGCCTGTCTTTCATAGGTAATTCGCACCTTGCCATCGTGCAGAAGGTGAACAACGAGGGAGAGGGGGACCCCTTCTACGAGGTGCTGGGGTTGGTCACGCTGGAGGACGTCATCGAGGAGATCATCAAGTCCGAGATACTTGATGAATCTGATGGCTACAGTGAGTGAGGAAGCTGAGATGTGTGTGTGTGCGCGAGTGTGTGCGTGTCTATATGTTTGATTGAGTGTTTTATGTCTATGCGGCCTGGTTTGCATGCAAACCAAAGTGAATTATACAGTAGTAATGATATTTTTTTCACAGAGGGTGAAAATGTTTAACTTCAGTCCTGGAGGGTTGCAGTGTGTGCAGGTTTTATTCCAGTCCTGGAGGGCCGTAGTGTGTGCAGGTTTAACTCCTGTCCTGGAGGGCCACAGGGCATGCAGGTTTAACTCCAGTACTGGAGGGCCGCAGTGTGTGCAGGTTTAACTCCAGTCCTAGAGGGCCACAGGGCCTGCAGATTTTACTCCAGTCCTGTAGGTTTTTGTGGTTGCCTTTTAACTTACTGTTAATTTGCACATTTTCTAATAAATCTGTGGACTACTTGGCCAATTAGTGACTTTCATTTATCACTTAAACACTGAAACCAAAAATGTAGGAGCTACTGTTCCCCCCACCCCAGTTTCCATGTCTTTGTGCCTGTTTGGCTGTGACCTCAACACAACCCCCTCCTGTTTCCTGTTATTCCCCATTCTGCCCCCTGCAGTGGAGACCAAGGTCAAACGCCCGCTGGCCCCACTTGAGATCCCCCTAGAACCCCGACCTGTCAATGAAGAGTTTTCCCTCTTCAAGCTGCCAGACGGGGAGCCCAAAATCCGCACCTCGCCCCAGTTGCTCCTCGCCACGCACCGCTTTCTGTCCCGAGGTCAGTATCACACACACACACAAGCACGCACACTTACCTGACCCCTCACTCAATCAGTTTTCAATAGGGCAGCTTGTAGTCTAGTGGCTAAGGTACATGCCTGTAGTACAGTGGCTAAGGTACAGGACTGTAGTCTAGAGGCTAAGGTACATGACTGTAGTCTAGTGGCTAAGGTACATGACTGTAGTCTAGTGGCTAAGGTACATGACTGTAGTCTAGAGGCTAAGGTACATGCCTGTAGTCTAGGGGCTAAGGTACATGCCTGTAGTCTAGGGGCTAAGGTATATGACTGTAGTCTAGTGGCTAAGGTACATGCCTGTAGTCTAGTGGCTAAGGTACATGCCTGTAGTGTAGTGGCTAAGGTACATGCCTGTAGTCTAGAGGCTAAGGTACATGACTGTAGTCTAGAGGCTAAGGTACATGCCTGTAGTCTAGTGGCTAAGGTACATGACTGTGGTCTAGTGGCTAAGGTACATGCCTGTAGTCTAGGGGCTAAGGTACATGCCTGTAGTCTAGGGGCTAAGGTACATGACTGTAGTCTAGTGGCTAAGGTACATGACTGTAGTCTAGTGGCTAAGGTACATGACTGTAGTCTAGTGGCTAAGGTACATGCCTGTGGTCTAGAGGCTAAGGTACATGCCTGTAGTCTAGAGGCTAAGGTACATGCCTGTAGTCTAGTAGCTAAGGTACATGCCTGTAGTCTAGTAGCTAAGGTACATGACTGTGTTGTAGTGGCTAAGGTACATGACTGTGTTCTAGTGGCTAAGGTACATGCCTGTGGTCTAGTGGCTAAGGTACATGCCTGTGGTCTAGAGGCTAAGGTACATGCCTGTAGTCTAGAGGCTAAGGTACATGACTGTAGTCTAGTGGCTAAGGTACATGACTGGGACCCCTGAGGTTGGTCAGTTCATGCCCCATTACTAGTTCAAGAACACCATTGCTGTTGGGCCCTTGAGCAAGGCCCTTAACCCCACATTGCTCCCGGGGGGGACTGGCCCTTGTTTAGCCTAATCAGCTGTAAGGCTCTTTGGATAAAAGTGTCAGTGTAATGTAAAAAAATAAAACAATTGAATCAGTCATGCACACGCACGTAAACACAATCATATACATGTTTATAAACTCAGGAACAAACACGCACGTCCATACACACATACAAATATGCACACAATTTTGCTCTTGTACTTAGTAGTCTCAAAAACATGTACATTTGTGCTGGCACTCACATACACACAAGCTTTCTTTCTCATGTATGCACACACATTTAGACACTCACAGACACTAACTCATACACACACATACGCTCTATCTCACTCACACACGTATTCTCCCAAACACATTCTCTCACATACTAAAACACGTTTATACACACACACAGAATCCCATACAAAAGTGATCACGCTCTCCCAAACACATAAACACACTCTCACAAATGTGTGAATTTTCACTCCCTCTGTCTCACACGCACACACACACACACTTCGTCCTGACTCCCTCTCTGCCCCCCCCCGTCCTGCCTCCCCAGAGGTGGAACATTTTAGCCCCCTGCGGATGTCTGAGAAGGTGCTGTTCCACCTGCTCCGCCACCCAAGCGTCAACCAGGAGGTCAAGTTCGACCCAGGGAACCGGCTGAGCCCAGACCACTACCTGTACACCCGCAACCACCCTGTGGATTACTTCATCCTGCTGCTGCAGGTAACGGGGCCCCTGGCAGGCCTTACTGCCTTATCCCCCTGGGCCCCCACAGGCCCCCACTGCAGGCTGAGACCTGTGCTCTCTGTTTCACCTCCCATTTACACTAATTCTAATTGATAATCACAATATTGAGTAAAACAATTTTTTTTGACATAATCATGACAAATCTAACATGGCAAGATGCAGTTTCAGTCGTTCCGTGCATGTCTGTGTCTTTGAATTGTGCAGGGCCGTGTTGAGGTTGAAATTGGCAAGGAGGGCCTGAAGTTTGAGAATGGGGCCTTCACGTACTATGGCGTGTCTGCGCTGACTGCGCCCTCTTCAGGTATGTCGTGGAGTTGCAATTACAGTTCCGCATTGAAAGAGTGTAAATTTCAGTGTCTTAAGAATTTACAGGCTAATGTCTCTTGCACATGTGCATTTTATGACATTTGTTTCATAAGCCTGAACCATTTAAAGTTGTGTTTGTGGTCAGTTTGCACTAAAGTATGTTTTGATGAGAATATTCCTAAGACAGCTGAATCCAATATCTGGAGTGGTTCAAAAGAAACAAAGTGATGACATGTTTTTACTATTTTTGATCTTCATTTATTTACCTTTGTCGTGTGCTCTCTGTATTTGTATGTTTGGCCATTTGTATGTCTACATGTTTGTTCATTCGTATGTGTATGGTGTGTGCTTGTATTTATTTGTGATTGTTTTTGTGCCTGTGTGCACGTGTGTGTATGTGTGTGTGTTTATATGTGTTTGCGTGGCCATATTTACATTGTTGTTCATTTGCGCATGGACATGGATGTTTATGTGTGTGCTTACTTGTGTGTATACCTACATACATGTTTGCTTGTGTGTGTCTTTGTATGTGTACGTGCTTGTTTGTGTATGTGTATGTACTTGTGTGCGTGTGTGTGCGTGTGTATGTGTGCGCTTGTGTGCACTTGTGTGTGTGTGCGTGTGTTGCTGTTTGTGTGTGCGCATGCTTGTGTCTGTGTCTGTGTGCTTGCTTGTGTGTGTGCGCGCTTGTGTGTGTGTCCAGTGCATCAGTCCCCAGTCTCCACCCAGCGACACTCCCCCCGGGACCCCTTTGAGCTCGGGGAGGCCTCCAGTCCCTCCAGCTACTGCCCCGACTACACCGTCCGAGCCCTCACCGACCTGCAGCTCATCAGGGTGAGGGAAATCACACACACACACACACACACACAGTAAGAGTCCTCGTAGGCCTGTAGTTTATCAGAATATCTCACAGATGTACACACAGACACATAAACGTGCACACACACACACTGAAAGCATGCTCAAAGCAACCACTGCCATGGTAACCATTTCTCATCACGTGGCCATAAACTCTAGCGCTCACCCATTAAAGAGTCAGAAAGGTCTGGTGCATTTCGCCATGCGTTTTATTTAACGTTACTGCTTTGTCAACCCACAGCTCAGGGGACCCCAGTGATGGTAAAGCTAAAAAACCCTGACACCCACACTCACATGTTACCCCCCACTCCAACCCCTCCAGGTGACCCGACTGCAGTACCTCAACGCCCTAATGGCCTCCCGCGTGGCCCAGAGTCCCGACCCCCCCGAAATAAAAATCCTGCCCAACAGCCAGACCAAGCTACTAAACGAGAGGAACACCAACCCAGGTACTCGCTCGGGCCCCACACAGTTTTGGAGAGATTGACTCCATCATATAGGTTTCTCTTAAATTTGAGTAAGAATTTCAGTTGGAATCTTACTGGTATCAAAAGTGTTATAAAATAGAACAGATAGTTGTCTGACAGACCTGTGTATTACCTGGTAACGCTTAGGGTCCAAACACAGATGTGATTTAATGATGTTGCTATTATTGATGTACAGTGCTTGTCATACCTTTGAATGCAAAAATATGTTTTATAGAACAGAATTTCTGGCAGAACAGTTTTGAGAAGTCATTTGGGGTTGAGACCAAATTGAAGAAAGAAAATGTTTTTTCCTCTTAATTTTGTTTCCTTCCTTTTCTTCAGCTGAACTAAGACTGTTTTCTCTCTTTCTTTCTCCCTTTTTTCTCTTTTTGTCTCTCCTCCCTCCCCTTTTGCCTCCGCCCACGCTCTGATCTTCCTCTAGAATTCCCCGTTCACTTTTCATTTTTTGACAAAATTGAGAACTACTGTTAGTATGTGTCGCATGAGGTAAAAACGAACCCTGTCCGCTTTCAGTGGCATGGCCAGGTGTAGGGTTTAGAGCCATTGGTCCCTGTCAATCCTGTTGCGATTTGTGAATTCACAGCCCAGATCAAGGGTTCCCGACCCAGTCCTAGAGTAACCCTTATTTTCTGGTTTTCATTCCAACCATAACTACAGTTCCTCAAGTATGAAGAGGTGTTAATTACAAATTGTTAAAGAGCGACAATTTCCTTTTTTAGTGCCACTTTGTGTATGAAAGGGATATTTATGTTTTGATTCAATTCATATTCCAAAGAGTTAATACTCCATACTCAGTCAGAAACTTTTATTCAGTCAGGTTTGTGTCAGAAAAGTAATAGTCATTGCTTTAGTATTGTGCTGTGGCAAGTTATGGATTATGTTTTGTATTCGTTAGTGGAAAATGAAATGAGTTCAGAGGCAGAGAATATTGCAGTAACATGCTAAACCTTTGTGCAGTTAAAATCTCTTTTAGTGTAAAGTTGTGGAATGTAAACACTTGTTTTGAGCTGGATAAATGAATAGGATTGTTGGCTGGAATGAAACCCTGCATTAACAGGGGTCTCTAGGACCAGGGTCTGAACCTGCAGGGCACATTGAATCTGCAGGGCACATTGCTACATAGTCCCCTCCTCCACTGAAGAATGCAGAGAAATCCAGGTGTAACTGACCACAAATTAACTGGCCCTGAGAATGACCGTTGCACTATTGGTGCTAGACCAGGGGTGGACAAGAACGGCTGCATATGTTTCTGGGTTTCACGCCAGCTTCTGCTCCTAATTATGTAAGCTGCCCAATAATTTATGAAATGGTCAAAGTGCCCGGGATGTGGCATTTCAGCTATATCTCATGCTAAACAGTTATTCTCATGTCCGCGTGTGAAGCGTTTTAGCCTCACCTAACGTAAGAGTGAATTTGCATTGGCTTACGCAGCTAATTAGTAGTGATGGCTGAAAAGAGGTTTGATCAAGAAGACCATTTTGGGTGGAGCTGTACTCCGATACCGTTCAATGACTTGTTTGAACCAATCAAAAAGGTTTTTCTTCTCTATAACCAGAGAGATCATTGGTCCAAGTCACTGATTCTGTATGTTGACTCCTCCCATGCTGGTTCAGTAAAACCTGACTTCTGCCCTCACCACTCATAAGCTAATTGAGCCATAGTAATTCATAGAAACACAAAACTGTTTGCATGCTAGCCTGACCGAGTTTGCCCACCCCTGTGCTCTAGATTCCACACATCCCATTCCTTTAACACTTACTTTCTTAGTGGCCTGACTGAATTGAAACATAGGTGGGTATGGCCAACAGTACACACACACACACACACACATACACACTCTCTTGCTATGATGCTTTGGATAGTTCATTTCTTGCCTGTCTTTTCTCTGTCTGTGCTGAAGCTTTGGTGTTAAAGGGATTAAGAACCAGATCATATTTCTGTGATCACACTGTTTCTGTCATCATTTATGGTGACCGTTTGTTGTTGTATGTATCCCATATATTGTCTGCCAGAAAAAGACGTAAAACAACTTCCGCTAGTTATCAAATTCAGGCTAGGCATCCCTGGTCCACTAGGTGGTGCTGAAGTTTCTTTTTTGTTCCATCTGAACTTAATTGGATGTATTGCTTATTAAAGAGTTAATATGAACAAATAATAATAATTTGAATAGTAAAGTAGAGTAGAGTAACTCCAGCAAGTGAACCAACATGTTCCTTAAGACAGATTGACAATGGATTTGTGTTTATCATAGCCTGGACTCTTCAGTGTTTGAAGTGTCTGTTGGAGAGTCCATTGCCAAGCCAGTCTGCAGTCTGATTAGCCCCAGCAGATTTCTGTGGGTGGATGTGATTGGCTGGGGTAGTTTGCAGTTTGTGATTGGTGGTGGTGAGTGTCAGCAGTGTGTAAAAGAAGTCAAATTTTTGACCTCTTCCTCCTGTAGAAAGCAAGCAGGGCTGCTGGAGGAGATTAACTATGTCATTTGAGTTCAGATTTGGAAAAAAAAAAATCCACTATCTGTTGAACTTCTGGAGTACAGTGCTCATGTTGGGATGCCCTGGTTTTATGGGAAATCCAGTCCCAAGGAGTTGGGCAGAGTCACTGCACACCTGGGTGACTCAGGCCATGTAGGTGCAGGATGGAACAAAAACCAGAAACGGCTTTGGGGCTGCAGGACTGGAGTTCTACCTAATGATGTGCGCTAGTGTTAATCCTATGTTTCGCTGTAATCTGCAGGTGGGAGCAAGAGCAAGGAGAACGTGGAGGGAGACGAAACTCAAGGATAGAGGGCCAGGGGGAGATGGGGTCACTATTTTACTGTTTGTTTTTTTTTTTTTGTTTTTTGCAACTTTTACTATCTTGTTTTTCATATACAACTTCAATCAAGAGGATGATTTATGTTTTTAAATTTTTTATTTTTTATTTTAAAGATTGATAATTTTGTTATGGCTTAACAAAATGGTTTAATTTCTTGGAGCATAGTAACTGAGCCAGGACTGAGACTTAAGAAACTGAGGAGGCGGAGCCCAAAGCGCCAGCCTGACGAATGATATTCAGCGCTTCACACTGGGCGTGGCTGCCGGGGGAGGAATGGGGCGGGGCTTCAGTCCCCTCTTTTGCTCACTTTTGTACACTTTATTTCTCCATGTTTTTTCCCCACTGGCCATTTAATATATATACATATATATATTAATATATATGTGTACACACACACACACACACACACACCTAAGGGTGTCTGGGGTGGGTATGTGTCCGTCTGTCTGTTTGTTCGTGTAGATGAGGATTTGTGCGCATGTATAGGTGTTATGGTTTCATTGCCTTCTTTCTGCCAAAATCTCAGAATTTTTTTTTTTTTTTTCCTGTGTTATGTTTAATGACTTGTGCACTAAGCCGTCAGTTGACCGTGAGCAGGTGGAGGCCTTCTCCCATCACCTGTGACAGGATCCATGTGATTCAGCTGTCCCTTTTCCCCGATGTCCCCTTAGTCTGATGCGGCTTTCAGTAAAGTTGCCAAAGTGTGTGAGTCTTCATGTGTGTTTGTGTCTTAATATGTTTCTCACCCTGAGCTGCAGGACGGTGAGAGCTCGGACTGTGCGTGTGTGTCTGTGTATATGTCTGTGTATATGTGTATGTGTGTGCGCGCGGGCGTGCGCGCATTCATATGCCCAGTTTTCTCAGTGTGTTGTTGTACTCATTCTCTGGAAAGTAGTGCTACAACATGCAGTGCCAAAATCAGCCCAGAGGTTCTAGGCCTGTCGGAGGTTTGTTTATGTTTATGTGTGTGTGTGTGTGTGTGCGCGTGTGTGCGTGCACCAGTGTGTTGATTCAGGGAGAACTGCATGCAGCAATGGTGGTCAGTGGTCATCGGTCAGCGAGGCCCACCGCCCAGCCATGTCCTGTCAGTGCCAGAGTGGGAGTGTCTGTCTGTGTGTCCGTCCATTCCTGGAGATTCACACCAAGACCAAGGTCAATGGTAGATTTGCACAAAAGTCTTTATCCAGTGCACTATATTTGGGTTCCTTTTTACTTTGTTATTATTATTTCTTGATGATACGGTACGTCCAGATTCACTACCCTCTATTGCTGTTTGGCATTGGCCCTGTGTTAGTTGCATGCTATCGCACACTCGAGAGTATGTTGTAAGCCTGTGTTTTGCCACACTACATTAGCAGTATTTTGTGCCTGATAGCAGTGTGGTAAAACACTGACTGGAGACTCGTAGCCACCCTCGAAGTGGAAAATGTTTTCATTTAGCTTATTTTTTATAACCTTTTTCTGTTGGTCCTGGTCTCTCTCTCTCTCTCTCGCTCTCTCTCACACTTCTCACTTTCACTCTCGCTCTCCTTCCCATTCTCACTCTCGCTCTCCTTCCCATTCTCACTCTCGCTCTCCTCCTCATTCTCACTCTCACTCCTGCTCTCCTTCCCATTCTCACTCCCGCTCTCCTTCCCATTCTCACTCCCGTTCTCCTTCCCATTCTCACTCTCACTGTCACTCTCCTTCCCATTCTCACTCTCACTGTCACTCTCCTTCCCATTCTCACTCTCACTCTTGCTCTCCTTCCCATTCTCACTCTCACTGTCCCCCTACTCTCCTGCAACTCTTTCATCTCGAGCCTTATGTCTGTTGCTATCCAGGTACAGTCAGTCTGTATGTCTCCACAGACAGGGTTTTACTGTTCCTTCTGTATGTGTCTTCTTTTAATGTGTGCCAACTATGACCGAACTCTCGCGGTCAGCTTGAGTTTTGCCAACAGGAAGGAGATGCCATTTTGTGTGATGGAATGTTTGTGAACTTGTTTTTTTTTTCCATCATCTTTCTCTCAAGCCCAGTGGGGTTTTTAATGTATAGTTTTTTTTAATTAACATTCCAGCTTGCATTATCATATTTTGTTGTGGAAACCATGTTATGGCCGTGTGTGTGTGTGTGTGTGTGTGTGTGTGTGTGTGTGTTTGTGTGTGTGTTTGTGCGTGCGTCTGCGCTTGTACGCAGAGGTTTGTGAGCAGTTTTTCATTCTTGTCAGTCAGTATTGAGTCTTTGAGGACGCTTCAGGAAACTCTTTTATTATAAAATCGTGCAACTGCATGTACAGGTTAAGGACATATTCTTAAGATTTGTATTCTTCGTCATCCGTATTTTTTTCAAAAAAACAAAACAAAAAAACTGGAGAGCCACAGAGACATTGAGTTCGGACTCGTTTGCTGTTGAAAACAGTTGTGTTCAGGATACTATTTTAAAACGGGCCCTTTTTTCCTCAAAATATCTAGATTTATTTACAATAATGAACAAGTACTAAGAGGAAATAATTAACTTTGTGATTCCAAGTAAATATTTTTCAGCTGTTGAAATATATTGTATTGTTTCGCTCTGCTGTAAAAGTGCATTTATATTGTAACGAAAGAATGAATGTATACTGTAAATGAATAATCATTTCTTGTGCTACTATATTAATGGGATGAATACTGGGGATTTTGGAGGTAGTAGAGATTACTGTATATTAATATATAAATATACACACACTTCTATGTATAATAGAGAATATATATTGAAGATGCTAATAGCTGGTAGATACAACTTTTGTTTTTCAGGTACAAGAATATAATACTGTTACCAGGGAAAAATGAAGTCTAGATATTATTTTTTACCAGTTTATTCCTTTTTAGAATATGTCTTTTTGTTGTAGAAATTTCCATTTTTTCTAGAATTTTAGAAGTCATGTGTGCACAAACCATTGCATTGAATTAATTCATCATAAGCTGAATGGTATTTCATGGGGAATAAACAAACTCAGCCCTACTCCATTTGTGTCTTTTTTTTTTTTTTTTTTTTTTTAAAAAAAAAGGTTTTGCTGACAACGGGAAGTGGTTGAAAGTGGATTGCATCATAAATACGACCCCTCCAAGAACTTCTGCATTTTGCTCATTTGGTTTCAGCTCAGCATTTTGAAAACAATGGAGCATGAGAGACAGGCATTGTTTTCAAATCTTAAAAGCACTCCCACAACTTCCTGATGAAAATGGTTGTAGGTATAAGAAAAAAAAATCACCAGCGATGACATAATTCATTTCATGAAGAAAACAGTAGCTCACTCACAACATGATCAACTCACAGAGAAAGCACCGACGGCTTCCCCATCGACGGCCGACGGCTTTCACTGTGCGGCTTCGAATTTTCGCGCGTCGACAACAGACAATTATCAAATTATGGGACAACTCCCTTTTAAAATGCAACTGTCCCTTTAAACTGACTAACCATTTGACCACTACACAGCGCAGAACTCCAATAAAATGCTCATGGCGCCCCCGCGAAACCCCCAGCTGGAGGTGCTTCGCTACGTACGCATGCTCGCTTTGGCCGCCTGGGCGTGGCGAAAATTTTATGCTGTTTTTCGCGGGGGTTTTCTGAGCCTCTAAACCCTGCTATGTGGTAGGGTCACCTGTAGCTTCAACAACAAAAGCTTTTTTTGGTACAGTTTTGTCGTTTTATATAATTTTGTGTAATAATATGTATTATGAGCATTATGTCTTGTGTCCTTTTTATGTGCTTATTGTGTGTGACAGTTTCATTATTTTATTCCCTTGAAGTGAATATAGCACAGCTTCAGGATCTGTTATATGATCTAAGGCTTCATGGTGTGTCACTGAGGTATCAGGTTTTACCTTGCATAACCACTATTCTAATGAAGTGAGGTCATTTGTATCAAAGGCTACCATGGTTTTGCTGAGAGTACAACTGCACTCATTTTGTGAGTGAAGAACTATCATAAAAAAATATATATATCCAAACGTGTGCTTCACAAATAGTCGATTTAGAGCACCATTTTTTTCTTCATGTGCATTTTGAGGTTGGAATTCACACAGAAAAAAAAACTCCAGCAAGGGCATTTGGGGTTTCCCCACCCTTCTGTCACCTGCACGACCATTTCATTGAAAGTACCCAAAAAACAAAGAGTTTTCACATGGAAGCTGTGATTGTGTTTTCTTATGTTTCTTGTAGTTCACAGTTTGGACCAAAAAAAAAAATTTATATATATATATACATATATATATTTATTGTTGGTCCAATATATATATATATATATATATATATTATTGTTGGTCCATATACTGTGAACTACAATGGATTCAGAGAATGAAAGGAGAACCTGCGGACAGATGAGGGAGGAAGGTGGTGACGGCGTAAGGCTGGACTGAGAGGAACTCAGAATCTCAGATCTCATTCCATTTTAAACAGGAATTAAAGCTGACAACTGACCTGAATCGCCGGAGTCAACACCTGACTGTAACTGTGATTTTTTTTAACAAAAGTGTTTTTTCCCTCCTAACATTACACCATTACCATTCATTAGTGCAGAGGATGTGCCTTTTTTTTTTCAGCGTGACTGTCCAACAGCGTTTTTGGACATCGAAAAAACAAATTCTCACAAATTTTCCAAAGGAAATGAGCAATACATCGTATTTTGCATTGCATCAGGCAGTCAGATTTATCCATGCCACAACGACTGCGCCCAACTGCTGAGGCAAGCTTTTTTTCTTGTGTGAAACTGTGAAGGGGACAGCCCCAGCATACCTCCAAAAGGTCAGCACTGTTGTCCCTGATTTATGCACTTTGATATGTAAGTTGCTCTGGATGAGAGCATCTGCTAAATACCTGTAATGTGATGAAATGTGTGTCACTATGTTGGAGGCTAAGGTTAGGGTTAAACAGAGCTCAAAAGGAAACCTTGCTAAGCCATACATATATCCACATATTGCATGTTTCTGAATCCAGCTCTGGCCACTGTACTGCAGATCCAGCATCTGGCCGCTCCAAAATGGAGCAAACACCAGAGTGATAACTGCTGGTTTCGGTTATTTGATACATTATTGCCTGAGATCTTTTCCAAACCGTAAAAGTTTATTAATCCGCCTTTCCCAGACAACAGCATAGCTATGTTTGGAGTCTATGCAGCGCAGATGAAGAGGGGTTTTGGTTATATGTATATAACTCTGAATCAATATATCCCTCTCAAGCGACTCAAATTGAAAACTAAGACGTTTCTGGACCAAGACGTTGTCCCTGGTTTTAAGTTAAAACTGCAGTGGATGACAATGGAGAAATCAGTGCTGTTCTCTTCTCTTCACCTTCAAGTACGTTTTCATTACAAGACAGAACAGCCTTCGCCATACTGTGTATCAACACAGGCAACTAACCTGACCATCTCTGATCCAAAGTTCTGCTTTTACAAAAGTGAATACACAGCAAAACACATTATGTGTGGACCTGATATTTTCCCAAAGGGGCCCATCTTCCATTAACTACCCTGTTTTTATGAGAATTGACTGTATTCTGATGTAATATTCATCCCTATTGCAGCTTTCATTGTGCATGGAACAGGAAGAGGAATGGTGCCCCCCTATTTCAGACACATAAGAAAAGGTACCAGTAAGATCGTTTTCGAGCTTAGACTCTCGTATGCCTTGGTTTTTGCTCTATCTCTCTGAGTTTCTCTCCTTTCTTTGTATGTGCTGGTGCATTATGGGACATTTTGGGAGATTCCAGGCAAAGTTTGGAATTTCCTGTACATGTCTAATTGTGTCTTGTTTGATGTTGATGTAGTTATTTATATCAGTATGTTGTTATCCTGAATACTTTTGTTGAACACTGAATACTGAATAGGCTACTTTGTCTTTAGTTGTAACTCTTAAGAAAACTACTGCACTGCTGTAGAATGTGCATGACGCAGCAACAAGTTTGCAAGCACTAAACAAACTGAAGGCACCTCAGCTGAGATGAGGAAGGAACTTAACCTTGGGCCGGTTAAATCAGGGGCTCACAGACAGTTCCATATCTCATTTTCACATCGACTGATTTCATGTTGTTCTGCTTTACTTGTGCCACTGAATTGTGCCTCTTTCAAATCTTGGTTAATTAGCAACAGCTCTAATTAATCAAGATATTTATTAATATCTTAACCAGACCAAAAAAGGGTCTAATAAATGAGTGAAGTGGCATTGTTGTATGCAGATAATTAGTTAATTGAGCTGGGGTAACAGTTGCAAATGAATTGGCATAGAGGTGTTCACTCCAGAATGGGATGGTTCCCGATACACCAGAGGGTGTTAAAACATGCAAGAGAGAAGCAGTGGTTATCTGATGGTATTATTAGAACGCAGTTTTTTTGACAGTAGTTCCCTTATATGTTTAAATGGACATACAAAAAGATTAGACATGAGAGATAAGTATCATGACAGTAAAATGCTTGATTGTTTTAATCAAAAACAACCAACAGAAGCAGTAATAGGCACAAAGCAGGGGCGCAGAAGCGCTCAGAATCTGCAGTGATGTGGAAAAAGGTTGCTTCCGCTAATTGCCCGGAAGGCAAAGCAAAGGAAAAAGCAAACCAGACTACACACACTCTGAGGTTTCTGTGGCCCCTTATACTCCACTTCAGTTTCATATTGAGTTAAAGTGTCAGACAGATGAATCAGATGCAGGAAAAGTGTTGCAAACTCCGTGCCACAGCATCAAGCCCATGCCAAAGGTTTAGAATATAGACACTTACCATTTTGTGCAGTGCTAATATACAGTTCATGTTCTTCGTCCGGGTATATGGTATTAATTTGATTATCGTAAAACATTCAGCAACAACTATTTACATGAATACATGTTGCAAATTATCCTTAGGGTGGATGTCTCTTGAATGTTCAGTACAAATTTAAACCCAATCCAGTGAAAAATAAGCAATTTGTGAGGCTTAGAATACACATACAAAGAATCGCAAAAATGCTCCACGGGCCAAACATCGCAAATTTATAACTAAAAAAGTATTTGGAGTAGAGCTATAGGATTTAGCAAGGTCCCATTAATGTGATGGAAATTTTCACATTTTTTTTTTTTTTTGAAAATCCATGACCTGCGGGTCCTGGTTGAGTTGGCATGGAATGACCCTAATGAGAAAGAACACTCTCACACATAAAACTGACAACACCATTTATTAAGACTTTGTATTATTTGATGTAGTTCATAGTTTATCATTTTTTCCCCAAGAGAGATATCTGTGTCTGAGTAACTGTGTTCTGATTTAGCTGATTAGCTGACCTCACCTGAATGTTGTTCTGTCCAATCAGCATTGAGAATGTACAATGAAAGGGAAAATACACAAATAGAAATGTGCCAGACCAAACAGTTTCACATCATGTTTTAATGTTTTATGATGAAATACCTGTTATTGGGCAAGGATCTAAAAATAGGCTTGAAGAAAACCAGGCCTGGGGGGGGTGGGGGGGGGGGGGGGGGGGGGGGATTTGGGGTAGTTTTTATGCTGATGAAACGTAATGAATGTGAATGCTCATCATTATCCATTTTCTTTTATCATAAATCCACGCATTGGTACTGCCCCCCCCCCCCCCCCCCCACTTTTAATGGAGCAAAAGTGATACACACTGAATACTACAAAATGAATCCTGACCAACACATTTTTAGCAAAAGTAAGTTTTCTAAATGGATTGCTCCCATGTCATAATGTCTCTAAATGATTACAACCAACAGTCAAACCAGCTAATCCTATAATTGTGACTTCCTGTGTATATTTATTGGAGCAGAGGCAGACTACTGTGGTGAGTGGAGGGAAAAAATACAGTTGATCTTGTAGGCTTTTAGGGAAAAGGTAAAACAAACAAACAAAATATCACCAAAAACAGGGTTGTCCAAACTAATAACCACAAGTCATTACAGTCTAATCTACCAAACAAAGTGCAAAGGCTTCTATTTAGCACAGCAGGCTGCGTTTTCATTCAAGGCCTGACAGACGTAAAAGGGGATGCTCGAGGTGACTGAAAATCGGCCCCAGATGAGCCATCCTGTTTGTGAGGCCTCTGCTCCTTCAGCTGCTGTCTGCAGGAGGGAACAGAAAGACTGACAGCATTCCAAAATGAGAAGAGCAGAGGAGCTCCACCCCTCCCTCCCGATGCCACTCTTATCCAAAATGACTTTATGGCTTACGTTCACCATGGCCATAATGTGGAAATGTACTTCCTGTTTATATGCCACATGATGACTAGGATTTCATTGTTGTGTCTATAAGATTAAAGTCACATAGAAAAGATCTGCACTCACCCTGTTGGTACATTACATTACATTATAGGTACTTTGCAGACGCTCTTATCCAGAGCGACTGCCAAACTTGCTGAGTTTCCTCTGGGTAGATGCTTTGCCACTATGAATTTACTGCACACAGGGCACCCCCTTCTTGAAATAATAATGAGGAGACCACAGGGGAAAGGCACATTCCCTGTAGTGGTACATTTTACTGTGGAATGATGACCAATGCAGCGTCCCTGTATTAGACTATGGGAGTGTTGTCTGAATGGAAGGCTCTAATGTGACTCTGAAAGCTGTGGAGTGCATGTCTCATGCAGCTTTTAGATTTAAGTCATTTTTGCAGTGTGTCATTTAATGCATTTCCGACAAGCATTATGAAAACCATTAGCATCAGCAGCAACGACAATTAAAAAAACAGTTAAATTAAGGTGCTACAGTACAAAAGAAGCTCTTGGTCCAGAGGTTTGAGCGAATAAATCTCTACTCATTCCCTATGTTGCAACAAAAAAGTGAAGTAAGGGTAGCATATACTGTAGCATAAACATTAAAATAAACCATGGGGGGGGGGGGTGGATGTGTGACTATGATCTCAATCTCAGTAACAAGATTTGCGAGTGGTGTAGATAAAGGTGACTATGACACTGAAAAAAACCTATTTTTATGCAAACATTCCCAGAATCTCATCACAGGGGTTGATACCATGGGATACCCATTGCCTAAGCTGGCATGTCAAAGGAAGGGTGACTGAGCTACAGCTAAGCACTTCTGCCAGACACTTCACTCTTTCCCAGTGTTGCAAAAAAGTGAAGTAAGGGTAGAGTCCGCCAGACGCATTTGATCATGATGCTTTGTATTTGTTTCTTGTTTTGTTTTGTCTTTTTTTGTTTTGTTTTTTGCAGATTCCTCATTTATCTTTCCCTCCAATGTTGAGCAAGTCTTTTCCTTGACTGGCAGCCTTCTGTGCGTTTCTCACGCTGCACGTGGTTGGCTGTGAGTAAATATTTCCTAAAACAGTGGTTTCCAACGTCGGTACTGGGGACCCACTGTGCATGCTGGTTTTTGTTCCAACCACAACTGCAACCCCAGAATCTTAACAGGCTGTTAATCTTTCATAATTAGGTGCTCTTCCCAATTTGAGAGATAATTAGCATGTCATGAAGAAAAAGCACCTATATCCACATGGTGTTTATGCTATTTTGCAAACAAATACACAAAAAGAGTACGTTTTCATACCTGATCAAAGTATAGACTGATGTGAATCAATAGGCTCCTTAAGTCTATGTCAATAGGCTCCCTAAGTGTGTGTTCATGCTGTGTCTCATTGCCAGGAGTTTGCCTCATTGTCAGGTTATTATTGGCTATAGACACTACACACTGGCTTAGCTTTACCAGTAAAAAGAGAGAACCATCACTGTTCTCCAGGTTAAGGTGAACTTTGTCTCCTTGTCAACATCTGCACAAATTAGTTGCAGTTTGCGCATAGAGTTTGTTTATTTACCATCATTTTGCTTTCTTCTGAGATTGATAGATAGATAGACTGCAAGAAATGAAGACATTGAGACGGGAAAGATGGTGCACCCAGCCACTCATCAGGAAAAGAAAAACGGAAGGGAAGTTCTCCGACTGCAGCGAATGATAGACAGTGAGAAGCGTTTTGCTACTGTGCTGACTGGTTTGATTTTGTGTATATCATCTTGTACACTGTTTGATTCCTGTTTTAAATCCTCTACATTGCTAGCCAAACTTCTTGTTTTGTGAAAAAAAAAACAACAGTCTAACTGCCTTGGTCCAATCAACATCTTGACACTAGCTCACCTCCACTAGCTGACCAATTAGTGTGGAGCTCCGTGAGGCAGTTCAACCGAGCCGACAAGAAATTTTATTTTTAAAACACATGTTTTTAAACATGTTAATTTCTGATCTTATAACAATGGAATTGTCCCAATTTAATTCTCACAGGGTGGGCCTTGTGTCTTTCTGGGACTTTCTTAATTTCATTATAGTCATTTAGCTGATGTGTTTATCCAGAGTTACTTACAGTTGAGTGGGCTAACCAAGGGCCAATCCCCCCTGGGAGCAGTATGGGGTTAAGGGCCTTGCTCAAGGGCCCAACAGTGATGGTGTTCTTTTTGTGGCTGGACTGGGGCTTGAACCACCAACCTCAACGTACCTTAGCCACTAGACTACAGGCTGCCCTGTTCCCTGTGCCCTGTTCCTACTAGAGCACTGAAAACTAACATGTCCTGTAGGCCAGGAAACCAAAACCAGGAAATGAGGTTTTAGGTCATACTCAGAGGTGTCAGAGGCACACAGCATGAATTGTTTTTATTTAGCATTTGAAATGTTTTTAGGTGTGTGGTTTTTAAATGGACAGTAATTTATGCCAGACTGCTAAATGAAGCATTTGGAAGATAGTAGACATGTAACTCTAGGGCCCCCCCAGCTAAGAATTTTTGGTTGCCAGAATGTTCGCAGAACGTTAGGGCAAATGTTCCCAGGACATAAATTCCGTCCTTCCGTCAATCTTAAACATGTTTCAGACGGAGAAACAGAGTTTATGAGGGACCTTTGTAAGATTTATTCATTCAAACATCATTTTGCCTTGGCACACTTAGAGAGTGAAAAACTTAGTGGCACCACAACTCATGTTTTCCATTTGATGTGGGTTATTATACCATTACTTCAGGGAGTGGGGGGGGGGTGGTGGTGTTTCTCACTTCAGGGAGTGGGGGGGTAGTAGTGTTTCTGGGAGTAGCATCCTAGCAGTAGCGTGGTCCATTCCAGTGTGCCTCTTCCACAGAGCTGGAATTTTGTCCCCTGTTTCAACTTGCATATCACTTGAACTGAAGCTGATAGGACACATTAATTGTGCAAACTATTCAGGAAGCGTTACTGTAGTCTACAGTTTCAGGAGCACGGAGTCAGAGCATGTCTCTTATCTTAAAGATAAGGACAAAAGGATATGTTTACAATGAGTGCCGGTGTACAGGTGTGGGAAGTAACAGCAGTCATGTGATGTATGATGTCACAATGGGAATTTCACTTGCCCATTAGAGCCGGGTGGTTGACATGCTTTATTTCACCACATATTGCATTGATGGCTAGTGTGTATTGTAAACATTGTGTACACTTTCTGTAGAGTTAAAGGACGGCACGTCATTTTCCTTCAGAACAAAATTATGAATCATATTTCATATTTTACTACAAAATAACTCAAACTGCGCACTGTGGGCACAGTTTTCCCATCCTTGCAGATTAACATCGTCAGATCGTCCAACACAGTTAGAGCACTGCCCTCCTATTTGATTTGTCTTTAAAAAAAACAAATTCACAATATCCACAATACATTTTCAAGACGACAATAAAGACAACATCTGCATATGTTTATCATTTCCCTTTCTTGGTAGATATAGTGGAAAGTAAGGAACGAAGAATTAATTATTGCAATAAACTCATTAAAATCATATTTCAGTGAGGTATGTGCTACCACTAACTTCCTGTCATGACAGGCATAGATGGAGATGTCACCGCAACACCGCGCTTCACCACTTGCCCTTAATGAGGCTGTAGTATCACATCGCATCCTGAACATGCATGCTTCAGGAAGTGACCCACATTCCACTGTGCAGTGCGGCGACACCTGCGCTGTTCAACAGGCATGTGGTAACAGCATTAAGCAAATGATGAAAAGATAGTATTTCAGCGTCACGTCATACTGATACAAGGCAACTAACCCGAACCCGATACATGACAGACACTCTGTAAATTTAATGAACACACAACCACCCCTGCTACTGAGATGTACAGGTTAAAAAATTAAAAATTAAAACAAATAAAAAAAAAACGTCTGGCAAAAAGTAACTGGGCCACCCACAAGTAGCTATAAATATAAATTTGTAATGCCTGCATATGTATGTACAGCTCTATGCATATCATATGGATTTGTTTTGATTTCGTTTGTTCCATTTATTCAACCCAGGTCAGCAGAGGTTAAAAAGAACTTCCATGTATTTGTTCTACCTGTGCAATAAAACAGGTGTTTTCACTAATTAGCTCATCTACAGGGCCAAAGTCTTGAATCAGGCCGTTAAGCCCATGGATGGAACAAATAAGTAACAGTACTTTTACTTTTTGGAGCCAGGGTTTTACACCTCTGCAGATCAGTCTGTTGGAAACTCAGTTCTTGCCTGCAGGAAAAGCCCAGGGGAACTGAAGGGGGATTACCTTCCCATGCAGCTGCGCTTTGGAATGATTGGACATGATGTAAAGTCAGTCACACAAAAGGCATGAAATCATTTTCTGCATTGCATGATAAAATGTATTACAGCAGCAGAGACATAAAAAAGAAAATATTTTTCACGTAGTGCATTTGTTCCAGTGCTTCACAAGCTTACTTAACGAGACGAGCCACGCATGTATCGCTTCCTTTGTTTCCTGGTCAGTGGAAAATCGACTTCGTGGAGGGTGACCCAAGACCTCAAAGTTACGTTTCCTGGAAGGATTCAGCGCTAGTGCTAAGTACGATGGGGACATTGACGTTCAACAGCAGCCCTCGGCATCCGATTGCAGATGTCTGCTCGCCGCACAGCTTCGCAGTGCTGTATCTTCTTACAGCAAGGCTTCACCAATTGTTGCATCACCAGCGCAGACCTCAGGATAGCCAGTAATGGTGAGACTGAGACCCCAACCCCCAGCTGCAGGGCTCCCGTCTGCTCTGTTCATGCGCAAGACACCAGGATTTGACAAAAGAGCGTAACATACAACAATCCCCCAATCTCTTACAGCTTTTCCTAATTGCTAACACACTATAACCGGTTCCCTCAGCAAGAAAATCTATAGCCTTGCCACATTTTTCAAAAGATACACATTATTCTCACAACTTTAAACACTATACACATGTGTTCACACAAGTTTCTATGTGTAAAACCATCTTTGCAAAACTATATGCAAAAGTGGCCAAATTAATAATTCACTGCACTATATGTCCAATCAGTAAACACACAATACAATACACTCAAGTCATTATCATTCAAACTCAAAGACAACACCTTTCCCCAGGTGTAAACACAAAGCCACTAAATCAGTGACGCACCAATCAGAATCACAGGATCCCTATAAACAGGGCCATTTGTTTGCATGTGCTATGGCCACTTTGGGTCCATATAATACTGCACATCAGCTCGAATCCCTAGGTCATCTTTACCAACAACTTCAAAGGAAGGGGAAGCAGGGCAACCAGAGCAATCCTAGCATGTTATCATCTGAGATAACATTAGTTTCCATTGGGCTCCTCTGGTTCATGTCTGGTTCAATGACCACTCCACATTCACAAATCTTTTTTTACCTGCATATTCCCCGTTCCTCAATGCAATAGAGGAATTTTTCTCAGCATGGTGGTGGACGGTTTATGACAGAAACCCCAACACAAGAGAAAACCTCTTGATTTCCATGGAGGAGGCCTGTGGGGAGGTGTCCATTGAAGCCATCCAAGGCTGGCTTAGACATACCAGAGCATATTTCCAACATTGCCTGGCCAGGGAAAACATCCTTTGTGATGCTGCAGACCAGAGAAGAGATGATGATGCAGAGTAGTTGTAATTAGATTTACAGTATGGAATTGCATGTGTTTATCTTATGTATATATAAATATTTAGAGTTTTTCAATTTTTTTTAAAATTGTACTCTACCTACCCTATGTACCACTGTTCATTCCATATGTTTTCCGGAAATGAAGGGTTGGAAAATTTCTGCTCTCTTCATTCAGTAATTTGTCAGTGTAACATTGCAAAGGTGTTGTATAGTATTGTTTTGAATGTCTCTTGATGGTGTCTTCCTGTGCGGGTAATCTGTATGTCAGTAAAGTGATGTTCCAAATTTCAAAATATGCAGATTCTCAAAATACTGATTTCAGAAGAAAAATAGCATTTTGGTAAGAGTGTTTTGAATTAATCCCCCAAGTGTCTAAGAGGCAGTCATGTAGTATGTGCTTTTGATCGCTTGTGTGTGTTGTCTGAGGGCAAAGTCTGATTTCGAACCAGAAAGTTAGCTGGTTGTACAAAGGAGAATGACGTTTTGAGAATGTCTGTGTAGTTTTGAGAAAATGGTGAATGGTTTCAGAAAATGTGTCTTAGCAATCGGGAAAAACCATAAACCTCCCCTGCACGTCTCTCTGTTGTACCTTTAACTTAACCTGTATGCTACAACGGTTGGTAATTCCTTGTTTTTCTGAACTGGAGTTATACTGGGCTGGCTCCAGTAAAACCTTAGGATTGTCTTAATTGTGTTATTATTCAAAGTTTTTAAGCTATATCACTGTTCGAATATAAAGTGACTTATTACTGATGCTCTTGTGAAACTCCTGCCCTCACTTTGCAATAAGGAGTGACCTCCTTTTCCTGGGTTGGGATTCAATCGACTTGAGTCCTGAACATTTGAATTGAATAAGAGCATTATGCTTTTTCTCTACAAGAGCAGTCTGGCGATTTTTTTAACCAATGTGCTGTAAACAACCATGGGAAGGGCCATCATTGAGTCAGTCTTCCTTTTTTAAACAATTTTCAGTATTGGCCACAACTCGTCCCCACCCCAGCCCTCGCGACAGGACGCATGCCTCTTCCTAATCACACAGGAAATGCTGATGTCTTCTGAGGATGTTCAAGTAGCTGTTATATTCTGTCATTCTGAGAAAACCATTGCACTGTAGAGTTTCCATGACCACCACACCTGGTAGCTGTCTGCCACTCGAAAGTGACTGCAGGTGCCCATCCGGTAGCCTTACAGCAGCAGCCTGGATTCAAATCTGGCCCAGGCCCCTTGCTGCACGTCCTCCCCCTCTCCCTCCGCAACCTGAACACCGGCGTTCTCTAGTGCCTTTAGTTTTATTGACAAGTTTGCAAAGAACGAGAAGAAAAAAAAACCCTGGCAGTATAATTACAATGTGTTGCCAATGAGTGGAAAAGACCAAGTATACTGTCAAAAAATATACTATATGGTAGCCACTAGCGGAACAAATCAGTACCGGGCCGGGGGCGGGGCACATGACCGGGCCCTTTAAACCCAATAAAGCTCATGATAACATCGCTTTACAACATACACATGCCCGCAACAGCGGGGCTTACAAGCACACATACTACATTTTTGACACAAGCAAGTGCTGAGTCCCTAACATCACCGCTATACAGTCGAGAGAGAAAGAAGGGAATATAAGCTAGGCTACTAGAAATAACAACCATCAACAGTTTACAACAGCTCACACATTGTTTGTGGTGTAGTGATTGCTAGAATTGCTACCTGTAAATCTGGCTCCGAGACTGTGCTGCCAGAATTGAATCGCTGCCAACAAAAATGTCAGGTTCATCTCCAGGAGGACGAACAAAATATGTGTCCAGTTTTTGTAATTTGGCTTTTCCTTGCTCTCTTTTTTCCTTTTCTTTGCGCTTTGTCGCTCCACTTTTATGCTTATATGAACTGCCACAATGATTAGCTTAGTCCGTAAAAATGCTACACCTAGCTTGCACTCTGTTGACAAATGACTGATGATGACGTGCTGGACGGTTGATAACGATTTTACCCAAAATACACTTGGAGACAATATCGGCGATCCACTTGTAAATGTGCGCGTAATGAAGTTAAATGTGAGAGTGAAAATAAAGCCAGTCATGCAGCACGTCATTTTATTCATATTTTACACCTAACTACATCACTAAAGTCAGTCTTGTAAAGTTTTTACCAACCATGCCCATGGCTGGGCAACATATATAAGCGGTTAAACGGTTTTGTGAAGAAAAAACCCAGGCCCCCCCAACCTGGAACAGAAGCCCCGGGCCCCCCCGGACCCCGGGCCGAGGGCGCGCTGCCCCCCCAGCCTCCCCGGAAACCCCGCCCCTGATGGTAGCCTATTTGCACATTGTATCAGGTCTCTGATTTTATCGATCTGTTAAGTTCATTGACATTTTCACATTGTTTGAGGAAAATATTATCGAAGCCCGTTTTCGCCACGTTTCCCGCAATTGTGACTTTATTTCTCGCAATTCTGACTTGGACTGTAGCGCAGATTGCAAACCAATATGCTACAGCACCATTAAGAAAAGATGCGCTCGATCAAACCTCAAAACCCCTCCCATATTCACCCTCCGGAAATCGTTTACGGAAATACCCGTCAAGAGCACCACCCTACTTCTTCTTACGAGCCTATATATGCCACGTCGCAAGCAATTAAGGGGTAGCCTACTGAACGCAAACCGCGGTTTCGTATTCTGCCTGTGAAAACCAGTAGGTATGGGGCTTTATATTTTTATGCCTTCTAGGACGGTGTTACGTATTATGAAACTTGAATTAATATGACAGGCATTTTATTATGTTCAAACATGTGATGCTTCTGTTTTCTGGTTCGTTTTAGACCCAAACATGATGTGCGGCGGTGATTTCGATTTATCCCAGGCATTGGACAGGTGAGGCTGAAACCTCTTGTAAAACGTTTATTGGAATTTCTCCAAAGTAATAGGAAAATACAATCGATGCATTTTCAACTCAATTATAATGTAAGGTCTGTGATCAGAGAGTAGTGTACCTTCAGCCTCACTACCTCGGCGACAACCGTTGCACCAGCGTCTATAAGTGCAATAAGTTTAACATTTACCAAACATTTTTGTTAATATTATGTTTAATGAGCAATATTATTAATAGTATTTAATGTAAATGCAGATTAAGTTCTGATGCTCTGGAAAGCTGATTTTGATTTTGGAAAGTGTGAGCGCTGGCTGTTGAGTATTGAACTACATCTCATTTGGATATTCTGTAAAACCAGAGAGGAAAATAAAGTAATCAAAATGCACCATTAATATGTAGGCTATAATATGTGGTTCATCAATAACCGTTAAATGAGTAGCTCTGCGAGTTCACAGAGGCATGTTTCAATTCACAGAAAAATTCGATTCATTTTTAAGTTATTGGAAAACATCACTAATTTTTCAATAATTGGACAGGGCAGTTAGTTCTGTAATCCTAGCCGTCTTGTGGAAATAGCATCCCTGAAATGAGTTTCAAAACTGCTACACAGAACTATAATTTACATTGCCAGCGATCAATCATTGTTTCTATTCTGCAATGTATGGCGTTATGTGTGTGCTATTACGCAGTAGCTTTTGACATTTTGTTTGTTTTGAAACAGCGAAAATTATCCTTGTGAGCTATTACCTGGAAAAACGTTATAAAGTACTTTAATACACTGACACATCACTCGCATTGTCTTCTCAGTTCTTACTGCCCGGACGGCGAGGAATTTGGCAAAAAGGGAAAAGGCTGCTACCGCGCAGTTATGGTGAGACTTGCTTTGTTTTACTTGGTTAACAGGGAATGTTTCCGAAAAGGTTGTTATTCCGTGACATACGTACTTGCCGTCCCTCACTTGTTTCGGCGTTGCAAGGACAGGGAGAGCTCCAATTCCCCAATTTCTTTTGGCGCAGGAAGCAGACGAAAGTGAAAACATCAGCTGCAGGTTCCTCCGGCTGGAGGTCGGTGCGCCGAGGAGTATGCGCCAGATGGCCAACTTCGTCGTCGCTCTGGGGAGGATGAAGAATGGGCGAAAACCGAGGAGCACGGAGTTCACTGACCGGGAGCTGCTCAACGTCTTGTTTGAAAACGTGATTGAAGGTAAGCGCGCATAGCTATCTAGTTTATTTATGTATTTATTCATTTAACATTTACCCCTTAGTATCTTTCGATTTTACTGACTCAGAAGGGGTGTACAGGCTGCGGGCTGATCTAAAATGATTTTCGCTTGAGTAAAAGTGGTCTACTTCCTCTCAACAAATGGCATAAGAAGTAACGCCTACATTTTTCCTCTCTGATTAAAAAGCCTTATTTTTCAGTGTCAGCCCCAGAAACGATCCAAAGATTAAGATAAAATAAAATGACATAAGGCTGAAGGAAAAATAGGAAAAGATCAAGGAAATAAGACCAAATGAAGATAAAATTAAACAAGATGAGGTCAAACTGGGAAGCATAGTTGGGATGGCAGCTGAAGGAGCATACTTAGTCTATATACTAAGAGTCTGGCACTTTTCAGAGTCTCCCACTGAGGAGAGCACAATGAATAAACACTCTTAAGATTCACTGGGGCAGCCTGTAGTCTAGTGGCTAAGGTACATGCCTGTAGTCTAGTGGCTAAGGTACATGACAGGGACCCCCAAGATTGGCAGTTCAAGCCCCAGTCCAGCCACAGCAAGAAAACCATCGCTGTTGGGCCCCTAAACAAGGCCCTTAACCCCACATTATTCCCAGGAGGGATTGGCCCTTGGTTAGCCTAATCAACTGTAAGTCACTTTGGATAAAAAGCATCAGCTAAGTGACTGTAATGTATGTATGCTGACTCTGCTGTTGGACCTGATAGTGTAGAATCACCTTTTCCTTCCACCCATTTTCACTGAGTTGATGTGACGTGTTATAAAATATCGATTGCATTATAAAATGGTGGGATTAAAGGGGTTTATCATTCTGAACTGCAGTGCTACAACTGAGGTTTTGGCAGGAAGGTATATGTCTGGCAGGCCAAGAATAACCCTTCCTTTTGACTGTGTCTCTGCAGAGAATGTGGTGATGGAGGTGCAGAGAACGTCGTCGGAGAAGGTGGATTACGAGTGCGTCAGAAGTAATGTTGAGTGCAGGGTGTTTTCACAGCAGAGGCCACTGGTCCGCTGCAAAAAGGACGAGAAGCTGTACGCCATGTCCCCGCAGTATGTGACTGGAGAGTTTATCGAGAGGGCAGGTATGATATGAGCCCATACACACGCATATACACTTGATACACATAAACACACACTCAAACATAAACAACACAAAGGCATGCATGCATGCAGAAAAAACGTACACACTCGTTCACAAACGCACTCGCACACGCATACACACAGTTTGATTCTTTAGTTAATTCCACATAAAAGATCATTTCAACAGGAATCAAATTTCACTGAAAAGTCCACAATTTTGGACTTTTAAAATCACAACCTTTTAAAATCGCAATCAAGTACATAATAACAGTGAGGAATGAGGAATCTGTACAAAGCCATGCCTGACATTTCTCTACTTTAACAACAGCAGTTACGACGGGTTTGATGCAGTGATAACTTATAGGATGGAGAATGGCCTTGCTACTCTCCATGCCGCCATCTTCACTCACACACACACACACACACACACACACACACACACACACACACACACACACACACAGTCATGCTTTCCTGGACAAACATTTAAACATTCACACACACACACACACACACACACACTCACATATGCTCACAAACAAATACGCACATATATACATACATACATATACACCGGAGTGCACAGTTTAACCTATGAGGTCTGTCTTTCTCACACTAACCCCTGCAGTGCGTCTGAGTCTGTTGGAATATAAAAAGAGAACAGACCTGCCCACCAACCTCCCCGTTGCCTTGGGAATCACGGGTACCAATATCTTCCTTTACTGTGAGGAGGACAGTAAAAAAGTGCCCCGTCTGTACTTGAAGGTAAAGGCAAAGCTTATTCAATGCATGCTGTTTTATTCGCATGATGTTCACATACACTGTATCTGTATGCTATGTCAAACAGCAAATGAAATGAAAAGACACTGAGCTGTCAATCAATCACTTATTTTAACCAGTCAGAAATGTTTTTCTCACAACAAGCAATGCAATCATTGGTCTAAATCACTGAGCCATTGATATTGTGTGATACTTTGATACATTGATACTATGATACTATTCCCATTTTTGTTGACTCAAGCTAAGAAAGGGTAGAGTGAGGATGTGAGAAACCCAAAATGGGAGGAGCCATGATGTACTCACTAATGTGAGCCAATCCTTGCGTTTTGTGATAACAAGCAAAAGCTTCTGATTGGATCAGACAAAGTCAGGGATTGAGATGCCCATTGTGGCGCTCCACCCATCATGAGGTTCATCAATAGCAGTGCAATTTCAATGATCTGTGAGGACCAAAATACGTTTTGCGTTCTGCCATTTTGGCTCTGACAGCATCGATCCCTTTTCACCGACAGAAAGTCGAAGACAGAACAGCTCTGAGAGAGATCTCCTCGAAAAATGGAAATTTCCTCTTCTACAAGATCGGCAGCGGGTGTTCCAGCACCAAGTTCGAGTCGGTGAAGTTCTCTGGTTGGCACATCAGTGTGGGATGGGGTGATGAAGCGCCAGTTGATATGTGCACGAGTCCGACAACTGACCGCTGCACTGCCTTCCAGGTCCTGCAGTAGGCTGAACAAGCGGGACAAGCACTTGTTCCTCTCTGACACACTGTATGTACCGAGTACAACCACTGAAGGGAAGAGGGGAGTTGAAGGTCTTCTACCTGCCGTGATAAATAGACCTGTGGTGTTTGCTGATGTTTTTAATCATTGTCTGTAGCGAGGCAGTAATCCCACACGTCAGTCATTGAGGATTTTGTCTTTCCTCCCTCTATAACAGAGGATTATAGTGCAGTCGAAATCATTGATGTTGCAGTGTGTGTACAAATTATTGTTCTTTTTCTCCTTTTGTTTTTTTTGTTTTTTTTTTTTTACTGTATGCTATGCTTCTATGATTGAACATCGACAATGTCCAAGCCTTGAAAACAATTTAGACCAAGTGTCATTAAATGTTAATACATAATGTATTCGATTAAATGGTGAATTCACATTGAATTCCTTACATTACAAAATACTGTTTGTTATTTAATATGTTTCTTTGTAGTACATTTTAAATGGTAATATCTTTTTGATTGCCAGAAAGTTCTGCCAAGTTGAATGTAGCTTAGCTCAAATAAATGCTATGTTATGTTGTGTAAGCTACATCTTTAAAGCTTTTCTTATGTTATTTGAACTGCTGTGAAATGTAATGTAATGGTCCTCGTGCCATAATATTTAGCCTAGCGTAAATCAATGCTATATAATTTTGTGTTTCTAATTGTACATGTTTTTTTTTAATCACTATTATTTTAGGTATTATTCATATGTCATGTCTGGAAGAAAAAGATATTGTCTCATTAATGGGTTTTATTATTGAAATAGCACCTCTCCCCTGGCTCTTTGTAATGTCTCTGCACTTATCTGCTCTTGTTTTTAACTGTAATTTGTTTTCTAACCTAGGCTGCTGTTGTTCATTTTCTCCTTAGATAGTCCATAGGGGAGTCCTGATCTATTCGGTCATCTTTGCACTTTTTGTACCATTCATATGCACCTGTAAGTCACTCTGGATAAGAGTGTCTAACAAATGCCTTTATTAATGTAATGAAATGTAAAATAAAATATAAAAAAAACCAGTGTACCATCACTTCCTTTGCTTCATTTTTCACTTTTTTTCCTACCAGTAGAATCATATGTGGTTTTGATGGGCAAAAGCAGCAGTCAGGGCAAATGGTGGGAGTGATATCTCAGGAGTAACTAAAGGCATGTATTCAACAGATGGCATGGAGGCCGAGTGGCCTAGCTGGGAGGGCACTGCAGTATATCTGTTAAGAAGCTGAGAGTCACATAGAGGTTCCAGGCTCACTTCCCAGGCAGGGCACTGCAGTGTACTGCAGGGCACCTTCTCTCATTTGCTTCAGTAAAACACCAGTATAAACAGATGCTTTAACATTATTGCTCTCAAAAAGAAAGATACAATGAGAAAGGGCTGAGGAAACAGCCAATTTCATGAACACTGACCACTGTTTGAAATATAAGAGACGCCTAAAAGAGACCCCAAAAAATACACAAACAACCACACCAAAAACCCGCAGGAAATTACAAAATACAAACCCATACTACACTTTATCTGATATTATGGTCTCTTCTGCCCTCTAGTGGCTATCTGGGGAGGTAGCCTCTAGATTAGTCATGTTATTCAGCAGTGTTGCAGTTTTTTGTAATATTTAATACTTTTAAGACAATGAACAATCTTATGACTCAAAAATAATTGTTTTGCAAAAGATTGCATTGTTAATAGTTATTTTAGCTGAAGTTGCCTTTACGGTTTTTGACATTTCTCTCTCTGGGCCAGTTCGGTATTGGCGCCTCGTCCCTTTGCCACCGGTGTTCCTCAAGGCTCATCCCTTGGTTTCCTTCTCTTCTCCTTCCACACTCGTTCTCTTGGCCTTGTAATCGCTGCTCATGGCCTGTCTTACCACTGCTATGCTGATCTATTCGGTCACCTTTGGCACTTGTGACTTTACCCCTCTCCAGGGTTATCTTTGCACTTTTTGTACCATTCATGTGCACTTTGCCTTGTAAGTCGCTCTGGATAAGAGCATCTAACACATGCCTTTAATGTAATGTAATGTAATGCAATGTCTCAACAAAGGTGCAGCTGAATTCAGCCTCATGTATGAACTGTGTCGTGGAGGCCACACTTTATTTTTTTAATAAGATCAAAAGAAAATGCTGTTCTCTTTTGCAATGATTATGTAGCCAATCAGATGTAGTTGTTATTTCTAGGGTCAAATGTAGATGTTACTGTGGGAATTGGACCAGAATATAGGTGTCTTTATGAATATTCAGCTAGCTTTGAGAAAATGTCTTGTTTTGAGGTGAAATGGTCGCAATGGGTTAAAGGGAATTTCACCTCAAAACAAGACATATTTTCTCAAATCTAGCTGAATATTCTTAAAAATGATTTTTTTTAAAAAAAAAGCCAGACAACATACCTCAAAACAAGGAAAATAAAATATATTGTGTTTTAGATCAAAGAAATGCCCCTTACCTTCTTTTTTTCATCCTGAAAGTTTCTGACATCCTCAATATAGTTGGAAACAAACATTTGAATTTGGCCAATTTTATGCTCTTACTATATCTCTGCTATGGGCGTGAGTTTGTTCTGAAAAGTGCTGGGGACAACGACGGGTTCAGCTTACTAAAGGCTTTCAGAAAGTGGTGGGGTGAAAATGGGCCATGACAGAAAGTGGTGAGGACATGCCCCCAGCATCCCCAGTGCCCCCAGCATCCCCAGCGTCCCCAGCGTCCCCAGCATCCCCAGTGCCCCCAGCATCCCCAGCGTCCCCAGCGTCCCCAGTGTCCCCAGCATCCCCAGCATCCCCAGCGTCCCCAGTGTCCCCAGCATCCCCAGCGTCCCCAGCATCCCCAGTGTCCCCAGCATCCCCAGCGTCCCCAGCATCCCCAGTGTCCCCAGCATCCCCAGCGTCCCCAGTGTCCCCAGAGTCCCCAGCATCCCCAGCGTCCCCAGCATACCCAGCATCCCCAGCATCCCCAGCGTCCCCAACATCCCCAGCATCCCCAGCATCCCCAGTGTCCCCAGCATCCCCAGCGTCCCCAGCATCCCCAGCATCCCCAGTGTCCCCAGCATTCCCAGCGTCCCCAGCGTCCCCAGTGCCCCCAGCATCCCCAGACTCCCCAGCATCCCCAGCATCCCCAGCGTCCCCAGCGTCCCCAGCGTCCCCAGCGTCCCCAGCATCCCCAGCATCCCCAGCGTCCCCAGCGTCCCCAGGATCCCCAGCGTCCCCAGTGTCCCCAGCCCCAGTCCCCAGCATCCCCAGCATCCCCATTGTCCCCAGTGTCCCCAGCATCCCCAGCGTCCCCAGCATCTCCAGCATTCCCAGCGTCCCCAGAATCCCCAGTGTCCCCAGCATCCCCAGCGTCCCCAGAGTCCCCAGCATCCCCAGCGTCCCCAGTGTCCCCAGTGTCCCCAGCGTCCCCAGTGTCCCCAGCATCCCCAGCGTCCCCAGCGTCCCCAGCATCTCCAGCGTCCCCAGCATCTCCAGCGTCCCCAGTACCCCCAGTGTCCCCAGCATCCCCAGCGTCCCCAGCATCCCCAGTGTCCCCAGCATCTCCAGAGTCCCCAGTGTACCCAGCGTCCCCAGCGTCCCCAGAGTCCCCAGCATCCCCAGCATCCCCAGCGTCTCCAGCGTCCCCTGACTCCCCAGCATCCCCAGTGCCCCCAGCATCCCCAGCATCCCCAGTGCCCCCAGCATCCCCAGCGTCCCCAGCGTCCCCATTGTCCCAGTGTCCCCAGCGTCCCCAGTGTCCCCAGCGTCCCCAGCATCCCCAGCGTCCCCAGCGTCCCCAGACTCCCCAGCATCCCCAGTGTCCCCAGTGTCCCCAGAGTCCCCAGCATCCCCAGCGTCCCCAGCGTCCCCAGACTCCCCAGTGTCCCCAGTGTCCCCAGCATCCCCAGTGCCCCCAGCATCCCCAGCATCCCCAGTGCCCCCAGCATCCCCAGCGTCCCCAGCGTCCCCAGCATCCCCAGACTCCCCAGCATCCCCAGTGTCCCCAGCGTCCCCAGCGTCCCCAGCATCCCCAGTGTCCCCAGACTCCCCAGCATCCCCAGTCCCCAGTGTCCCCAGCGTCCCCAGCGTCCCCAGCGTCCCCAGCATCCCCAGTGCCCCCAGCATCCCCAGCGTCCCCAGCGTCCCCAGCATCCCCAGCATCCCCAGCGTCCCCAGTGTCCCCAGCATCCCCAGCGTCCCCAGCGTAAATGACACTTATGATCTCTGCATTGCTACTGGGGTCATCATGGATTTGGGATTTGAGGACTTGCAACTTCATGTTTCTTAAACTAGGCTGTTCACTAAGTCTGTAGGCTGTAGGGGAGTCCTGATCTATTTGATCACCTTTGGCACTTGGGACTTTACTCCTCTCTAGGATTATCTTTGCACTTGTTGTACTGTTCTTATGCACTTTGCCTTGTAAGTCGCTCTGGACAAGAGCGTCTGACAAATGCCCCTTTTGTAATGTAATGTAATCAGGCACCCTCACCTAATTGAGCGAGCCACGGTTCTCCAGGCCTCGGCTTGTGTCAGCCATTCTGTCAATGCTTGGACTGCAAAAAAAAAAAACTGTATTGCCGCTAATGCTAGCTTTGCAGTGGCTCAACGTATAGGAGATGCTGGATTTAGGCAGACTTGGGTGTACATTGCTGGGAGACCGGAAGGGAAAATTGCAGATGTTGAGAAAGCAACTGGTCACTTCAGAACAGGGATTTTTCATTAATATTGCTGATGGGCCACTTTTACATTTGTGAATAGAGTGGTCGGCCAGTTGGGCACGAAGCATATGATATGATATGATATGATATAATATAATATAATATAATATAATATAATATAATATAATATAATATAATATAATATAATATAATATAATAGAATAGAATAGAATAGAATAGAACAGAATAGAATAGAATAGAATAGAATAGAATAGAATAGAATAGAATAGAATAGAATAGAACATAACATAACATAATACTCACATTTTCATTAGTATCCCATAATCTGTGGTAAATGTGAATGTATCGAGTATACTGAGTGGCCTTTGGATGCTTACTTGTGTGTGATTTGTCACTGGGGAACACACACACACACACACGCACACACACACAAAATGGACACCTACTCCAAGTTCTGATAAATTTGTGTGGTGTTTTGTAGGGACAAAGTGTGGGAAAACATTTGGCTCATTTAAACTTATTTGTAGAAGCTGATCACAGTATCTCTTAGAATGCTGTTCATGCGTGACTTGCAGAAAATGTGATTCATGAATAAAATGTTTCCTAATTTGATTTGAAGTGGTTGCAGTGGATGTAAGACACTGTAGACATTAGACACACCCATGTCTGGTTCCTTTTTAAAGATGGAATTTTAGTGATGACTCACTACACTCCAAAATACCCACACATACAAAACACATTTTATATGCTCACATTGCGCAGGATGTTGAAACACAGTACAAAGGGCATGGTTGCTTGCCATCAATAACATGTCACATACCAAAATAAATGTATTTTATAGTGTATAGCCTACCCATGTTTATTTATCAAGACAAATGTTCAAATTGTGGGACACCAACTTTAATTCTCTTACTGACCGGGAACACAACAGCTGTTAGTTTTATTCACAGTAGGCCCAGCTTTATTCACAGTAGTCCCATATTTTCTCAGACATTCCCTATTCAATTCTGTCTTTTTTTCGATTCAGATTTTTCTTTGTGTTGTTGGTAGAAACCTTATTTTGTAAAGCTGTCATAACTTCAGGTCATAAACCATGAACGGACAACGTTCCGGAGAACGTGAATCAGAAGTTTGCCAGGTCGGCTTTACCAAACACTCCTGTGCAGAGTGAATAATACAGTGTTACTCCTGTGTTACTCAGTATTCATTTATACACCTGGAAGTTTACAGAAGTCCGTTGCATAAACATTCTGATTGACAGATTCTGGAATGCTTTGTTCCAGACTATTTTTAAGAGATATTTATTTAAATTTCTTCTTGAGCTAAGATATGTCTTAATCCACGTTCGGGAAACTAATGCTGAATGGGGCGTGACTTTTCACCGACCCTGTACAAAAAATCCTCAGTGCCAAGTGCCATTAACGAAAACAAACTAAAACGAACAAAATCAATGAAAAAATAAATTCGTTAACTAAAACTAAAACTAAATCTTATCCTGTGTGGAAGCTAAACATTGGATTTAATACTAAATAGAAATCGTATTAATATGTAAGCAAAATTGTATGCGTTTTCGTTTTTCTTTAAATTAATTGAGTCTATAATCCAATAGAGGCTCGGAGAAATATTGCGCATTTCCTTATATCGGGAAATTGTACGTACTTTAAGTCACCGTACTTCGTTTCACAATACTTTACCAGCAAGAGTGATCACTGCGGTGACCTTCGAAAAACCACGGTCTCGTCATCAACACTTGAGGTTTACGGTAACCCGCTTGACACGGGGGATGAGGATTCTAATGCACTTTCAGTTCAAGATATTTACATTCCAAGACAATTGGGTTCTATAACTGTATTTAATATGATCTGATCAGGTCTAATAAGATTTCAAATAATGTGTAAACTCGTTTAAGCTTGCATACTCTGAATGGCAAAGCCCATAACATCCATAAAATGTTTGCCACGGGCCCTGGGAGACTGGAATCCAAGTCCCAGCTCCGACTCTTCTATCTATGCCTCCTCTTCTCTGTAACCCTCTCAGCTATCCTACTGTCTGGATAAAGAAAAATACATAAGGAGGGTGGCTTGGGAATTCTCCCTTAAAAAAAGTATGCCACTTTTTAACAAGCAATAAAATAAAGAAATCAAATTGTTATTATGGGCAAACACTAGTAGATCCTTAAAGAACACCTTCCCAGGTATTCCTACAGTGGGTTTTGTGCATTTCTACTGTAGCAATGTGGAAATATGGGAAACCAATGTCCTCCACTATGCCTGTTCAGCTGCATATGTGCCACTTTTTAAAAGGCCATAAAACTGACAGATCAAATTGTTCTGGGCAAACACGACCAGATCTCTGAAGAACACATTCCCAGGTATTCCCACAGGGAATCCCGGATCAGATCAACGACGGATCAGCACAAAGCACCACCAGCACTGAGCTGCCAGCCATCCAGGACCTCCACAGCCAGCGCTGCAGGAGGAAGACACAGCGTATCCTGTCAGACCCCAGCCATCCCAGCCACAGACTTTTTACACACCTGCTGTCTGGCAGGCGGTACAGGAGCATTCAAACCCGAACCAGCAGGTTCAGGGACAGCTTTTACCCGCAAGCCATCAGACTGCTGAACTGTTCACACTAACATTTGCAAACACACCATACACACATACTACAGTAACACAACAGCATTGATGTACCTCAGCTGACTGGACCCTTACCCCCACACACCTTTTTCATTGTTTACAGTGTTTACTGTTTACATTCTTTACCATTGGTTATTTTTTAACTTTATATCTCCCTAATATTTTTATATCTTCTTGTCACTTCAGATTTCTATAATTATTATTTAAATTTTGTTTTTATTTTTACTACTTACTATGTCTCTTTTTTTTACTTGCCATGTAAAAGTTGTGTCGACTCTGGGACCAAGAATTTCTATACTGGTAATGATGTTTGCATTGCTATCAAGTATATGACAATAAACTTGAAACTTGAAACGTGCTATAGCCTTGACAAACAATTTATATGTTTTTACTGTTTTGTTGACAGGCAACACCCCCCCCCCAACCAATCCAAAGACAACTTCAGATCCCAGAACATTGCTGCCATTTCAGCACCTCTGAGGCATGGACAGCACCCCGAAAGAGCCCATTATTCAGTCAGGGAGCCAATTCGCTTGTCCCAGAGTCGCCAGACTCAGCTCTGTCGTGTTATGAGCTGCTTGAGTGAAATTTTCAAATCAATTAACTGTCCAACACCTCTAGCAAGGCTGGCCAAGTGTTGCCTCACCAATGCAGACCTCTGGCCTTGACCAGTAAAGGTGAGGCCGGAATCCCCTGTGGGAATACCTGGGAATGTGTTCTTCAAGGATCTACTAATGTTTTCCTATAATAATGTGGTTTGTCAGTTTTATGGTATTTAAAACCTGTAGCACCTAAACAGCCTAAACACATTCTGATGAGTTGACACATTATTTTAAATCTTATTAGACCTGATCAGATCATATTCAATAAAGTTATAGAACCCAATTGTCTTGAAATGTAAATATCCTGGACTGAAATTGCATTAGAATCCTCATCCCCTCATGCAGTTTCGTGACAAGCGCGTTACCGTAAAACTCAATAAAGACGCGCATAAAAGATTTAAGCGTAGATGACGAGATGGTTTTCCGAAGTTTTTTAATCGGTCCGTAAAGTACTGAAATTATCGCCATGGTAACAGCGGCCCTTGCAGGTAGTTAGTTACAGTAAATATAACAGGCATTTTTTCTGCAGTGATGGCAACTTGCAAGAGAGTGAAGTCACGACGCAAATAAACTACACTAATCGGTGAGTGTGCTTGTAGGAGTGGCTGTAAGTGAAGCGTATCGTCTCACCGTCGTATATTATTAGTGACATTCGGAGTCCTGTAGGGTTTTGAAGTACCAATGGTGGCCCAGCATGAAAGTGATTATTGCCTTTGTAAAATAAGTTAGCCAACAATCAGAGCAGGGGAAAAATTAACAGGAGATCCCTCAGACGACCATCGGGCTCCACTGACGATGCAACCTAAGGAAACGAGTATGACAATTACAGGAAAAGAGGTAAGAAAAAAGTTCGCTAATCCTTTTGGTTTGGGATGCTTCCTTTTGCAGTAATCGCTGTAGAATACTAAACGCAGAATTTAATCATTTGCAAGGATAATAATGAGGAGACCACAGGGGAAAGGCACATTCCCTGTACTGGTACATTTTACTGTGGAATGATGACCAATGCAGCGTCCCTGTATTAGACTATGGGAGTGTTGTCTGAATGGAAGGCTCTAATGTGACTCTGAAAGCTGTGGAGTGCATGTCTCATGCAGCTTTTAGATTTAAGTCATTTTTGCAGTGCGTCATTTAATGCATTTCAGACAACAATTATTTTTTAACATATAAAGCACGTAATTACTTATTCAGGCTACATTACATCATAGCAATTTTGCAGGCTGCTTATTCATTTAGGTAGTACATTACATTACATTACATTATAGGCATTTGCAGATGTTCTTATCCAGAGCAATGTACAACTCAAAGTGCGCTATCCTGGGGACAAGAGTGTTAAAGTACAAGAGTGAGGCAAAAGTCCCAAGTACCAGAAGGGATAGCATGGACTAAACCCTGTGAATGACCTGTTGAAGAAACAGAACAAAAACCATTAGTAATATCACGACAATCATAAGAACGAAAAATAGGTAGCAACAAGTGGGACTATGGTAAACTAAAGCTAGAGAAGGAAGGAGAGAAGTGCATCCTGAAGAGGTGAGTATAATCAAGCATATTGCTTGAGTAGCAATATGCTTGATAGTGCATGGAGATTTGTGTCTGAAGGGGGAAAACTGTATGTCACCACTTACGTACTCAAACAGGACATAAAAGTGACTTCAAAAGAATAAAAAATTCAGAGAGCATAATGCCGTTTATCTGAAACGATATCATCTAAGGCTTGCTGCAAAATATGAGCCTTCTAAAAAAGCACCATACTGCCACTGCAAGCTGTGCTATGCTGTGCTTTGAATTCAGGATGATCGTAAGAACACAAGCCTCAACATTGCATCACAGTACCACCACTCATCCCAAGCATGGTGTTTAAAACAGACTTTTTGAAAAAGACGAAGATTCTTATCTTCCCTCAGTGTTAGCCTGTATGTCTGGCTTAACTCTCATCTTTTGTTTGGGGTCGATGACACCCCAGAGCTGCTTTAACACCTCAAAAATCATACTAAACATTGTTTTATCAGCTTTATACGTAATGACTTCTCATTTCATAAGAACTGCTTATGGACATGATCACAGACCCCCACTATAAAAACTTGGTTAAAGGCAATGGATTTTCAGATGCTTTGAATCTTTTATTGATGTTGGAGGTATAGTTGACTAGTACAACCCTTCTGAAAAATATTTATGATAAATGTGCAGGCACACATATATTCACAAATCTTTGCACAGCTAACCCCTCGCCCTCCTGTCGTTCTATTTCATCACCTTTGTGAAATGTGCAGGCCCAAAAGAGAAAGCTAAGACTTCAAAAATGTTCTGTTAATTGGGGTTTAATGTGGTCAGAAAAAGTAAGAGACCTGAGAAAAAAATAAAATTGGTTGATTGCTAACTTTTAACAATTTACATGTGTACTTGTACAGCGCTGGGGTCTATGGAACCCCAAACAATGAGGATGTAAAGCCAATTACAACAGAACACAAGGGTTAAACAAAAACAGACCAATCAATCCTATAAAGAAATGTTTTGTACTTCTATTGTCCTTTTCATTAATGGACTGGTGAATGATCAGTTTCAAAACTTAGAACTGAGAGGGAATATTTTCTCGATCAACCACCCCCCCCCCCCCCTCCCCCCAGGAGAGAGTTTCCAGTAACTTTTCACTGTAACCATATTTGTCTCTTAAAGAGCATCCAATAGAAGTTTATATATGGCAACCATTGAAAAGACTTTGTGGATGGTAAATGAAAACTGGTTTACACACTCAGACACACATCCATGCAAAGTCCTACTTTGTTTGAATTCTTCTAAGTGGTCTGCATTGTTTTAGCAATGCCATATGCTGATATGGCTCTGGAACCTACTAAACACAGAAGGTGGAATCCTTGCACATTGCTCTGAGGCCTACCAGGAAGGTCCACACCCTGACTGGCATCCATGTCGAGAAAGACTTCGAGAACTTGATCTTCCAGGGTCCCCTTACATTCTATATCTGAGATTGAGCTCAGCCATGAAGGAGTTTTGGATCTAAAATAATTAACCTTTGCCAAAACATTCTGGGCCGGAGCAGACCGGTAGTTGGCCTTGAGGGGCGTTGGCGTTCGTCTACAACTCTTTTGGATAAGATATGTAAGAAACTGACCACTGTGTGGAAGAGGGAGCTGGAATGATATGGGTTCAACAAACTGGTTGGATCTGAATGAAGCACCAAAGAATTCATCTGAGTAGAGTATCCATTTTAAAATAGCCAAAACACCACATGCCATACCATATACACAGTGCCAAGACATTTTTTTTACTGACTAATCTAGAAGGTAGCACATTCTTGTGGCTTGTAGTAGTTTGTGAATCTGAGGCCACTTGGATTCATATTTGTTTACATATTCTTATATCTCTATTATTTATATTATCTGTTGGGCAGGGAAAGTGCCTGTCAATAAACCCTGCAATACATGTACCAGAGTTAGCCAAAAAAGAATCAACACATTTCATCTGCAGGGATGAATACAGTTTAAAGTCTACAGTCTATGACACTATCTGTATATCTATTTAATGAGTGCAATGAAAACTACAAACCTTCTGATTATATATTTATAAAATACAATGGATAATTAAGCATGTTATACCAAAGTAGTAATAATGAGAAGAAATATCCAGAAAACTGCAGTTTTAAGTAATTGATATACTAATATAGGACGTTTCTGAGGACAAGCTATTTGTTGTAAATTCTCTAAATTGATCATCTCTTGCCACCTGATTAATTAATACAATATTATCGAAGCATCTCTCATGATGAGGAGAATTTAAAAGCAATTACCAGATAACACTAGGAAAATGATATCTCAAGCTGTCAGTATTGCTACCTGATCTAGTGTTTTGTTTCGGTTTTGTTTGGTTGTTTCCCTGTCCATGTGCTTTTGTTTTCATTCCCTTTTGTGTCTGCCCTTCCTTCCATGTCACCTGCCTTGTTGAGTGCTCATTTGTTTCACCCGCCTTGTTCACCTGTGTCTCGTTTGCTTGTTAGTCTGTGTATTTAAACCCTACTTTGTCTTTGTTCTGTGCAAGTTGGTCTCTGTTAATTCACCATTCAGTTATGCTACAAGCCTTTTGTTCCTGTTCTGCTTACCCGATATGATCTTTGCCTGTTTTCCCGTTTTTTGGGTTTTGCCTTTGTTCTGTTGCCGTGTCTGCCTGGTTTGAACTTTGCCTGTTTTTTGCTCTGATTGCTGTGTTCTCCTGGTTTTCACCCTGTGTCTGTTACTGACTATGTTTTGGACCTGCCCTTTTATTTACAGTATACTTCAGCTTATTTTATTCCTGTCTGAATTCATACTGAAGCCTGACGCAAGCAGTCAGTAAGTACTCAGTGCCAGATTTACTAAAGGATTCTGGCTGCTTTTCAGGCGTAAAAGCAGCCGCTAAAACGTCTACGTTTATGTGCGAATTACTTAACAGTCGCAATGGGTAAAAATCACATTTAAAATGGAATTTGCAGTGACAACATTACATTACATTAGGGGCATTTGTTAGACGCTCTTATCCAGAGCGACTTACAAGGCAAAGTGCATAAAAAACAGTACACAAAGTGCAAAGATAACCCTAGAGAGGGGTAAAGTCCCAAGCGCCAAAGGTGATCGAATAGATCAGGACTCCCCTACAGAGCCCTCCCCAGCCAAATGTTTATTTTAAGCTTACATCTGTCTACTAATTACCCATAACATTTAAACATGATTACATATGAAATATCATTCACAATATTTATTTGGAAGAAGTCAGATATTGCAGCTTACCCCAACCCTGGGGACAGTTGCAACAAGGATCAGGGACGGTTGCATGCATAAACATATGTTACAAATACATTAAATTTCACTAAAACTTTTGCTTTTTGTCTCAATAAGCACAATATTCTGAAAATATGCACTGTTGCACAATAATATCATAGTATTTAGTAATATCAAATGACAGTTGTGTTTATTTGTAGAACACAGGCCTAACTTTAGTTAATGTGCAGATGTTCCAATTCAGATGCAATTTCTACTTTTAGACAACCGCCCCCCCCCCCCCCCCCAAACCACACCCACACACACACGCACGCTTGCGTGCACACACACCTCCTGTCCCCCAGCTGTATAGCAGTATATTGGTTTGTTTCGAAATGGCTGCTTAGCTTGGGAACGGCTTGTTGCAACAGTTCCCACCATCCCAACCTGTCAGCCATGATAGAACATCATGTGCTAGCTAGACACACTGACTTTGACACATGCTAACCACTTAGAAGTCGACAACACAATGATTCAAACTAAGTAAGTTTTGATTACTTCATACAACATATCAGTACAGTATGACAAAAACACAGTTCATGAAAAAAAATATTATTTTAACAAAACAAGTTCGTTTTTCAATAAATGCAGCAATAGATGTTGAAAGTGTCTTCTGTCTTCTTGGTGGATGGAGGGTCTAACACAGCATGTGCAGTATGAGTGTTACAATTCTAGCGTGTTTCTGATTGGAGGAATAAGGCTTGTTGCAACTGTCCCCAGTCTCCCCTGTTCCGTCCAACTTACTAAACCTTGCAGTGACTGTGACTCTTTTCGTCGGAATTTGTACGACTTCTGAAAGCATGCGAAAATTTTGCGCAGTCCAAGAATTATCATCTATCAGTTTACAAAACAGTAAATACTGCCCTGATACTACACAGGTTACACAGTCACAGGATAATCGCACTAGTGGAGGAACGTGAGCCATCGTATCCAAAGATCAAATTCTCTATCGGCTGTAGTGATGCTGGACCTATTCAAAGTGCAGTTTCGTGTCTTACAGGTGCGTTGTTTCTTAATACAACGAACCAGTGCTCAGAAATGGAAAACAGGTATACCCCATGAATGTACAGGTTTATAATAACCGCAGACGATGCAAAGTACGTCACGGGAGCTTTATTTTCAGGAATATCTCTATCTACAGACAGTGAGATGGTGGAACAAGCGGAATGTGTTAGCCGCACTGTAATAACCTTATTCCAATCGGTGTTAATATCCTTCGCGCTGATAGACCACCAGCTATGTTTTTGCCCTCATGTTAGGGTGACCAGACGTCCCCGATTTCTTGGGACAGTCCCCGATTTTGGGAACCTGTCCCCGGCTTGAGTTGTCCCCGGAAATGTCCCCGATTTCTGCTGAGCATTCAAAACCGCCTGCAAAATGATGTTATTGTGTTACTGGATGTTATTGTGACTGGGAAGATAATTAAATACACTTTACTGAACCACTGTAGTTTGAACATTTTATTATGTGTTCCATAGTTTAAACTTAACTCGCCATCGCACTACTGTAAAGTATGATTTTCTGACACGGTTTACCATGTTAAATGACCGGAACCAGAATTGTCCCTCTTTTTTCACTTCATAGATATTAACATCGGTCATTTTAATTATATATGCCTGCCAAATGAAAAAGTGTTTACATTTCAGAAATATGGTCACCCTACCTCATGTTGCAGGAAAGCTTGACATCATGCAATATCTTTTTACTTCCTACACTGTTCGTTCTGTTAGCCCTATACGTAATACATTAATTTTGAATATGATGTCACTTTATAACTTTCTCCTCTGGTGTTTAATTCATATGCTGTAATAGGGCATTATAAAGCTTTGCCTATTTGGCCGTTATTATTACCTCATCAGTACATTTAACTACTTGCGTCTGGTTGCTCCATGTCCATTTGGCATCGCCTTGTTATCTGGATGTATAAGCCTGTCATATCTGACCTTTTTGTGGGCGTCCCCTACCACAAAATTGCGGCTCGATGGCGTTTGATTTTTTGACTGCGAAATTAGACCAAGTCTGAGCAAAAGTGTTGCAATATAGTCAATATTTTTGCGCTGCCACTATTGCTTGGTAAATTTACTCTTCAGTGCGGTAAACTACAGAGGAGTAATCTGTTTTCACTGTATCGCTGAGAAAATTGGTGAATTCTCTTGATGCAATGAATGGTTTGAGCAAATACATGCAGACACAGTGCCCCCCACAGGCCTGGAGATAAATAGCCCTGCGTAACCTGCATGAGGCAAACATTAATGCAAACTTCTCGTTCCAGAATAGCTCACAAAGGCAGATGTGATTAGGATACCATAACTGGTTTCAGTACATGCCGCTTTGTTTTTTAGGTGTTGCTGCTAACCACTGATGACAAAACCGTCATCTATGATAGCTTTGATGAGAAAATTTACATGCAGACCATTCAGACGGTGGAGACCAATAACTACATTGGTGAGAACCCAGTTGCCTATCTCTATGCCCAAGCAAGGGAAACTCCTTGATGCAGAAGCAGTGGTGTTACTTTTTCAGTCCCAACATGGGAAAATTACTCTATCACTAATGTCACAGCACACCTCAAGTATGACACAATTTAACAAAGAAACAGTAAAAATATATATATTTATAGTATATTTTTATGGCTCTGCACTACACAGGAGAAAACTAGCTACCAAAGTAGGAAGAGGGTTTCAGTTCAATTCAATACAATACACTCCCCTTTATGCTTCCAGAACCTCATAGCTTTGGGTTCAGCATGATGTGCCATTCAGTTCACAAAATAATACTGTGATAACGCTGTTTCACTCCCCCTGTGTTTCTCAGTGAAAATGTACAGCAAACCAGTGGTGGATATGATTTCTACACAGGGACGGGCTCTGTGGACCTTTGCTTTCATGAGTGATGATCTCCACAATTTCCTCTGTGTGGAGGACAGAGAACTGAAGGTGAGAGCGCCGAACGCCCGTCCTGAAAACACATGCGGCATGTCTCTGCATCACCATCTCGCACATCCTAAATGTGTGTTCAGGAAACGTGACATGCAAATTGTGTGGCTCACAAGTTCCGATGATTTGACCTAGCGATTCCAATTGATCTTGGGCGACTTCGATCTAATACCTGTGAGAGCCTCTGATCTCACCTGAATGCCCACCCTCCCCGCCCCCCCACCCCCCCCCCCCCCCCCCCACCCCCCCCCCCCCCCCCCCCCCACCCCCCCCCCCCCCCCCCCCCCCCCCCCCCCCCCCCCCCCCCCCTCTCCACCTCACCCCACACTCCACCCTCCCCCATCACCCCAACCCCACCCCACCCTCCCCACCACGCCACGCCACCCTACCCCAACCCCACCCCACCCCACCGTCCCCACCACCTCACGCCACCCCACCCCAACCCCACCTCACCGTCCCCACCACCTCATGCCACCCCACCCCAACCCCACCCCACCGTCCCCACCACCTCACCCCACACTCCACCCTCCCCCATCACCCCAACCCCACCCTCCACCCCACCCCAACCCCTCTCTCTGTTGACAGGTGCAGAAATGGGAAGACAACCTTCCACCTGTTGAGGACAAGTACTACTTCATGTTCAGTGAGGGACAGAGGGAAGGCCAGAGCCTGGAGCCCCTGGTTCAGCCTGGATCCTTCATCACTACACCAGACAAACTGAGGATCATCCTTGCCACTGCAGATATGGACTACCCTCCATTGCTCCTAAAGGTACGATGGATAAATTACACTCAGTGGGCTGCATAAACAAATGGACATCCCGGAAAATATGATGTATTTCACTTTTTAAAACTGCAGATGTTTATTTATTTGTCATATTTTTTGAAGTGTCCCAATATCTACTTATATATTTGTAACATACTTTGTTTGCAATGGCAGTCCTCTGTATGGGGACTGAACCCAGCTACCTTACCATAATGCTACACTGCTGTCCCCTGCGGCTGTGAGATCGTGCGCTAAACCATTTCACCCAAAAATTTTCATGCTTTGATTCTTTACATTTTGTTTTTCTGTGCTCTGTACAATGTGCATGGTTGTACTTATATTTCTCAATGTTACATAAAAGCACTGGTTTTAGGTTACAAACCTGAGTTGGACATACATTGAATTTGTATTCAGATATACTGTACTGTAGTTCTAAAACAGTGTCAGAACAGGATGAGCCATCAGCAGTCCACTGTAGTAGTATTTTTATTTTTAAGTTCACCAATTGCATGATATGATATGGTGAAATTTACCATGTAAATGTAAATTGTTACCGTGCCATTTAAGGTAGTGGATTTTGCGGTGAGAAATGTAACGTCTAATGTCATTCACTATGTCATTTCTTTAGCATCTGCAGAGAACAAACAGGTTAATATGTCTGCTGCCGGCAACTCTCATTAATACTGTTATGATGTATTTTTTTTGGATACAGTATGGCATGAGTATGGTGAAGAAAGAACACATTCGCACAGCCAAATCTGTCAAAAATCACATTTAATCTCGGGAATTATCTTGTTGCATTTTAGAAGGTTGTTTTATGGCCATTTTATTCATATGAGTCAAGCAAATGAATGTATCTCAGAGCCAAGGAACACAGGTAAATCTTTAATGAAAAGATCTTTAAGGTAAATCTTTAATGCAAACATTTTTTAAGCTTGTCAGTCAGTACGGACATGATTTTTGAAGTACCGTATTTATTTCATGTTCATGTCACCCAGCTGAGATTACCATTATATGGAATTTGTTAGTTCGTCAATGTGCAAATTGTTACATGACTACGACTTATATATATATATATATATAAACCTGTGTACATCATTTATAGAATTGATATAAATGATTTGTGAATTTATAGTGGTAGTAGTAGTAGCATTAGCAGTAGCACTAGTAGTAGTAGTACAGAGCCAAATGAAGAAAAAATGTACACCGTCATTTAAAAAAATCATGTGCCACTAAAATGCAGATTCTCATCTCTTACACAAACAGTATTATTTTAAATGCATTTTTGTTTCAACATGTAGAAATAACAGCACTGTTTTTTCTTACCTATCAGCCTCATAATCGCAAATGGCTTCCTTGACTTAAACTGGCACAACACAGGTTAACAAGCACCAATAACAGACTGTAAGGGCAAACAAAAGTCTTGAATTACGACCAGATACCAAAAGCTCTCTTATGCCTACGCTAAGGAAGGAATTGAACACTCCTGACTAATCAGAAACACCTGAGAAGCCTTTAGTCCTAGACTTAATGGTGCCCTGAAACAGGGGGCTGTGTTGTAAAAAAAATAATAATTTCTAAATGGCAAAACCAAAATGTACAAAAATATCCATTAATAAAAGATGAGAAACTGCTCTTGAACCATATGTCAATTTCTGGATTATAATTTCTCAATTTGAGGAGTTCAGATCCATATTAAAAAAATGTGTGTCCCAAACGTTATGGAGGGAGCTGTATGCTGCAGTGTGTGTGTAATATTATAAATATGTAATGATGATACATTTTATGACAGTTTGATTTCACACACACACACACACACACACACTAATACTCATACTCACACACACACTCATACTCCCACACTCCCACACACACATACACTAATACTCACACACAGACACACACACACACACACACTAATACTCACACACACACACACACACACACTAATACTCATATACACACTAATACTCATACTCACACACACACTCACACTAATACTCATACTCACACACACACACACACAAATACTCATACTCACACACACACTCATACTCACACACACACTCACACTAATACTCATACTCACACACTCCCACACTCCCACACACACACTAATACTCATACTCACACACACACTCATACTCCCACACACTAATACTCATACTCACACACACACTCACACTCCCACACTCCCACACTAATACTCATACTCACACACACACTCATACTAATACTCATACTCACACACACACTCATACTCCAACACACACACACACACACACACTAATACTCATACACACACTCACACTAATACTCATACTCCCACACACACACACACACACACTAATACTCATACTCACACACACACTCATACTCCCACACACTAATACTCCCACACACACACACATTCACACTAATACTCATACGCACACACACACACACATACATATTCATACTCAAACACACATACACTCACTCTAATACTCATACTCTCACGCACACACATACACACATACACACACACATTCATTCTCCCACACTCACACACACACCCACACATATATAATTTTTTTTTTTTTTGCAGGAGACCAGGAAAGCTCAGTGAGGCAGCATGAAAAAAAATCCCACAAAGCAATTCACGTGCACAGCTGTAATCACTATGGAAATAACATGTATTGATCTGGACATTCATTTCAGCTGAGGGGAAGACATTAATGTGTTGTCTTTCATCGCACATGCGCAGAACGATGGTGAACACCAGTGTGTATACGCTTGTGTGTGCGTGTGTATGTGAGTGTGCATGTGTGTGTGTGCGTGTATGTGAGTGTGCGTGTGTGTATGTGAGTGTGCGTGTGAGTGCGTGTGTGTGAGTGTGTGTGTGTGAGTGTGTGTGAGTGTGTGTGTGTGAGTGTGCGTGTGTGTGTGTGTGTGTGTGTGTGTGTGCGTGTGTGTGTGTGTGTGTGAGTGTGTGTGTGTGTGTGCGAGTGTGTGTGTGTGTGTGTGTGTGTGAGTGTGTGTGTGTGTGTGTGTGTGAGTGTGCGTGTGAGTGTGCGTGTGTGTGTGTGTGTGAGTGTGTGTGTGTGAGTGTGTGTGAGTGTGTGTGTGAGTGTGCGTGTGTGTGTGTGCGTGTGTGTGTGTGTGTGTGCATGTGTGTGTGTGTGAGTGTGCGTGTGTGTGTGTGTGTGTGTGTGTGTGTGTGTGCGTGTGTGTGAGTGTGCGTGTGTGTGTGTGCGTGTATGTGAGTGTGCGTGTGAGTGTCTGCACGCACATCTGAGCCCTGCCATGAGCATTCTCAGTGCATGGCAACACAGGCTAAATATAGCTCAGCAGTGTAGCTGCTCCCCACGATCTGCACAGCAGCTCGCTGTGAATGGAGGATCCCCTATCCACACGACACCCCCTCTTGTACCCCCCCCCCTCCATTTTTCCCCAGCCTCTGATTGGCTCTGCACTGTTCATGGGCTCTGTGAGGCATGGCCCCATTACTGCATGAAGGTAGGAATGGACTTTCTGTGTTTAGTATTGGAGTGGTCAAAAGGGTGAGATCGGGAATCTGTGAGTGAGTGAGTGAGTGAGTGAGTGAACACTATTGCGTGAGAATGTGCATGTGTGCGTGCATGTAAGTGAAACGGCGTGCTGCAATTTGGTAATTGTTAGAACGTGTCCATGTCAGTTGTGTCTCTGAGTCCGAATGTGTGCAGATGTGTGTGTTTGTGTGTGTCTGCGTGCGTTTCTGTGCATACAAAAGCAAAGCTGCAGCCCCTGCAGTTACTCTCCCCTGCTTATCTTTCTCTCTCTCTATCCTCTCTCACCCAGCAAATGTCACCATTGCATACTTCTGGGGTTGAGTGAATAGACGTGTTTCCTCATTTATTAGGACGGAAACACTGAATAACAGAAAACCCCAAAAAAGGCATAAAACATAAATCCTAGTGTAGATGACTGAGCTGGAGCTCGCCAAGCATTGCGTTCATTAGAATCCTGAATAACCCCACATTTCTGTAATGCCCACTCAGAAATGCCCCCATTTTGCAGCGCTATTGTCAGATAATGAGCTGGAAAACAAGCCGATGCCGAGGAGAGAGCGGAGCTCTGGGTTTTGTGTTTAAACCCTGCACACTGTAACAGCAGAAACCGTGACCTCGTTTGCTCCCATGAGTCCCTCCGCCAGGCACACAGAAGTCATCTCTCATCTGTCGAGTGTCCACACAGACACAGGCTGCAGCAAGCAGAGATTCTCAGCCATGCACGCACACCATGCAAGCACTCTCATACTCCCTCTCACACACACACACACACACACACACTCACCTGCATGCAAACACAGGCTCCAACAAGCAGAAAAAGGTTCTCATGCACACAGGCACACTCTCTTCGTCATTCAAACAGACACACACGCACAGTTTGAATCATAGATACACACTTGTGCTGTGAGATACTATTGAGTCACACACACTCACACTTAGACTCACACACACACACACTCACACGCATGCATACACAGGCTCAAACAAGCAGAAAAAGGTTCTCAGCCATACACACACACAAACAGACACACACGTACACACAAAAACGCACATACACGCAAACACAGGCTGAAACGCATGCACACAGGCACGCTCTCTCCGTCATTCAAACAGACACACACACACAGTTTGAATCATAGCTACACACTTGTGCTATGAGATACTGTTGAGTCACACACACTCACACACACACACGGTGTAGCTCCCACGCCTCCAGCTGCATGTCCAATCCCATTGTCCTGTCACTCCGGCAGCCAGCGGCAAATAGCTAAGGAAAAGAGCAGATCCATCCCTTCTCTACCTGGCAGAGGTTCACACGATAACGGGGCAACACCTGTTCAGCTGCGGCAGTGTGGGAGGAAAGAAACAGCAAACAGCACACCTAGACCCACCTCATCAGGACACACAGTCGTCCATGATGTTTCTCAATGAAGAGAAACCGTAGACCCTGTCGCTTCTTCCTTCCTGGGGTCATCTTACCTGTCCAAAGGTGGGAAAGGTGAGCCTTCAGGTGGTGTGATTAGGAAAGGAGTCCTCTGACTCTAACATACCTGCCTCTCATACCTTCTTTAGGCTTCATTATCCAAAAGAATAATAAATGTTCCATACTCACATGCTTTGGTCTTATCATCAACCAAACAAAATCATGCTTTTGTTTTATGTGAGGTACAGTGTTGGAAATGATTCCTTTAGAGAGATGCTTCTTTTTTTAAATTGATTTTATTACTGCATAGACAGAATGGTAAGGTCAAGCATTTTTACAGAAAAAACAGCGACAAGTTAAGCTTTTGTTGTGTTAAAAGAAATGCAATGAAATAATGATGGTATCACTCCAAAACTTCAACCCTCAATGATAGTCCGATTAGTTGCAAGAAAAAACAGCTCACATAGGACAGGGAGGCCCCAAGAAAATTAAAACAGCGCTACCCAGTGGCGCTTAAAATGGGTGACCTACAGATATGCATCACTGGACCTTTTTGGGCAGCCAGAATGTAGTTTCCTCCATTTTGGAAAAATGGCAACAAAATGACTTTCCTGCCAATTTAAATTGGTCAGCCATAAACATTAGACACATCGCCATGTTATTCATTCTCAAATATATATATACATATTTGCACTTTCTTATGCCAAAGCCCTTTCTTTCCCTCAGTTAAGGAATTACTGTGTTTATTATAATTCATTGTGTTCATAAGCCCATCACGCATCGCCAAACACACCTGTTTATTTTTACCCAGCAGTCTTTGTGCTGGAGGTGTAAACTACTCACCTGCCTAAAAGGGTTCATCTTCCTGGATATGTCTTCTCTCTACTCTGCCCCCTTGTGGTAGAGTAAGATCACCCCAATTGCTGTTTGGCTCTGTGGCCAGACTGAAAACTCACCTGTTTGAAGGCCCACTTGTCAAAATCCTTTTACAGCTATATTTAATTATTTTAATATAAAAAAGTGTTATTGCACAATGACCAAAGCACAAAATTGACATATGAGTAAAATTATGAATATGTTGCCTGTACATTTTTCTGACTTTCTCCTAAAATAATGTAATGTGCCATGACTTACTTTCTTGCATATGTTGCAGTGGAGATGTTGCTATTCGGTTTGTTATTACTTTCCCACCTAGTTCCATGAACCCTTGCATCACCTCTTTCTGCTTATGCTTTATGAGTATTTCTTTGACTAAAATCAAGAAATATGATAAGCAGGAACAGGTTTTTAAAACTGGAATTTGGTCCAAACTAAAATCTGAGCTCTGAGGATTTAATCCATGATGAAAAGCCTTATGCTACATTTCACTGACATCCTCCTCCCAAAATAAATTCGATAAATTAGCTCTTCATGTGACACATTTTGTATGTATTTTCTTATGATGGGCATCTGCTGGACATACCTTTGAATTCATATACAGCAGCTACAGGATTTTAGCTTAACATCGGCCCTTTGCCCCAAGGGAAACGCTCTGTCTGCCAACACTACATCATCGTCTGTACCAGAAAACCTTTGAACCGATCATATTCTCATGTCATATATCAAATGTAAGAAACGGTGTCATTAAGATTGCAGATGTTTTTCAGATATGTGACATATTTTTGTGTAGATAACATCCTCTGTTATGCCACCAGTGGTTGCCAGAGGTATCATAATCCATATTCTAAAAGATCGTTCTAAATTAGCACAAATCTTCAGCCAGGTCGGGCAGCGTCACCTCTCGGACTCTGAAATATCTTTGCTGTGGCCATAGGCCAAATTTGCACTGCTTTCAAGTGACCAACTGTTCAATGCTTTGTGTTCAAACACAGATCATCAGCGTAATTGCTCAGACTGTAACAGAACTCCGATGGAGCAAAACCCAGCACAGCTCGGGCTCTCTAGGACAGTGGTTCTTAACCTTGTTGGAGGTACTGAACCCCACCAGTTTCATATGCGCATTCACCGAACCCTTCTTGATGGCCAAGCGGGGCGTGTCATCACGAATCATATGAGTCGGATGTGTGTCTTGACCTCCGCCGAACCCCTGGGGTTCGATCGAACCCAGGTTAAGAACCAGTGCTCTAGGACCAGGGTTGCTCACTCCATATTGAGGAAGTAACTGAGAAGCCACTGTAGATGTGTCTTTGTCATGTTAACGTTAACTGGAATCTCCTGCAGGATGTTTGTATTACGCTGTGAAATTCTGTTTAAAATGTGAAACAAGCCCTTTCTAAGGCATATATAAACAATTTTAACAAAGCAGCAATTTGAACGAAGTCATTTTTTCCCATTTATTTTTTTCAAATTTTTAATGTATGAATATAAATGCTGTGAAATGAAAGGCAACTTTGTCGCTGTGTACATGCTGCTCGCGACCAAAGAGGTAAGCGAGGCAATTTGGCTAAGCCTTGCACTGCCCTGTGTTTCAGACAACAGTTCACAGCCGGAAGGACAGAGGTAGGGAGGAGTGGGATAACATTGCCGTGGTTACCCGACTCTCTCAATGAACGGCCATAGCAATCGCATCCAGGACGCTCACTGGTCGCGCGCTCATATCTCCGCTGTGACGGACAGACAGGACGGGCGCGCTCACTTGGGGGCGGGTCAGGGACAAGCTTGTGTCTTACCAATGATCTTGGCAGGACGTCCCGGGCTGTGGAGTAATCCTGTTTATCTGGCTGGGATCCCGGTGTGGTATTACACCCTCGATTGGGTCGTGTGCGGCTCTGAGGGAGGTCAGAGAGGATGTCCGCTGGGTGCGAGGGAGGGAGGGACCGAAGTCATCCGGTTCATGGAAAGCTCTCTGTCACCCCAGGCAAAGCCTGGTCACCGCCTCGCTCGCTCGCTCGCGGCACTGGGCGAGCGACTAACCAGTGGCCCTCAATTCAATTTTTTAGACGAATGAAACATCGTTCTCCCGCTCGATTTGAGGGCTTTGCACTGTCTCCATGGCAACTGAGCAGTGGCAGGCAGTGAGGTCAGCAGCCCCCCCCACCCCCACCCCCACTTAATGAACACCAGTAATGTAAGTAACCCACAACGTCACAAAGCCTAGACTAAATACCACCATAAAAATGCAACTGTGCTGACAGCCTGGCTAAAGACAAAAAGGAACTGTTTATCCGTTGTGTTGTGTTCACTTTTTACACTTTTGACAGAGGAATTTTTGCTTGACCTATGGCAATAAGACTGAAAATGTATTTGTTTGCATGTTCTTCATAGGAAATCAGCCAAAGCCATGGAGTCGCAGGTTGATGTTTTTTTTTTCTTTTAGTACAAAACAAAAAGGTGTCAATTTAGTTCAAACACAGCATGAGAGTTAATAAAGATTTACTATTCATGGTCATCACGTCGGGGTTTGCAGCTTTGAATCTGTAGCAGAAAAGCGTGTTTGCAACTTAGAGCAAAGCTCTTAAAACCAAACAGTCTACCATAAATCAATCATTACAAGGAAAAAAAATTTATAAAATTTTTTAGAAATTTTCACTAGGTAAAGATAACCTGGCAGGTATGCAAGTTCTTTCAATGATTCATTTCTAAGCAAATATGCAGTATATAATTGAGCTATAATGATTACCTGTGTTTACATGGCCCTCTTTAGTGACCTCCCCGCATTCTGCAGAAAGACAGGTGACTCACCTCTGCCACCCACCACCCATGCGCCATGGTGACGCATGGAAGCCATTTTGAACAAGAACGCACACACGGCACATTAAATAAAGCAGATAGGCAGCGATTCGTTCAACCAAATAAGCTGCATCTCAGCACCGAAATCATCATTGTGTCGATGCAGAAGCAAATCAGGCATTAAATTCAGGATACTGGAACTCATCTCGGTTCCTGAAAGCAAACAGGGACTTCAAATGTTGTCATCGGCTTCCTGGCATGGGATGTCGAATACTGACCTTGACTCACCTCTCCTTCCACGATTCCATTTTGGACAAAAGCACAGAAAGGAAATATGGAAGTGAGAATCCCTCTCCCCGCTTCAGGAGTACAAGAGCACAAAATTCCTGCTTTCCGTGACAACTCTTCATAGACAAATCTGATGATCGTGAAAGAAGGATCCAGAGAAAAAAAAAAAAAAAAAAAAAAAAAAAACACGTCATCTTCCCTCCCACCAATGTTACCTCGTCTCATCTGTGTGACTGTCAAACATAACTGCACCAAAAAAAAAAAAAAAGACAATAAAAGCCAGCATGGGTAGTATTATCCTTTTCATTAGTTATAGGTTTCTTTATTTATTTTTTTGATACAAACATTACATTACATTTTCTAAATATAGACTTGTAAAACTCCATTTAAAAAAGGAGAAAAATAAGGGAAGAGAAAATAAAAACAAAAATCGTTGCTTGGTTAAAAAGGACGCGCTGTTGGCAGGCTGAATCTGAGGGACGAGGCGATTGGCCTTCGTCACTATCCTGCCGAAACGCATCACTGAGTGGCTGTCCTGTGGGCTGTGTGTGGACCCCAGGCTGGGACAACACCCCCCCCCCCCCCCCCCAAATCTGGATAACGCTGGGGTGACAAAAGAGAAGCCTTACACTTTCCTCTGGATTTAAATGCACTGGAAGTTAAGTGAATTTGACTTTCTTCATTCACAAGTATGTTTGTGTGGGAATATGAGCGTGTGTTTGTGCGTCAGAGAGAGAGAGACAAAGAGAAAGAGACTGTAGTGTGTCTTCGTTTAGACCACACGGCTCTGGACATTAAAAGGCATTTTTTAGTATTTTTTCATCCCTCCCACATTCGACAGATTCCATGAGTCTGACCCAAGCACAACCAGGGCCGCCATTTTCCGAAACACTCTTCATGCTAATATCTTTGAACTGAGTGGCTTTGGTCTTAAGATGACCGCAGGAGTGCAAAAGTTTCTGCCGTATTACTTGCACAGTTGCAATGCCCTCAGGGTGTAAAACAGAAACCAATCCACCCCCTTTTGCCTGCAAGTTGAGGCCATGCAAGTTGAGTCATTTAGCAGTCGAGCCAACATGTCACCCTAAGTGATGACACACCGGCAGCCCCTGAAAGCGGATACGACCACAAACTGGGAAGTTCGGAGTTACGACCCCCTGAAATAGTCACGTCTGACTGTGAGGTAAGAGCCACAAATGCCCGTTTCCTCGCCCTCAGACTTGGGCCTCTGATTCCTCCCTTCGCTAAACCCTCACTGAGCCCACCTCCATGTGCCTGAACCAAGGGGACCCCCACGTTAAAACGTATCCCAAATTCTGTGCAGGTCACAGCTCTTGGGTGGAAAAGCATGTGATTTTGAATCCATGAAAGGCCACGCAATCGACCACCAACCACCAACACCCCCAATCCCAAACCCAATACTTCACTCAAAAGCAGTGGTGTTCGTCTCCAGCCCTGGAGGGCCACCATGACAGCTGAGTTTCTTTGTGTTTCAGCACTTTGGTGATTATTTGATGCCACTGATCACCCAAAAGGCCTGTACACTAAGGCTTAAATTGGATGCTGATTGAGAGGAAACCGCAAAGAAAATCTTCAGGACACTACCTCCTTAAAAGGAACTGGATTTGACAACCTCACTCTGACCATGCCACATCGAAAGGCATACTTTTCCTTTCCACACATTACTGAGCAGACCACTTTTCCCCCCATCTTTGTTTTTCATGCAACTGACCTTCTGGATAACTGCACAGGCAATACACAGCTTCTGCTGTGAGATATAGACAGCACATTTTCACCTGAGGGCTGCAGGTATTTGCCCCAACGGCACACCACGCCATGTGCTTTTACCAATGACTTCACCTCAATAGTCTAGGAGGAGAGCATCTTAGTGAAATCAAGCGGTGTAGTCTGAAGCTGAATCAAATACCTTCAGCCACTATGGCCCTCAGGACCTGGAGTTGAGCAACCCTTTACTAGACCTTTGAAAATCTTGGGTTCTTTTAAGAAAAGGATAAAGGAAAATGTTTTTGATTATGTCCTGTTTAAAAAACTGCCCTATTTGGTGCACATGCATACTGCTCACAAACCCCACCCCCTTCTACCCTTTCCCATCCCCCTAACACCACCCACTCTTCCAAACTTGTCACCGGACACTTCGTGCATTTCCTGCACCTGTTTGCTGCCAAGGATTGATTTATTTTGACAGGTTTTGATTGGAACGACGTGCAAGCGCAGATTTTCACCACAGAGCCGAGTAGGGCGCTCAACAGGAACTCTCATCATAGAGGAGTTTTTTAATGCAGGTGTTCTGCTAAGAGCACAATGGGTTCGTTATCTATTCTGGTCATCATCTATTCTGTTTGTAAATGAAATACCAGTCATGCCCCAATAAGACACACTGATAGGGGTGACACTGGGACAGACATGAAATCTGCAAAAGCTGTCCATCTATGCAACTATGTTGTACATTTTGGATAATCATGGATCATAATAAACATTTATTGTTATTCAAATTAGCTAGATAAAAGGGAGGTCCTTGGCATCTAACTGATCATAATCATTTACGGTACACTGTTGAATCAGCGTATTGGACTGGCATGGTCCAACTGCACCCCGACACAAAACACCCCTTGGTGTCTGTCACTTCAGAATCCACACAAGGCTACTGAAGCCATACAAATACTTAAGCACCTCTCACTGGTCACCGCTACCAATTTAACTCACATTCTCTACTCTTCTGACTGTAAAAAAAGGTAAAGACATTCTCCAACCACCCCCCCCCCCCCAATTCATCGAATAGACATGGTTTTTGGGCTGGACGGTAGCTGTAAGGGTAGGGGTAGGAGGGGGGATGTGACAGAATCCTGGCACCACCTGAGAAAGGTGTGTCACATTTTAAACAGGCACCTGCCACTGCATGTTTGTTGCCCCCTTGCAAATTGGATCTCCATCAATACCCTTAATAGCTCACTCAACACGTAAATAATCAAAGTATTTCAATGAGGCCCTAAATGTTATTTCACACTGAACACCTACACAGCAAAAAAAGAAAAGAGAAAAAAACCCCACAAACTCAAAAGAATCGCACATAGCCACACCGGTAACTGGAAGTTGGGCTGCTTTAACAACGCTACGGTAAAAATGGTAAAATTTAATTTTACCCATAATTCCTTTGTCAATCATAAGTTATCAGATGGCTAGAAATGCCTAAGCAAGGGACCCCTCCCTTTTATTTTACTGTTCTCTGCTTGTCTCGAAGACTGGTGGAGTAAGAGAGTGAGAGTGATATCCTGTCACCAAAACGTGGCCTAGATGTGAGTCACTTCACTCATCTGGCGTTGCAGCCTTGCATCAGTTTCAGAACTTGTGATGCGAGTATTTTGTCATTTGTTTTGTTTCCCAAAAGTCGAGCCCTTGTGTCCCACAGCCCACAGGAGCAATGAGCACCACAGATGAATCCTCTACCGCTAGGCCACAGGAGGAGTCAGGACCACAAACTTATGTCCTGCACATTAAAATTTACAATGGTACAGGCAGAAGCCCTGTCCTCACAGCTGCCTGGACTGTAGATTTATATATAAAATGATCTGTCCCAGGCCATTAATTCACATGAAAGGGCATGGAGGATGATGCTGCGCGGGCAGAGACAGAAAAAAACAAGGCGATGATGACCGTTGGCAGCCATGTTGGCTCCAACTGTGCTCCTTTTGCAGATGGCAGTAGGCGGCCTTTGCCTCGGAGCCAAAATGGCACCAAACTGTTTCGCACCTTTTCCCTTGATTTGATTCAGGCTTCTCAGACCTCTCGTCCTCTCGTGTCTCGGCGTATCTAATTCTTCTGCTGCTGGCTGTAAGAAGCGTTTTTTTTTTTCCTCAGCAAAGAATTTCTATTCATTATTGAAAAGGGGACTTGACAGAAAACAGCAGAACACACATGACTGGAACAGCTGCCATTTCACTTAACAGTACAGGAATGAGGCTGTCGTTAACTCAGATATACTTACATATATATGTCTCTATACACATATACATGTATGTAAGTCAAAAATTAATTTTATAAAACGCTACTGCTCCCATGTGGCTTTTGTCAAATTCTTTGCTGTGGAGAAGAGCAGAATTTAAATAATGAAGAATCACATCAAGCTAAAAGTACTGTGAGAATTAGAAAGTCGTTTTTCCTTTTTTTTGTTTCGTTTTCTTTTTTCTAAAGTGCAACAATGACACATGGCAAAGAAATCAACACTTAACACACATTCTAACCTGTGTCAGAAAGCCATTGGTTTACTAGATTACGTTAAGTTCTGCTATCAATGAATTAAAAGGGGAAAAAACTTCTGAAGTCACCCCAGTGCACCATGGGAAAAATAGCTAGGCACTCCACAGAATGTGGATGTTGCCAGGGTTACTTTCTTGTTGCTTTTCTGCTAGTTTTCCAAATATATATATATATACTTTTTAATATTTTTACAAAATTAAAAAGAAAACTAAAAACTCATGTATAGAGTTGATCAATACCAACATACAGTAAATTAGATTATGCAATATATGAACACAAGGCAGCTCTCGATCAGAGCAGGCATGCACAATTTAAAATGGCTCAAAGAGGACCACCGGACACAGGTATGCGTGTCTCCCTGTTAGATCTTGTGCCAATTCAAATGTGTGAACTCAAAATGAACAAGAAACCTCCTTCTGAATGCAGAGAGTTTTTAAGAAGATCACTAATAAAGCTTTTTGGGAAGTTTTGAGTGAGCAGGTAAAAAGGGATCTAATGCATCTAAAGTATACAGTCAACATATTTGTGTGTTTATATATATGTTTTCTTTAATTATAGAGGTGTAATACTCTGCCATTCTTTCTTGGTAACAAAATAAAACCTTAAAGAAAAAAAAACAGAAAACATCCTCCTGGACAAATCTTCTGCATTCCATCTTAGCATATGAAATAAGCCTGCTATACAACCATTTATAATTCCGTAATTCATATATATTTTCCATTTAGGTATTTAAAAATATTTTATGCTGGTTTGTTCAGTTCTTTAAGTATAATCTTCTTTCAATAGTTTTTTTTTTCTTTAAACCACCATCCATGCACTGCTGTCCAGGGACACACACGTGTGTGATCAAACTTCAGATTTTCCATTAACTCAACTGATCAGTCTTTAAACATTTAATAGTAAAAGAATGACTGAAGTTACCTTATGAAATAAGGACCACACTAGATGTTGAGCCGACGCCTCCAAGGGTGGCACAAAAAATACTTCCAATAGTAAGTTCTTATAAACTCCAGAAGCAAACGGTAAACGCAATCCGTGCGTCATCGACGCTGGGAGACGCTGCAGCTTGTGCAGAGACCCCGACGTGCTTGATCCTCCATCCGGTCAGTGATTCTTTTACATTTACACAACTTCAACACGACATGAACACACTTTGCTGTATTTGATGACTGTACTTAGCGGACATCTTTTGTAGTTGTGGCAGTTGGGTTATTTCAAACCAGGATTCTAGACGTTCATCTGTGACATAGTCAGTTCCCTGGTAGCAAATAAATCCTGGACTGCAGACTGAAAAATTATGGCTGTGTAAAGAAAACAGAGAAGTCCCACCCCCTCCCCAATAATAAATCTTCACAATAGTTTGGGTGGCCTTGTGCTAACGAGAGAAAAAAAAAGATCATAACTAAGTTAGCTAGCCGAATATCTCACCAGGCCATTCGTCTGTTCGGAAAGTGCCCACACCCACTTTGACTCGTTTGATGTCTTTTGTACCGTCGCTATGAAATCTGAATACAAGTAACAGTTTTAATACATTTTATTTCTCTGGCGCCCGGTACCTACTTATCGCATTATCAACCCACTCTACATATATAGAATCTATAAACTTCCATTACAGGATTGATTCATAGAATAACACACGGGCTACTCTCAAACTTATAAATCTCTCTCCGCCTACCCAGGCAAGACCATGACCAAACAGTAATACAATGGAAGCTGGTTTTCAGTGGGAACTTTTTTTTTTTATCTTCCGTCAACACGGAGGTTTACAAATAGCTTTATAGCTATTCAAATAATAACTTTTAATAGATAATGTCCAGGAAGCTCTATTCTTTTTACTTTTTTAAAATATATGTCTTAAAGAATAAATTTTAATAACAAGCTGTCTTATGCAGTTATGGAAATCCAGATGCTGGTTTTCAATGTAGAAGGAGTTTATCTTGGTTCTGACAAAAATATTTTTTCGTTTTTTTTTATCCATGACAGATCAGTTACTCACTGGCTAGCTATGGCTACTGTTTTACTCATTTAACCCCTCCCCACACCATTTTAACGAAATTTTGATCTGGTTTTTAATTCGACAGTATTTCCCTGTCTTGTGTACTTTAATCCACGATAATTTAATATCAATGTTCGATTCGTCATGCACGTAGTATCTGTCTTATTTCCGTGTTTTGCAAAATGTTAGCTATACTATAATGGATCTGACGGCTTTTTCTCAAACTAATCAGCTTTTTTTTTTTCAAACTAATCAGTCGTCATCCACGTCCTCGCCTTCGGATTCTTCTCTTCTCTCGTACATTTTATCCCGCTTTCTCTCTTGGATCTCTTTCATTTCCTCGGCGTAGCGGCAAAACGCCCCTCCGAACTTTCCCCACGCTTTGAAAGGGATAGTAATTGAGTTCCGGTAGCTTGGCTTCACCTCACTCACTCGCAGGAACACCCCATATTTGTTAGACCCGACGTCAAAAAAGAACCGTTTAGAGTCCACCATGATGGATGTGCCCTCGGGAAGCTCGCCATACCCACCGGCAGCTGCGCCTCCGGTCAGCTCCTCGTCGTCCCCACCGTAATCATCTATCAGCTTGGCCAGGGCATCGCGAAACTCTATCAAGCCCTGAGCAGGGAGGGCGATGGTCTGGCCGGACTGCATGCCACCTCCGGGCCCTCCAACACCGAATCCGGGCCCACGGTTGACGGTCTGTCGGATCCGGAGGAACCTTCCCCGCTGGTTCTCCTTCAAATCGAGGTAGTATTTTCGGTTCTCCCGGACCAAGAACTCGCTCTTCAGGGCCCGCCGAGGCCCACCGTCCTCACCTCCGGAGGACTGCGCGATCTGCTCGGGACTGCTGGGCCCAAGTTGGGCGTAGTGCTCTATGAAATCCCCCAGGTAGTCGCGGAATTCCGCCGCAACTGACATGGAAAGGGTCAGGCGGCTTTTGGAACCCCCGGCTCCGACCTCGGCGATCTTGATGAACCTGCCCTTCGAGTTTTGCTTCACGTCCAAGTAAAAGCGCTTGTTCTGGATGTCAAGCCGCTTGGACGCTAGCTCCTGTGTCTCCTGTTCTCTCTGGAAGTGCTGGAACCCGCTGCCACCTCCACCTCCACCACCACTACTACCACCGCGCTCGCTCCCACTGTCTCCATCCGCCATCTTCACCACCAGCAGCCAGCTTCTCCCTCCTGCGTATCTTTCCCCCAGTGCACACCCCCTTAGCGGAAACGATAGAATCCCGCCTGGTGGTCTCTCATTGGCCGTACTTCTGCCAATCACAACAGCACACCCGATACGTATGACCTCATTAGTTAGTTTCTCTTGCCAATCACTGTACGTAATCCATCTCCGTCGATTTAATTGGCCGGAATTATTAATCCGCCACAACAATTTCTCCCTATTCTCCAATTGGCTCAGTTTTCTGCTTTGACGTAATTATCATCGTCATCCAATGTTTTCCTATTGGCTAACCTTTTTTGTCTTGTTGAAATTCCGTCCAAACAGAGTTTAAATGCGTAAAAACCCTGCTGTCAGTCAAGCTTTACCGACCGCTTATCATGTACATTATTTCCTCACCATGATTGCGAGTGGAAATGATTTTTATTCATTGATACACTATCTATTCGGTATTTACAGTTTCATTAACCAAACAATGCTTGTTTCATCTTTGTTCGTACATGACACAAAGCGAGTAGCGAGGATAATTTATGGTGATTTACGGTCTGAGATTAGTGTATTGGTATTTCAAAAATGTGTGTACATGTATATTTCATATGTTTCTTATCTGAACATTTTAAACAACAACCTTACATTTACACATACGTTTAACGCACAATAAGTCTTGGCTTTGCTGACATCTTATCTCGCGTCCACCAAATCTGCCCACTTTGTCAATCCAAACATCCCCCCCCCCCCCCCCCCACCAAAAAAAAAAAGAATAATAATAACAGCTATTATATGGATTATGGCCTCATCATTTCTCCCTTTCATAACAGTGGTCCTGACTGGCCTTCATGAAGCATAAGCACAGTCTAGTGATACACCCCTTACCACCTTACATATAAAATGACTTAATGATAGGTTAGGTATAACCAATTAGGCATAGATGAACTGCTCTTGGTTTGATGCAAAATGATCTTTATTTTCTTTATCCATACATGTAAATATAATCCATGTGACTGGTCTAGATTGTAAAGGTGTAGGGATATTGTCATAGACATTAATCCATAGCAGCCACCTGTCCCAAAACTGTTTTGTTCATCCCTTCTGTCCCACTGCCAGTAGCCATGTGCTGTTTGTATTTGCAAACCCTAAGACAGGGCAATTTTCTGTAACTGGAAGAAGTTAAGTCACACAGAGCGAGCACACAAATCTTTGAAATATGAGAGACAAAGTGAGACACTGTATTTTAAAGTAAGCAATACTCATCCAACTAAGAAAAAAGGCAATAAAAGGTAAGAACAACAGTATATGAGATTGACAAAAACAGAACACAGTACACAATAACAGGAGCAGAAACACAATGATTTATTTATTGAAATATTTCTTTCAACTTATCTTTCTAGTTGACAATGACTGATGATCTTTCAGTGGGCTTAGTTATTATTTTGAATGTCTCATTTGCTGTATTACGTTTAACTAACTGCTAAATGTGTTTTCACTAGCTAATTGACTAATTAGTGCGGTACAGTTCTCTTGAATTTCATTTTGGATCTTGCAATATCTTTAAGGTCAGGAAAGGAAAATAAAATACATATAATACGATACTGGCGTAATATGAGATTTTTTTACAGTATCTGTGATTGAGCAGCTGCTCAGTGGGAAGTATCTGGGCCAGTCAGAGTTGAATGCGTTAAAGCTTTGTTGAATTAAAAAAAATTGTCCTTGTTTTAGCGTCGTTCATTTCCTCCTGATTTTTAGGTCCGTGTGCAAAAAGGCAGTTGACGCTAATCTTGCGGTGGGGGATGGGCAGACACTGTACAAACAATAATACCATTGGTCGGATAGATTATTCAAACTAACATCCACAACCGCCATTGGTGGAATATCTTTCTCGCAAGGCTCCTCGCGCACAGGCTCTCGCGACGGAGGTTTATTGTTTCGCCTCATCTCCGGCAGAAAATTGCCTCAGGTCCCTCGGTTCCCAAATAAAAACAACTGAGCGGTAAAAATGGTAGTATCTTTTAATATAATTTTCTAGTATTTTGCATTTAGTCAGAACAAATGCAGAGACTAATATGGTACATGGAATTAAACTGTTAGCTAGCTTGCTAGGCTAAACTAGCAGGCTGACGCAAATTAGCTGTTTTAGCGAACCGGCTAAACTAGCTGAGCTAGGACGTTAACAGACTTGGTAGCTAGTTGTATTGCCTGCTACCGGCTAGCTAGCCTGTTAGCTACTAGCTAAGTACTAGATTGATAGACTGGATATCCAGTAATGTATGTGTTACCGAACTAGTTTGAGTATCTTATTCAATTGTTGGATATCTAGCGCTGAGTTTGACAAAGCGCTTAAAGGTTAGGTGATCTTGATGCAATAAGATATCTCCGGCTAGCTTTATTAGGAGTAATTCATTTTACTTAATTTAATTTAGATCTTATGGTAGTTTAGCTTGCTAGGTAGCTAGCCAATTGCAGATCTTGGGGAATAATTCCATTTTAATTTTAGCTCGGTTGCGTTATATCCCACACTCCCCTTCTGTTCGGCTAGCTAGCTAGAGATAATAAAGAATTGTAGGCTTGTTAGCTCATTTGAGTTTAGCAGCTAGCAGTTCATATTTAATATCACTATGATTTTTATTGGCGGGAAAACTCATACCCTTCCTAGAATAGGTATATAACACATAGGTATTTTAGTAATGTACTTTGTGTTAACATCTGCTATGTAGATAAATTAATTGGACTGTTTTTTGGCCCCATTGTAGCTATGTTAGTAAGCTACTTTGTTGGAAAAGTTGAAATAGCTGCATGGTATTTTTCTTATTGGCTAACGTTAGCTACCTCCATGGAACGTTCTGTCAAAGAGAAGCTGTACGACGTTAACCACTTTAAATTTAAGTTTTAGATAGTCGGCTTTGTAAGGTTAGCCATTGCTTGCTAGTTCATTCAGAACATTTGTAAAAAAAAAAAAAAAGCATATGTTTTTTTTTTTTGTTTTTTTTCTTTTAAGTTTCTGTGCAAATTGGTCTGCCATTATTCTGTCGCAGGAGGCTAGCATTAACATGACATCTCGGCAGTTCTAGCCAGTAGCTTCATTCATTGAAGTGGCTATTGGTCACTAATTGCACTTGCAAATGTGGTATTTTTGTAATATTTAACTGTAGGTTTCACTTTGAAAGTAACGTTAGAACAGAATTGCACCACCTTTTCATAAAGGTGCTCTCCTTAGACTAACGTTTTTTGTGTACATCCTCGATAATCATAACTTTAGCTCTGTCTCAGTGGACTGTCTCAAATTGTTCTGAAATAATAAGGCTTATACAACACAACTGGTTTTAGAGGTAACTGTTTTTACGTCGTCGCTCGTCGTAATTAATAGACTTATATTTACATTTCATATTGAAACCTGGTGTTACTTCATTGTCAGCACTTTTTGATTATGTTTTGTAACCGGCATGTTGAATTTATCACATTAGTAGCGTGGATTCCGTAGTTGGCTCAGTGTTTGTGCCTGTCATTTCGAGAGTCTATTTTGCCATTTAAAAGAATATTGACTTTCCAGCAGGAATCTATAAAGGTGTTTGAACAGGTCCTATGTGGATCTCATAGCTATAACTTGATACTGCTTGTTTGGCAGCTATATCTTATTTGTAGGTTGCTTTGTATAGTGTGTTCTTTGGAACATTTTTTCATGCTTTACGAACAGTGCAATTTGAATGAAGGATGATTGAATTAATGGTTGTCTTGATGTTTCACTGTCTTCTAAATTTACAACTTAATAGTGAGACTATTACATGCCAGAAGCTTCACCACCCTGAGTCTTTCTAATGCTAAAGTGCTTTAGCTAAGTAGGTGTGTATTTGTTTAGCACTTGGACAGGAGGCCTACTGGGGAAACTTAAAAAGTATCAATGGGCTAATAGAGTCGACTCTCCCCTCTGGACCAAAGAGAAGTTCTGTGTCCTAGCACAGTGATGGGGGTGCTGTGATGTAGAAGGTGTTGTGCCTCAGATGAACCTTCAACCAAGGTTATCACTGACAGTTGTCATTAAACGTCTCATGCTACTTTCTAAAAAAAAGAAAAAATAGGGGTATTAACCTCAGTGTCCTGGTCCCATAACAACAGGCTGCCAACATCTGGCCACCTAAATAACCCCTGCGTCTGATTGGCTACATAATCCCTTGCAATCCCAATCCACATTGATTCTCCTGGTCCTCACTGCAAAAGAGAATTGATTCATCAGTTGACCTACCCTGGTTGGGTGGAAGATCGTTAGTAATAATAATAATTTAAGTGTAATGTCAGTTAAACATTCATTTTACTGCTGGAATTATAATTGGAACTCCATTGACAGTTGATGCACGCTCACTCATAGTGCAGTCTAGTCCTCTTTCTTCTCAAGCTCTGTATTGAAGATTAGTTCCTCCTTGTGTCTGCACATTCAAACTGCAGCAAGGCAAATGAATGCTTGTTTCAATTTCAGATTGTGTCCCAAGTATAATTTCACCTTTATTTTCTCAGGGGTGCCTTTCCAAAAATAAGCTGCAGTCAGCTTTCTGTTAAGTATAGATCAGTAAAACATTTGTAGATTATTTAAAAACAGAAAGTTGGGGAAAAATTGAGGGTAAGTATTTAAGAAGTGAAGCCAGAGCTAAAAGCTTCCAAATATATCATGCTGTGCCTGCTGTGAGTTGACATCCCTGTGTAAGTGTATCTAGTGCACATATTCAAATTTGGGACAATTTGCGTAGTCACATAAATGCTGCCAGAATGGATGAATTGCTGCGCCTCCAGTTTGACTGAAGTAATGTCTGGCTGACGTTTTCTGCACTGTTTTCAGTAATATATACTGTTCTCCAGCCTGACTGGCTTTTTCTCTCGCATTTCCTGTATTATTGTTTTTTTTTTTTTTTTTTTTCCGAGTCTGATGGTCATGTTTACAATTTTCTGTGTCATATATCATATCTGACATTTTCAACCATGCATGCAGTAATTTCTGTCCTCTGATCTGACTGGTTGTTTTTTTTTTCACCAGGCAGGAGGAAAAGCAGGGAAAGACAGCGGCAAGGCCAAGGCAAAAGCAGTGTCTCGCTCTCAAAGGGCGGGGCTCCAGGTAACCAGTTACCGTCTGTGATTTCATGCCGAACTTGAACTGGGCTCAGTTAAGGCACGGCATGATATTAACCAGCTGTATTTTCTTCAGGTGATCTTGTAACCTGAGACACTGTTAACAGGTGCTCTTGTCCTTCCACATTTTCCCTCAGTTTCCAGTGGGTCGTATCCATAGACACTTGAAGACCCGCACTACAAGTCATGGGCGTGTTGGAGCCACCGCAGCAGTATACAGTGCAGCCATTCTCGAGTACCTCACTGCTGAGGTGAGTCCTTTATCTCGGCCTTGATGGGTAGGAAATAAAAATCAATGTGAGTGTATCACTTGGATCAGACTGATGATCTTTTACTGATGTGCCTTGGTCATAAGACTGCACAGAAACAAATTTACCAGAAATCCATTGAATACATTATCACATGGGTGCGTTTCTTTGCAAGGGATACATAAATGTTGAAGTAATTACGCATTAATATGAGTGCACCAGCAAATTAGATCTGTCTGTGCGGTTTTTCTGTAATTCTTGCTCTGGCTATGGTGAGGAAGTGAAATGTCAAATCGAAGCGTGAGGGCAGAAGTGAGTTGTACTATTGGCAGCTCCTTTTGCAGTGCGGGTGGGGCTTAGGATATGGAGGTCTGTCAATTCAGGATGCCAGCTGAAATTCCCCTTGGGGGGATTTATCAGCTGAACTGTACAGACACAACCCTCTGTGCACCGTGTATTCATTGAATGAGTAGGAATAATACATTTATATTGTTGAAACTGATTTTTAATATCTCCCCTTCAGTACTTTGTAGCTTTAATTCAGTAAATGGGTTTTCTGTTAAGCACCAGAAGAGGGAATACACCGACTAGATTTTAGGATTAATGGATCTGTGCTGAAGTTAAAAAATAAATGGTGTTCCAGTCTCATGGCAAAAGCAGTCAAATTTTGATTGTTGAAGTCCATTTCAAGGGAACCTTTGGAAAGTGCAGCAGGTTCACTCTGAGGGTACAACGGTACAGACTTGGTGCACTGTGTTTATTTATATTTTTTTGTTTTCACCTGAAAATCAGCAGCCTACTCAGTCTGGCAAAACCAGCACCATTTAGCTCCAGGACCCAACCTAGACTATGTACTGTAAATGTGGCCCATAGCTGCTATTTTTTAACTTTGCAATTTATAGACATTAGATTATGGTCATTTAGCTGACGCTTTTATCCTTACAGTTGATTAGGTTGGCCAGGGGCCAGGGTTAAGGGCCTTGCTCAAGGCCCCAACAGGTGTTCTTGCTGTGGCAACCTGAGAGGTCCCAGTCATTTATTTTAGCCACCAGACTACAGGCTGGTCATTGTGTAGAAATTGGCAAACTGGTGCTCTGGTGGATTTTACAAATGTATGCATTATACCTGTTAACATTCAGCAGTCTATTTTGGCAGTCAAAACCCTTGGCACAGTTGCATAGAAGACCATGTTATGTTGAAAAATTGTTGCATATCAGGCACCACTTATGTAAATGTATATTTTATTCTTAAAACCCAGATTTGTATAGCTGTCTCTGGCCAAAACTTATTTTGCAATGTTTTGAATGTAGCCATTGCAGCCACAGTACTGTAGCATTCTATTAATGTAAAATGGAAGTGTCGTAGTTTTGAAATAAGCACAAGAGAAACTATTCAAGGTAATGTGTGCTGTTTTTACTGTCACACTTTGAGATTTGACCTTGAAAATAGAGCCAGCATTCACAATAACACAATAGACTATCACCAGCTATAAGTCTTTCTTTTTTTTTGTAAAAGGAGCACACATTTAATCTTGCTTTGCCTGTGAGAGAATCATGGCCTCAGTGGTACAAATGGTACATGTTCTAACTGACTGCCACCAAGTTAGGAATATCAGGGTTGTATACTCTGGCTTATGGTGGAGTGTGAGGGGCATTTGCCTGTGCTAGGGGTGGATTTGACATTTGGTGTGGCTCATCAATAAAGCAATATGTTTGTTTCTGTCCAGCGGCTTTGGTTTGGCACTACATTTTCTCTACAGCCAAACCGTGCCTAAGGGAAGTGAGTACAGATTGAAACCATAAAAGCAAAGAGGGAAGTTGAAACAGATGTCAAAAAAACCACAAAAGCTGTTTATTATTCTGAGGAACCATTTTTTTGTTTTTTATATATATATATATATATTGTTAGAGTAAGTTATAAATTATGTGAAAATGTGCAAAGTTTAACACAGTGCAGTGTGTCTTGTCGTGTCCATGTTTTTATTTTGTCTAGTGACTGCTAACTTTGACAAAGCATGGACACACATTTGACCTTGACCAAATGTATACTCATGCTGATGTGACATGGGCGATGTACAGGTGTTGGAGTTGGCGGGAAACGCATCGAAAGACCTGAAAGTGAAGCGTATAACTCCACGCCACTTGCAGCTGGCCATCCGTGGTGACGAGGAGTTGGACTCTCTCATCAAGGCCACCATCGCCGGTGGAGGTGAGTTTTTCTATTATCAGTTTGATAAATTGGACATTTGAACATGCGTTTTAAGGCACAGAGCATTGTCAATCAACCTTAAGAAACAGAGCTTCATTAGAACATCCCTTATCCTAAAACTGTCAAAAATGTGAACTCGCTTACCGTCAACTTGGCTCGGAGCAGGAACTCATCGTTTGGTTTCTCAGCCATTAACGCCGAGATAAAATATAAGAGCACAGAAATATGCAAACTATGCAAAAACGAAGATCGCGTGTGCTAATGCTGCCATCACAAGTGGAGGTGAGAGCACACACCCAACTCAGGCTAATCACCTCCTGGGAGGCATGTCTGGGTGAAGGCCAGCCTTTCACATTTAATCTTGGTCAGTGTAAATGACTCTTTTCCCTCAGCTGCCATACACTCGTAAAATCATCACATTGAATCTTGAGTCCGTAGTTTAAAGATGAAGCTAATCCCCTCTACCCGCCAGTCACTTATTATTTAAAGGCCACTAGTTCATTTCCGTATGCTAAGAAATGTCATTTGACCTAAGCGAAACCTCACCCCATCGCGTGTGTGTCCTGATGAATAGTACATGAAACAGGCTTTGTATTGAAAGTAGTAGAAGTCTATGGATGCGGTTTCACCAGTTATAGATTCTGCATTTAAATCCCTTTTAAATACCAAATGCAAGTCAGTTGTGATAATGACTCATACTGAGACTGTGTGCAATCAGAACCATGTTCAATAACAGTTTAACCTTTAAAATATCCTGTTTCTATTACAAAATGGCTAAAGAGATAGGCTACAAAAAGGTCACACCATGTCAGCAGGTCATTAAAACGCTGCATTTTTACAGCTTGCTAAATCAGTCAGTGCTCTTAATACCATTTTAATGTGATTTTCATCACCTCAGTGTAGAGCCTTAACTATTGTGAAAAGACAGAATATTCAGGAGTTTCTGATATCATAACTGGGGTAGCTTAACTCTAGTTTGTAATGAAAACCTGTCATGATTGTCAAATTATGTTGTGAGCGTTACTGTTTTTACTGGTAAAACCTCCCATCCATACATTGATGTACATTTAATGGACTACGTAATTCCACGCACAGGTGCTGCAGTGATGTCACAGTAGAGTCATTAACATCACTTGTTGAAAGTGGAAAACCATCAGTTCCCACACTGCCATGCCACAGGTTTACAGTGACCGTTGTGGTTAATGAAAGTGCACCACCTTCTGGCCACCCTGTGAACATACACGCTGTAGTCATGTGGATTTATGCAAATGTCATTCCACATTCATATGACCTGGAGTACTAGTTTCCTCTCTTGACTGATGCTCTCCATTTATATCCACAGGTGTGATCCCCCACATCCACAAATCTCTGATTGGCAAGAAGGGCCAGCAAAAGACCGCATAGAGACCAGTGTGACCTGCAGTGTGGGGGGTTGTCATGGCAACCGGGACAGAGCAACAGGAAAGGACTGGGAACCCTTAGGAGTCCCAGTTCTTTTTGGGTTTTTGTTTCCTTTTTATTTTGTTTGTTTTTGTTTCTTTTGTTTTATTATTTGTAATTGTAGTTTAAAGAAGAAAAACAATTGATTGTTAGATTCTGAGTTGTAATATTTCAACAAAAAAGTGGAAAAAAATGCCAAAAAAGAAACATTTATGTGTTCATTTAGACTGTTTTGCTTGACAGAGGGGTTGGGGATGGGTGTATCTTGTCATATTGTGAAAAAAATTGTTGGATTGGCTAGAGCTTCAAAAGTGTTTTATACTCAAAATGAATTGTTAAACCATGTTTTACAAAACTGTGTTTGTGTGCTCTTCATTCTGTAGTCTTGTGCATTTTCATAATTAAGTGAAATGGGCTTCTTTTCCCCCCTCCTATGTCCAGTTTGTACTTCTATCTGATCATTTCTTAAGGTCTGAACAGCAAATACTCTCATAGAGTCCGATTTTCTCCCCTGAAACCATTTTGCAAATTTGTACGTTATTTCCCATGAGGAACGACATTGCTTTGAATCAGTACTCCATGCATACATGAACCCAGTCTGGTCACTTGTGAAGTGTGTGAATGGCAGCCCAGAAAGAGCTGGTTTGAACAACAATTTCAAATTTCAGTGGTCAGCCATCATCACCGCCCAACAGTGCTCTGTGGGTTTGCTTTTTGAGGTGGGAAATTTTCATTGACGTTATCACTCAACTCTGCTGGCATGCTAGCCTAGCCCAATTAATTTCAGGGTGTGTGACCCCTTGGACCTTGTAATCTCAGCTTTCCCACTTGTCCTTGCAAACCTTGAAATTGCAATTTTTTTCCAATATTGGAAAACCAATTGAATTTGGGAAAAAATGCCCTGAAGAACACCTGGAAATTATTGTGCTACAATGTATTCCAAAGAATCAGATTATACTGTAATTGTTTAAAATCATTATGCAATATGCACTTGGTGTGACAGGCAGGACTGCAGTTCACCACTGCAATTTTTAAACTTAATTTGCTCACTAATACATTTGCAAGAATAAGACAGCTTAAATGTTGACATGGGCAAATTGGGGTAACCCAATTGGTAGGTTAGTAAACAAGATAAACCTGAAGTATGGGTGTTTACTTGCACTGCCAGTAGAGGGAGCCATTACACCAGTATCAGAACAAATGTTACATGCCATTCACGAATCAACCTTCTTTCTATAGGCCATAATTCTATTCAAATGAAACCTCAATATTTCTGTGTTATACTTTATATTGCAGTTTATATATTACTAATTATATGGTTATTACACGATTATTTCTATAACAGTAAATTGGAGGAAAAATGCAGTATTATGCCACCCTTATCACCCTTGGGCACCGTGCTGCAGGAAATGACAAACCCATTTTCTTTGAAAAAAAAAAGTGATGAAAAAAAGTATTTCAATCGTATGCAATTTATTTAGAAATTAAACATTTGTATATTTAATGTCAAAACAGTTCAAATAAAACAATATACAAGCATATTTAAATAGCACATTACTGTGAAATAACAGCAAAAAGCCAATTAGAGACATTCCAACATTATTGCACTCAACCCTCATTTACATAAAAAGTGACAACTTATGCTGAGAAAACATTTAGGAAGCTTTGTCCAAGTGGCCTCCTCTGAATATCGTTTACAGTCCACGCTCAGCGTTTTCGGATTTGTACAGAGGAATGAGATCTAGACCCACAGTGACGCCAGACTAGGAGTGCTGACCTAGAATCAGCTTCGTCTTAAGGCTTATAATGGATCGGGTTTTGGATATAAATGGAGAAAGCTGATTCTAGATCAGTGCTCTTTCCTATTCTGAGACACTTAGTAAGAGCCCCGGTCACAAAAAAAATCAGAATAAATAATGACTTTGCCAAGAATAAATTGTTCCACAATTAGTCTACCTAAGATTGTCTCTCCTACTCTGGGACACTTAATGGATAAGAGCCATGTTTGCCAAAAAAAAAAAAGTAAAAAAAATCACTTCAGTGACGGCAATATCTGACAGTACACAAGCTGTGAGTGAACATGAAGTCGAAGCCAGCAGCGTCCAAGCCTTTGTTGTGTTTTCAGTACTGGAGGTGGTAAGGGTGGTACTGTGGCACTAGCACAGCTCCGCCAGCAGGCATCACCAGGCTGGGCATGCTGGCACACTGGTACACCGCTGAGTCCACGGGCACCGCTGCTGTGGGAGCATAGGGCATGCTGGGAGCCGGAGGGTATGCGGCAGGGCTCTCGTGCACGGGGTAGTAGCTGGGGTATGGGGCCGAGCGGAAGGCATGGAGGTCAGGGTAGTGCATGAGCTGGGAGGCCGCAGCCTTGGCCTGGCAGGCCTGGGCCAGAGCGTCCTGGAGGGTCCTCTTCAGCTTCATGCGACGGTTCTGGAACCAGTTCCTAATCTGGAGGGGAAGAGAGGGAGGGTAAGTTGGTGGTGACCCACACACTCTGTGCATTGATTTGTATAAACCGAGACAACACAAATAACGCTGGAGATCACCTATGAGCTGAGAGCAAGCCTTGGCGCTTCGTTTTGAAGAATCAGTAGGCGTCTGAGTCACATTACACGGACAATGTTCTGCTTCTACTTATGTGTGATCAAAGTATTGAAAAAAAAGTATTGTATGACCAAAATTCATAGTCTAATAAAGCGCTTTGTTGGTACACACCTGTTTATCGGACAGGTTGAGTTTCCTGCACAGCTCGGCTTTGTCTTGTGTGCCCAGGTATGCGTTGCGTTTGAAGGCCCTCTCCAGGTGGTTGATCTGTTCCACGGTGAAAGCTGTGCGGGGTCGGCGCACCGTGGTTGGGGACGACGCCAGCGTCACCTGTGGAGTCGCAGGGGAGAGGGAACGCCCCCCTTCACTCTCGTACCCCGACGTCTCTTCCTCCTCCATGCTGCTATTGAAGTCAGTCTCTGTAACTGAAAAAAGAGAGAGGGTTACACATAGTAGTCACTTTGTGGTTATTCATCTGCACTGTTTTATAGTTTCGCATTGTTTACAAATGTGAACTTCAATTTGCTTTTAAACATCTTGTGCTGAAGTTGAGAAAAATACAAATCCTTAGATCACTGTTGTGTTTTTTTTTTCTCCTTATATTTCAACTTTATATCACTTTTCAACACAATACATTTGAAAAATATTTACATGGGCACAATCATAATAATAATAAACCTAACGAAGTGACTTCCGTGCATTCAAAGCACTTTCAAAATAAAAGGTCTAAATAAGGAAAAGGGAATAATAAAAAATAATTGTGTCCATGTAGGCCAAGGCCTTTTATACAGTGAAATGCTACAGGGAATGTGTGACTCATGTATAAATGAGAATAAGAGTGTTTACAGCGTGCTTGGAGGTAAATTTACAGAGTCTGTTCGGGCTTACCTTGCGTGTTGGAGTGGGGGCTTGCCAGGTTGTCTGTGCACAGCCCTTGGTGCATGGTGTTTAGGGAGCCGTGTCCATATGTGGGCTGCTTCTCCAGCATCATATCCCTGCCCTGAGGGCTGCCCTGTCTTCTACGGCCATAGTACCCAGGCAGGCTCTCCGGTGGTGTGCTGGAGGTGTAGGGGCCACCCTGGGGACCAGTTAGGGGCCAGGGGTCTCCTCCTGGGGGCCTGGTCTCTGGGACCCCCGTTCCACTGCTACTCTGGGACAGCCACTCAATGGTGTAATGGCCTTTCATGGTGCTGGGAGGAAAACCCAGATCCAAATCCCCAAAAAACAAGTCAAAGCCAAAGTCCTTCTCCCAGTCGTCCAGAGGGTCACAAGTGAGTTTTCAACCTTCCCTTTTTTGTGAGGTCCCTTCCCTTGCACGTTCTGTGGTTCAGATAGTGAGCGTTGGCCTTTTAGATGAGTCCAGTGAGCACAAACACCATCTCCTTCTCCAGTTCTAGCCTGCTGTCGCGGCTCTGTGTGTCCTCTCTGCTGCCGGAGCTGAGTCTGATCGGAGGGGAGTCCTGCAGCGGTGTGGCCAGGGCTGGGGGTATTTATGAGGGGCAATCCCCCGGGTCATTCAGTAGTCACTCAGCCCCTGGAGATCAAAGGGAGGAGCCCTCCCTCTTTCTCTCACACCTTTCAGGTCCTCACAAGTGTGGTAATTAAGGCGTCTCTTCAGGCTCTGAACAAGCCCATTAAGGCCTGGCACCAGTGAGTCTGGGGATGCAGAAGCCTCTCCACACCCATTTTCACTCTCTCTGTAATACCCCTGGTGTGTGTGTGTGTATGCATGTGCGTGTATATGTTCCTGTATGTGTGTGTGAATGTTTATGTGTATGTATGTGCGTGTATATGTTCCTGTATGTGTATGTGAATGTTTATGTGTATGTATGTGCATGTATATGTGTGTGCATGTATATGTTCCTGTATGTGTGTGTGTATGTGTATTTGTATGTCTGTGCGTGTATATGTGTGTGCGTGTATATGTTACTGTATGTGTGTGTTTGTACTTATGCAAGCTTATTCCTGACATGTTTTCTGATTTTTGGTCATTCTAGTTTTATAGTGGTTTTATAATTGTGCTGAGAATTTGGTTCATTTTTGATTTCCTCATATCACTTTACAGTGTTTCTACAAGATACAGGGAGCTTGGCAACCCAAAATATGGCCTTTATTTTATGTTGAAAATTTCGTTGCACTGGGAGGCCCATTGTCTAATATTTGTTACTTTACTGGTCCCATTTTTGCCACTCTTAAAAAAGTAACATACTGAATCTGTAGGTATGGCGATGAAGAACTCAGCAAAATAGAATCATATTACTTTTTTTCATAGATTCTACAATGGTACAGAACAGGACCAAGGAAAACCATTGTACATGTTAAAGGCAATTAACGCGTGCGAGGGCTCTTATTCTGGAGAGGACAGAAGTACACGTTAATCATGTCTTCGTTTGAGAGTGTTAGCAGTTTTGTCAGTTCAATGTGCATTCCACAATTGACAAGTCGTTAAGCGAAACAAAACTGGTCGAGGAACCGGGCAGTTACTTCACTTACGAATTACAGGGTAGTGAAATTAAACACACAACTGTGCACTTTTTCTGTTAATGGGATTTTTAAAAGTTCAACGATCATTCAATCGTTTCGAAGGAATGCTTACTTTTCCCCATCATTTGGTTTACTAGTCTCTGAAGGATGTCTTAAAATCGTCAGTAATTGATTTACTCAACAAAATGAGAGACATGGTTAAAAAAGGCCTGACTCACTAAAAAAAATCTAATCGTAAAAGGGACAAAGGTTGCAACAGGAACCAGTTAAATTATTGTTCCACAATCCCCCTACACAATTTTGAGTAATGAAGTACTGCATTCCTTGCATCGCCATTCTTTTCCTTGACCACATTTGCACAGGCAGGCTATCAAAGCCACCGACTTCATCCGATTTCTAGCAGATAATGACCTAAATTAGCACTATAAATTGCGCGATCAAGAGCGGAGACAGTAGTCTGTCGGGAGCGGACGAAGGCCGTGGCTATCCAGTGAGATAACAGGTCTGTCCTAACCCAAATCAAAAGGCGAGTGGCCCTCATTATCTTATCAATGGGCCAATTTGTGATTGAGCCGAATGAACGCTGTCCGCCCATACAGTGTGCAAGATACCTCCTCCCTTTCATGAGGATTGATAGGGTACTTCACAAGCAAGTCGTGACTGTTTACCTCGTTATCGCACATAATGCTAGCGTTTGACTCAATTGGGCCCAGCCTCCTAGTCGCATTGAAAATTCTACGGCCTCGAGGTGCATGAGAAGTAAGACCTTAACTGACGGCGATTACAGGCGCCAGGTAGCTAAACCTACAGGGGATTAAAGCTTTAGTATTCAGATTACGTGCACATTTGTTTATTGGTTTTTAAAAACAGAACTGGACGTTTACACAGCGATATAGCCGAATGTATTTTTGACCATTTAGCCTGTAGCCTATATACAGTGATATTTCTTGCATGTGTCATAGAGTGACATGAAATAATAAATCGCAAATACACGCGTTACCGTTTGAGATGCTAACAGCAACACTAGATCATTTTCCATCATAAATTACGTAAATATTTTTTAATTCCTCAAAACATTACCTGTAATTGCTGGAGGGAAGTAAAACTGTAGAGTTTCAGAAATGAAATGTGCTGCAGTGTGTTGTAATTATAGGGATTTGCGTTTGATCAACATGACAAGGTGAAAGAACGGTGTTCTTTTTTTTTTTATTTTTAACTGCCTGTTTAGTAAGTTCAGTTCAATAACCATGGAATTCAGACAGATTCAGGGTGCCTGTATTCTTCAGCCGTGCACCGTATTTTGGTGACGGTTTTTATGAATAGGTATGACTCTCTATCTTGTCTCTGTTTCCCTATTTGTTGATTCTAAGGAGTTCTGAAAAGCCACACATTCGTATTCGTGAAAATTGTGTTCATTTTACACCGAAAAATTTATAAATATCACAGTCAAGCAATTGCTGGCAGTAGTTATGAACATTCCCTCTTGAATGTGCCAGCTGTATATGTCCCGTTACACTTGTGCCATTTGGGGACATCTTTATGCCTGTCGATTTTGACAAAATCAGTAAAATAAGTAAAAAAAATTAAAGGTGGCAGTCCAGTTAGATCAGAGTCATTTTTAAATATACAAAACAACAGCAACAACAACAAAACTGCAAAATAAATAAACAATCAATTGACCCTGGGGAGGGAGGTTGGAGGGGCATGGCAGGGTACATTTTCAAAACATCAAAGACCAGATTATACATTTACCACTTTCATATCTCTGTCATTTGTCCCCCTCCCCTCTCTGTCTTCATTCATTTATCTCCTTAGACAAACTTAATCCACCCCCCCCCCCCCCCCCCCCACCCCCCCACAAAAGCAGACACACACACACAATCAGTGGCTATATCTATCGTTGATCTCTGCATACGTTATGGACTGCAAGGCCTTCAGAATTCTGTATGGCAGTCAGTCAGTCAGAGAGCCGATGGATTGCAGATGGTCCTGATGTGTGATAATTGAGGCTGGGCCCTTTGATGTGAACGACAGCGTCAGGGCTCAGGGATACAGTACAGACAGGAGCCTGTTTTTATTGGTGATGGATGGAGGAAGGGGTGAGGGGGTCGGAGACAGCATGGCAGCTGTCCATCAAAGCTGACTGTTACAGCAAGGGGCCATATCGCTGTCTGATTGGCCACACCGTGATTAACAGAAATGGCCAATCACCAAAAGTAACTGCACCAATTGTAGTACATACTAAGAAGTTATTGAGGACATTGTCAATAAATTACAGTCTATGAGGGGTCTTTATGGTTATGAGATGGTATAAGGTTGCTACCAAATTGTAAAGCAATATATTAAATAATAAACTATTGTATCAAACTTTTTCCTAAAGTGTGAACATTTTGTATTTGTGAGAATTATCATATCACTACATTTTAACCACAATTCTGCCTTAATTGTAACAGTGACCGTGAACAAAAATCAAAAATAAAACTGGAAAGCTTGGAAAGTGAAATGTCTTAATGGGTAATCCTAGGGTTAGTCAGTTCGGCAATTAGCCATGCCCATCCCTAAGGTGATTTTTATACCTTAATTGCTTTTGTTTGATTTGATTCCTAAACCTGGTAGATCTTAATCAGTTGTGCAGTGTAGTTCAGGATGTTACAAAGGGTGGTAAGGCAACTTCTCTTCTTCCTTTTATTATTATTATTATTATTATTAAAACCAATTGTGGTCAGTTGAGACTCTCTCAGTCTGATGGATCTTGTTCACGTTAAATGGCCTCCAGTTTCCCTTGAATTTTTCTCTGGTTTCTCTGAAGCAGGCATCCACGATTTGCTGGTTTCACCTGAAAAACCCTGGTGGAGGTTCCTTCTTTTTTTTCAGTTTGTGATGAGATGGTGTGATGCGTCTGAAGGACACACATGGTGAAAATGATCCAAAATTCTTAGAATATTTTCTCATACCAACACAAACCCTGTCAAACTTTTAAAAAAATCTGTTTAACATACAGCTGTCCATGTAACTGGAGCACCTGATGTGTTACACACTAAGAAATCAAAGCACAGGAATGGACCTAAGAGGGTATAAGTAAATGATTTGTTGCTCCAGCTGTACCCTAGCAGGGTACGAGCACTGTACCTTTGAACATTGGTACATTTGATTTTGCACCTTTAAAATTAAAAAAAGGTCCACAGTCATCAACCTACGGACCATTTCTATACTTTACAGGGTACTTTTCTGACAAATGTTTCTTTGGGTACGGAAATGATACCCCTATTTCTCTGTGTGGGGAATGTTTATCTTAATGTTAGAGGAATTTTCTGGGACATGAGGAGTTGGTCGTTGGGCACAGCAGCGATGGTGTCCTTCTCAGGCTAACGTGCTAACGTGCTCCAGCGGAGCGAGTGTTTCGGAGCCCCCATGCATCCCTTTCATCTCTAACGAGCCTGTTTGCCGCTCCGTTAAGGACACAAATGCCCCGTCCTACTGAGGACTGCTCTATGTGGGTCAAAACAGTGCACCACCTCCCCCCAAAACCAACCACCCTGCACCTCCAACACGTCCCCGTCCCAGCCAGGAAGCCAGGGAGCCAGGACAGAGACGGCAGCACAGTATCTGGGTAGGACCCTCCCAAAAACCCACCCCCTCTCCCCAAACAGGGAGGGAGCTCAGATCAAACACAATGGCCAAAAACAACTGATTGCCTTCTCAGATCACTGGCAACAGACAACCACTGCCCCCCCCCCCCCAAAAAAAAAATGTATGAGTATGAGTCTTCTCTCATGTATGTGAATGGGGAGGGGGGCAGAAAGCATCACAATGAACTGTTTAGGAACGCCTAAATATATTTATAATTTCTTTTTAAAATAAATTTTAAACATATGACTCCTTGATATTTACAATTACATTATTTTTTTTGGCCCAATTCTGTCAGAAAGAAATATTTGATAAAGATTAAACAGACACATAAATGTTAAATAGATAAAGATTAAATGCACTGAATATATTTTCTTCAGACCTCCTCCCCAGACATCTTGTGACCTAGTGATATCAATCATGTGATTGCTGCTTGCACTGCTCGTATGAAATGCAGTATATGTTGAAATCCTGATAAAGGTGCCTGTAGTATTGTCCATGAAGGCAGCTTAGAGCCAGGATGTTGATGAATAAATCTATTTTGGGGGACAAATTTGTGATATTTTATTTAATGTTACTTAAATGTCCTTTGGTCAGCACCTAGCCACATAAGATATGTATTTGTAACAGACTTTTTTCTACTTTTGCTAAATGTCTGTCTTCCCCATACCGCAAACACAACTCGCACACAAACACATACACACAAACATAAACAAACAAACACATGCACATACACAGAAAAGCATACACAAACACACACCCAAACACAAATATAAACACTCAAACACACACACATACACACACACACAGATCACAAAGATGACAGAAGATAAAATCTTCAGAAAACGCCCAGGACATGTGTCGACCGCTGCAGGCTGATGACAGCTAGCTAAGATGTTCTGGGGACAGCTCCAAGAAGCTGGCATGCTTGTGTGTGTGTGTCTTCTCTTCTTCTCTCTGATCAGTTCTTTGATTCTGATCTGCTACCATCAAAGCAGCAGTGATAACAGAAACAAGTGGCACAACCTGTCTGCTGTAAATAGCAGGGCCTGGGTAGGCTGGGGGTGTCGGGGGCTGATCTGGCTTACCTATGTCTCCTATGTCCCCCTGGGGGATCCATTAGCACGGACATTCCCCCAGGCCAGGCCAGCCCAGCCCAGCCCAGCCCAACCCACCTCCCACAGCAGGCCTGCAGTCTCACCTGGTCACCACTGTGACGTCTGCTTTTCCAGGACCTGGAAACAAAAGGGCAATCTCCTCCCCTGTCCTCCACAGACACACACACACACACACATTCGGAGACCTTTGATTCACACTTGTGGCGTGGGAAAAAAAGAGCAAAGACATCACAATCCCAGCCCCAACCACCCCACCCCCCCCACCACCACACACCCACCCCCATTTTTACTGGTGTCACTGAAATCTACAGTAAGCCTGTTCTATTTTATGCGTATTTTACATATTTGTGAACATTGGGGTATCTTGGCAGGACTTGTGGAACAGGCTGACTTTCACAAAGTCATTGAAGAGCAGAAAAAGACCGGGGGGGGGGGGGGGGGGTTGATCTGCATTAGGAATCCTCTTTTCCTGTTCATTGAAACCGTGGCGTTAAAGTGACGTTTGAGGCGCGACCACATACAGCTGCTTTGAAGTTAAAACTGACGTTTGGGAGTTCATGATGGCGTTAGTGAAGGACCTGTTTCTGAGATCTCGCTTCAGCCGTAAAACTCCATTAAGGAGGGAACCCAAAAACTAATGGCCCTGTTTGTGAGAGAGAGTTAGGTATCCTTCCACCCACTCCATGCTGCGTATCTGTGGTGTCGCAGAAGCCATTTGTATTCATACATTTGTGTACATACGTTACTGCACACAGCATTAATTAGGACAATCAGCAGTCATTCGAAAGTTCGCTTTAACACAGTTATTTACTTTCATGCCTTTCTGCTTGGTTTATCTCAGAAAATAAATAGAGCAGTTTGTTCCCCTCATCTGTTTGTTTTCAGTATTTTAATGTGCTGTCCCTACATTACTGTATCACAACATTTTCCAGAAATTCAACCCCATTTCCTGCTGAGAGTAAGACAGTTTATCCTGTTCATCCTACTTTTCAAATCCCTCTGTGAGTTCCTTATTGCAAAGAATTGTGTGATAACCTTATTTGTAATCGATGAGACGCAAAATGAAGACTGATTGCTTTATTACCTGAATGAAGATAACCTTGCATTGGATGGTGACCTGCACTGTGTTTGATTCAGTTTGTACCTGATTGAATCAGATTGACTGTTCATTTCATATTCTTGCTATTTTAATGAACTACTTGAAGACATTACATTACAGTCATTTAGCTGACGCTTTTATCCAAAGCAACTTACAGTTGACTGGGCTAACCAAGGGCCAATCCCCCCTGGGAGCAATGTGGGGTTAGGGGCCTTGCTCAGGGGCCCAACAGCAATGATGTTGTTGCTGTGGCTAGACTGGGGCTTGAGCTGCCAACCTTGGGGGTCCCAGTAATGTACCTTAGCCACTAGACTACAGGCATGTACCTTAGCCACTAGACTACAGGCATGTACCTTAGCCCCTAGACTACAGTCATGTACCTTAGCCTCTAGACTACAGACATGTACCTTAGCCTCTCGACTACAGGCATGTACCTTAGCCACTAGACTACAGGCATGTACCTTAGCCTCTAGACTACAGACATGTACCTTAGCCTCTAGACTACAGGCATGTACCTTAGCCTCTAGACTACAGGCTGCCCCCAAGATCCTCTTGATGCAACCTGATATTTTCCAGATTCACACAATGCCCTGTAGTTTGAAATATTCTCCCAGCTAGTCCCTTCCACTCCCACATCACCATGTTATCATAATGTCCCACATTAGAGAGGCATCAGTCCTGTGCATGTAGGCCAGTACCCTCCCATACCGTGACCTCCCTACTGCCCATCATGGAGGAGGAGCTGCTGTCTTTGCTGCACAATGACCTAAAACATGGTCTGACATACGCCTCCTAAACTCACATGAATTTAAAGTGAAGCTCTGAAGCCTGAGTCTGTGTGATAATATAACTGTGCAATGCAGCCAGGGCTATGGTTTCGCTGTTTCCATTTCAGCCACTGTGACTAAATTCAAACAAGAGGAACAGCATTTCTTTCATTTTAATAATAAAACATTGAATCATACTTCACAGTACAGTCATAACTTTTTCTAAAATGTATCAAAAAATCAAGGGGGACAGAGTGCTGTGGCCGTATCCAATCAAACAAACAGTACATTTAAGGACATATGCAAATTATTAAAACTGATTAAAAATTGAGTTTACATTACAACATTATTTTCTTTGAGCCATACTTTAATGGGGAAATACAACCATGTCCTTCAGAATGTGTACTTTTCATTTTCAAACTCAATAGCATAGGCCCTTAAAGAGGCAAAAATCCATTTTGATTGAATTGAAAATGCCCTTTGAAGAGACTAAGTGCATTTGACAGAATTTAGCCCTTGGTCCCTCCACTCAACACTGGACACATTTAAACAGTGTTTGCATAAAGGTCACAATGAAAAAAAATAAATAATAAAAACTTCAAAAATATCAGTCCTCACCAGAATGACAATCACAGCAGTGAAATTATGTGCACTGTAGTAGAACTGTGTTGCAGAGAATTCCAGAGAGCTCTACTGAAACATAACCGGTAAGATATAGATTACATAGCATTCAGCCAGTTTAGGGATACAATCTCATTCAAAGGAATACAGAACTTTTTTATGCTTATGGCTATGAATGATCACTGAAAGTAATTGAGTGCTCAGAACAGCAAAGTGGGGGGGGGGGGGGGGGGGGGTGTTGTAACCAATTACAAATACTTATTTGAGAATGTTATTGTAGTGTAAGAAATAAATCTCTCTTTTATCCTGTGCTTAACCCTGGAATTTTATCTGGCTGCGTCTGCTCTGTTGATATGTGACACATCATTCTGCCAATACTTTTATATTACAGGGATAAAGGATTATTTTAGGACATGGCATGTATGATTCTTCAGTAAATATGAAATCAATCCTTTACTATTCGTCATAACAATGTGAGCTTGCTGAACTCCATATAACCCATGACCGCGTTAGCCAGTAAGATACAGAGCGGCTGATGAGCAATCACAAAACGCTGTGCTTGTGGACACCCATTCCCAGACAGCCTGACCGAATGCAGTACATATTCAGCAAGCTGCTCATTAATTCACTGGACACATTTGCTCACAGCCAATACCAATCCTAGCATTTCAACGTACACAGATCTGATTATTAACCTAGTTGATCTCAATGACACACACGCACAGACACGCACACACGCCCACACACACAGGCCAGTACTAATAGTTGTGGTTTAATTCACATCAACCTCATTTGTCAGGCTCATAGCTACATGTGTGAGTAGTCTTTTCTTCTGATGTGGTGTAACTCTGCCTACTTTCTAGTCATGAGGATTGAACAGCAAACCTACAGTCAATCATTCTCTGATGAGTCACAATCTCATGTGAGTGGAATTCCTCTCCACTCTGGAGAAGATTGATTTAGAGCCCGTATCATTCTATGAGGATGTGTCACCATTGTTCCAGCCAATCAAATCCACCAGCACAAATCTGCAGGCACCAATCAGATTGCATGAAAGTCCAGACCAGATAGCTATTCAGATGCTTTCACTCCCAGACTGAGACTAGTGGTAGTTCCATATGTTGACCTTTAGAGGGCAGTGTTGTTGTAGCTGGACTAGAGGGCTAATGGCTTTGATCTGTGCTGGTGTTTCATATCTGAATGGACCTCATTCTAGTTGTCTTCTCCTGCTAACACATTGCATACCATGGCTTTTCAGGTGCCATGTTTTTACAGTACATGGCACAACTGTCGATCCCAAGGTTGTATGTTCCAGTCCCAGCTTCCCCATTACCGTCTATGGCTGAAGGAATACATTGCCAAATAAGGACTGTTGTTATTTCCAAACGCATATCTTCAGTGGCCTTTTTCAGTGGCTACAGAATTTGACCATGTTTAAGTCCCAGGTCAATTCATTATATGATTAGACAGCAGTAATCCCTGTACCTAAGAAGTCTCCATACACAAAGGAATTTGTACTCAGAAATCAGGGTGCAAATATCAGAAGTGCAGTCTGGAGAGAAAGCCAGAAAATGTTTTAGAGGTTTAAGTGAAGTAGTAGAAAGAGTGGTCTCCCCTACCATCCAGCTGGAATCAACAGGAGATGAGAAAGGTGGGCCATTTTCTGAGAGGCATGTCCACATCCTTTTTAGGCTGGGCTGACATATGAAGAAAGAAACTGGTCGTACATTTGGATGCTTTGCTGAAGCTGTGCAGGTCCGACACCTTTGATCAAGGGAGCAACAGCAGTGTGGGAATCAAACCCGCAACCTCAGTTCCCTAACCGCTCATCTCCTTCCTGATTAGTCCCCTTTCTTTGCTGATTCGTTCGATTGGAGCCCCACCTCCCTCCTCCTCCCCCAAAAGACTTCAGCACCAGGCAAATGTGCGCCCCACCATCTGGAAAAAGCGTTGGTTGGGCTCCCTGAGGAACCGGCAGAGCTTGCGTCGGGCGCCGGCCCGGAGCGGGGCGTGGGGGCGGCCCTTGGACTCGTCCAGGCAGCGGTCCCCCCCAGCGTGGGGCAGCAGGCAGTAGAAGCCCTTGGTGGAGTTGAAGTAGAAGTTGGAGGGGGCGATGCGGGGGGGTAGGCCCAGAAATCGTTCGGCCCTCTGGAGCTCTGGGAACGGTTCCTGCACCAGCGCGTCCCCGTCCACCACATGGATCTGGGCCCGGGGGAACCGCTCCAACCAGCGTCCCAGATGCTGGTAGTAGAGGCTCCGCTGCAGGGCCTTGTACCCCGCATCAATGCTGCCATCTGCACGAAGCAGGAGGTCCTCTAGGGGGCGATAGAGCTTTCCACGCTGCCTCCGGTTGTGCAGAACCTATGAATAATAATAATAAAAATAATGATAATAAAATTGAACCTATAATAGTAAGACAGTAAATAGGATGTGCAGAGTCGCACAGAATTCAATAAAGAGACATTTTCTTTTAAGTAATGTTGAGACCTGCGTGTAGTCGGACACGAGCCGCTCTGCCGGGTCGCGCACAATCAGCAGGAGGCGCACTCCTCTATCCATCGCTCTGACGCGCCCCGGGGCCTGGGGTGCGGCAAAGTACCCGGGGGTCTTCTCCACAGTGAGCTGCCCTGGCAGGGAGAGGGGCATCTGGGCACGGTACCAGCCCAGGCCCCGGTGGTAGTGCTCCTCCAGGTTAAAGAAGTGCACCTCTGCCTTGGCCACCGCTACGCCGGGGTGCAGGCTCAGCATCTCCAGCAGGGCCCGCGTGCCGCCCTTACGCACGCCGATGATGATGGCACCAGGGAGACGCTGCATCACCGTGGCGTTGGCGGTGGTCTCCGTGGTGTTGGAGGCGGTCGCTGTGGTGATGGTGGTTGCTGGGGGGATGGACCGGAGCTCCCTCAGGCACATGCTCAGGTGGGCCTGCAGGAGGAGCAGCAGCACCGCCGCCAGGAGCAGCGTCCACAGCATTGTGGTCCTCCCTCCACCAGGGGTCGCAACAGCAATACAGGGAAACCACACACCACCCACACTCTCTAGTGCCAACCAAACATCATCCTCAGGAGTTTGGGGCCTGGAAAAAGCAATGACCCTCATCATCATCATCATCATCATCATAAATACCTACAGTATTTTGCACTGAGTTATGGTCGTGGCTGTTGTTGCTGTTGTTGTTGCTATCATCATCAGCAACAACTTTGTTCATAATAATCATAAGAATAACACAGTATATGTTGTACAGCGTGGTTAAGAAAACAACAGCAGAAGAGAACAGGTAAGTTAATGTAAGAACCATAAGCAGGGCAGTGGATCTCACTATCATTCAAAGTCTTCCACACACAATCATATCCTGGATTTCCTCCACTGATTACCTTCAAAACACAAAATAAATGAAATAATCAATCAGCAATACAATGTGGCAGCCATTATATACTAATAACCATGATTTTAGTTTTTGATCATTCATAATAGTATTTAGAAACTGCTGAGCATTTTCAAATGACATTAATATTTAAATATTTTATTAATATCTGTTTTATGTGATCTGTTATAAACTAATACAAGAAAAGAGAAAGAAATGTTTCAAATAATGTTTGATTCTTGTAGGATGAATACTGATATATGTAAAAACAAAATGTGCATAAGTTGAGCATATTCCTTGCTGTGCCTTCAACTGTTTGTGAAAGTTACAACTCAACTAAAATATCAATGTTACATAAATGTTTTTAAAAAATGTTTCATTTTTGGCACGTCTGTTGTCAGCATCCTAAAATAAAGAAAATTACACTCATGCATTCAGATTCATAAACTGGTAAAGAATACGTTGCCTTGACATTAAAGCATGTTTGTTGTATTTCTTTATTAATATAAGTTGACTTCAGTCATAATATATTTACAGAAGACAATGACCACCAATAAACATAAAATCAAACCAACAGCAATACTTCACAAGGACAGTGGGGGACCAGTGTTCAAGTTCGTGAGAAAAGACGAGAAAAAAACAGAAAGACAATAGATAGAGGTGAAAAGTGCGATTGAATGTCTGATGTGAAAACAATGGATTCATGTGACTCAAGAGGGTCTGTCTTTCATGCCTTGATGGTGCACAGACATTTCTGCAGGTTCACTGCCCGGTCAGCCATCCAAATCGCCCTCTGGCGCCCCCTGTCCATACTACATAGAAAAAGTAGGAGGAAAATCTGTCCAAAATCCCAAAAACTCTGGATCTGATTCTCCATGGTAATTTAATATATTTAATCTCACACAACCCTTACCAGCTCTTACCTCCCTACGATCCCCTCATTCTGTCAACTACTGACAAAAAGTCAAATTCATATTTACAGTTATCAGAAAATAACCATTACTGTCCAAGCAAAAATACTTCTGCACAAAATAAGGATCTGGCCACCGGAAACCCAAACCTCCATCACTTAAGGAGCAGCAATCATGATTTTGCTTTTCAAAGGATTTTTTTTGAAAGCTGGAAAAACAAAAGGATGTCCAAAATTACAGCAAAAAAACCAAATGCCAAAAAAAAAACATAGGAAAAAAAAAACAAACAGAACGCATCTTGCTGTGTTTGTGGGGATTTTAATTAGCGTAGCTGCCAGGTCGTACTTCCTGGGACAATGACGATCACAGACTGCACGGCAGAATGGCTCAGGCACACACACAGTTGCTCTGTGATCCTGCATGCAAGCCATTGTGTTTTTATCCCTGTTCTGTGATCTTCACTTTACGGTTCCTTATCTGCCTCTGTAGCGTAGCACCACATGCTCTGCTAATTAAAATCAAGATCAAGGTTGTTGCCTTTCCTTTTTTTTGATCCCTCTCATTTTTTCATTGATGATTTCAATGTTTTTGAGCTGGACAGTGGAGCTTCACTGACCGCCTGGAGCTGAAGGTCTGAAGCTGTGTGATTTGATGTTGGCTGTAAAAAAAATCAGAGTTACACACACCTAGGTGTATTCTGAACAGCTGGCAGTGCATGATGGGAAGGTTGACACAGGACAAAAACACAAGCTCTCACACCCTTAGTTAGTTTTTAACAGCCAAAGTTAAAACAGTGCTGTTTATCTGAAGGGAATGGGGACAGCAGAATAGATTTTCCAGTCATACAAAGAGAAGTTGCAGATATTAATTGACTTTTTTGGTGAAATAAAGGTCATTACCTTTCGCTCCTACACTCTCACTGATAACCAAACACCAACAATCCTGCCAGACGATCCTGTACTCTGATCTACAAAATGCTGCTGGCAGACTTAGCATGCCAATTTTGGGATCAGTTACACATGTGGGCATGTGTTTTTGAATGTGTGCAAGTGCATGTGTGTGTGTGTGTGTTAGTGGAGGAGTGGGTAATGGCCAGTATTATCCTATATTTTTTGCTGGGGTCTTAGGCACTACAAAGAACAGGCAGTGAAGTTACAGCCAGCAGGGGGCAGTGTGGCAAGAGCAAAAGATTACCTCCCCCCCCCCCAACTGTGCCTAAGCTGTGGACTGAGCCCCTCACACACACACACACACACACTGCTCTCCCCACCCCTTATAGTATGCCTTTGCTGAGGTATGTTGAATGAGGGATCCCATGCTGAGAATGACCTTAGCTGAAATAAACAAGTGAAGTTTAAAGCGCTCCAGTCTTCTTCCCTCTCCTCCTCTGTTCTTTACCTCTCCAGGAAAGCACTTGGAAATTGCAGCATTAAATGAGTAAAAACCACAAAGCAAAAATGAAGAAAAAAAAACAGCATTAAACAAGTGAAAGGAGCTTGATAAGATAGTGTATCAGAAAACAGTGACAAGAACAATCACACAGTAATAGATCTGCAAGACCAATATCATGACTTGCTGCGCGAGAATATAAAGCATATACCAGGGATTGCGTATGGATCTCGAGATATTAGCTCGTAGAACTGTGAGGCACTTTGTGATTCATGTACACAGATGTATAGCATGGTGGTTGGCAAATTGCGAATGGGGTATTCATTCTTCTTAAGCTCCGAATATGCACAGGATGGAGGATAAAGCATGCTATATCCTTTCCTATCAGCATCAACAAGTGGCCACCTAAAGCTTTAGAGCAGCTAAGAAATCCTCTCCATCTGCAGAGAAAGGGGGAATTATGGGAGAGGACCCTTTATGAAGACCCCTCCACACCCCACCCCTTCCTCAGACCAAGCAGAAACTAAGGAGCACATCGCAAAGCGTCGTACATTTGAATCCCTCTGAAGATAAGACCTCCTCTCTTTTATTACCCCCCCTACCCTCCCTTGAAAGGGCTCTATTCCTCTCTCTCTTTCTCTCTCCCTCCCTCTCTCCCTCTTTCACAGATAAAACCCTTCAGTAGGACTGCAGATGGGCACCCAGCTGTGCATTAAATTAGACTCTTTGAGGAGCCCGAGTCCCCACTCACGTACGAGGCCTGGCCTCTTCTGAGCGCGCACATCTCACTCAAAAATCTGTCCGCCATCTCGAGAGCCACCCCCTCAGCTGCCCCGTCCCGTTATAAACGATGGGGGAAGCGGAGATTGAGTTTAAAGAGGAAGCAGAGGACAGGAGACAGACAGACAGACAGGCCCTTCTAAGAGAATAGGCCTTTGGTGTGACTTACTATGCAAGCTGCTGATTGGTCAAGCAGAAGGGTCATGTGAGTAGTTTTGCTACTAGGCAGGATAATACCTCCGAAAAGTCTAGTGTACATCAAAGTATGACTATAGAACTGTACTCAGCAAGGAGAACCACAAGGGTTTCAAGGATGCATTGTGAAAGAAATCCGTGGAAGCTCATGGTTAGCGCAGGAAACAGCCTTGGTAGTTCATTTGTATTCCTACAGTACTCTTTGTCGAAAACAGTTTTCGACACACGTGACTGAGGTGAAGGCCTCTGCACGAGGAGTAGCTACTCAGGACACAAAAACAAAATGGCAGACAATCCACCACTCCTTCCTTCCAAACGTTCGTCGATGAGTGTTTTGTCCTCAATGATTTAGGCACAAATTATTGTAAGCATGGTGATTTTTTGTCAGTTTTCAGAAGACCAGAAAGTTTTATCTGTTGTTAGACTACAATCTGGAACTACAAATTACCATTACAAGAAATCTTATATGAACACCTCCGTGATTCATTGGCTGTCTCAGCGCTGTTTGTGCACTGTGACGCATGGCGGTGGGGGGGGGGGTTTGGGTAAATGGAAGAAGATATAATGGTACTCACAGGGAAGGGAAGGGTCAGGTGGGGGGGGGGGGGGGGGGGGGTGTTCATCTGAATCACTCATGGTGTCCAGGTGAGCCAGGGCTCATTACAAAAATAGGTGTAGATGGGAGAGAGAGAGGACTCAGTATCTTACTATGGCAACCACTCATTAGAGTACCATCCACAGAGAGAATACAAAAGTTAGAGAGAACGATGACATACAGAGGGTGAAAGGTGACATCGAGGAGACTGAAAGAGAACGACTGACAGGGGTCCTGAACACAGTTCTGACCTAAAAATACACCTTTAATATCACTGGTTATGTACGCAAATACAAAGCCCATCAGCACAGCCGGGGGAAAACGGAGAGGCAGTGTTCCTGAATCTCTACAAGCGTATGTTGACGAGGATTTGTTTCAGATGCAAGTCTCCCCGGCGGTGGGTAGCTGACATGAACGCTGGTGGAAGAGATACCCGGACACTGACCTTCTAAGCTGAGCCGCTAAGCCAAGCCTTCAGAACTAAAGCACCAGCTCTGGGCTTAGGGAAACTGCTGAGACAGCCATAGCCATCACTCTTACTCCTGTTATTATTTTCATTATTACTTGGGAATCTACGTGGGTCAGACACATGGAGGTCATCCCACTCCTGACTGATATGAATATTCAGCTCAGAATAATACGAGGGGGATGTGAGGGATGAGAAATGACATGCAGAGACAGAAAGAGAAAGAGAGAGAGAGAGAGATAGAAAGAGAAAGAGGAGGACAGAAAGGGAAAGAGTAGGAGAGAAAGATCGAGAGGGAGAGAAAAAGAGAAAGTGAGGAAACAGAAAGAGAAAGTAACAGAATGAGAAAGTGGCAGAGAGATAAAGAAATAGGAGATAAAAAAAGGAGTGAGCAAAAATAGAAAGAACTAGAGAAAGTGAAAGAGAATATAAAGAAAGAGAGAGAGATGGTGATGGAGAAAGAGGGAGAAACCAAAAGTGCGTCTGAAAGACTGAATGTCAGAAACGGAGGGGGAAAGTGGGAGGGAGGGAGCAAAGGGAACGATGGAGAGAGTAAAAGACTGGGAGGGAGAAATGCCATCTGCTGCTCTCTGCTCTCCTCCCGCACAGAGGAGAGAGCGCACATGACCAGGTACTCACCTCCCTCTCTCCTCCCCTCTGTCTCTCTCTCTCCCTCCCTCCCTCTCTCTCTCTCTCTCTCTCTTTCCCCCTCTCTCCCTCTCTCAGTACTCACGCAGATCTGTCGCTCTCCTCCTGATCCTGCTGGCTCAAGGCCCGGGCCAGCACGCCTCCGTCAGCGGGGGTCCTCTCAGCAAACTGATTACAAACAAGCTAAAGGTATTCATCCTGGCAGAGCAGGTGTCGGCCATGACTCCCGGCTGCTTTTGAGGCTGCCATTGGCAGCCCCTGAAGCCTGCTACATCCCCGTTTTACATTCTGTGCCCAAATCGCAAACTCTACCACGTGACCTTTCTGACAACCAAAAACTTTAAAATCAGGACTGGTGCTAATCAACACTGACATGGGTCTGCGTCTGCTGCATGTGGTAGTCAGGAGAATGCACTTACAGTATGTTCTCTACATGTATCTACAATATAAAGCAGGGGTAGCCATGGACAGGTGTTTCAGTTTCTGGGTTTCATGCTAGACTTTGCTCTTAAAAACTCAATTAGAACTATTGAAACTATATTGAGAACTATAAAAAAGTTACGAGATCTATTTGCGATTGAGGCAACTGGAGTCTGTTACTTGTATGACATTTTTAGGGTGGCCTAATCTACATGGGAAATGGCATTGATTGATAAAGCTTATTGGTTAATTAAGCCAGGATCACTGGTTAGAACAAAAAAGCATAGGAAATACTCACCCCTGAGCTGAAGAGTATCCAGCACTGTAACAGAGCCGTGACCCGTATAACCTACAGATTCTCTGACTCTGCTGGATGACCTGACATGTTGTTCCACACATTGACAACTCTGTCAACAAAAACACTTCCGTTACCTTGCTGGAGGTTGAGAGAAGCTGCAAGTGCAAGATTACTGACCTTAACTGTCAACAAGAACCATTTGAGGAAGTTGTTCTATTTTGTTACTTCGCTGTGTTTGCATTAGAATGCATCAACTCCTTAGCGGAACGGCTTAGAGAAATGCTTTGCCACAAATGTCAGGTAATTGGCTGCACAGACAGCCAATGCCTCTGTGACCAAAACCGAACGAAAGTGTGTCATTCTATCATTTTCAGAACAAGTTATGTTCTACATGTTTCATCCCTGGTGACTTTGCTTGTTACTTACTAGCAAAATGTCAGCCACCTCAAAAGCAAGAATGTGTTAAAAGCTAAAATGTGTGAGGACTGAGACTATTTATCACTTTCAGCGTGTTGAATTTTATGTTCCTCATGTGTTTCTTCCCTGTTGACTTCTGTTTTTAATTACAAGCAAGATTTCAGTGCAGATATGTTTGTTGTGTAGTGGTATTTTGCATTATTATTTGAGAATGGTAGGTGTGGGTACAGGCTTTTACCCAAGACCAGAAAGTCAAATTTTTTGCCCACCCAACATGAGCCATGTTGTTAGCCTCTTTTACACACATGGACACACATGGAAACACACACACACACACACACACTTTCACATACTTTCACCCATATTCACAGAGACACCCACTCACACTCACATGTGCATACTTTCACACATTTACAGAGACTGCGAACCTGTGAACCTCTCCAACAAACTAAAAAAAGGTACCCACATGTGACTCCTTGGTTTCCCATTGCTATTTTTTTACCTACAAATTACATACTGCCAATTATAGACTGACAGCGCTGGCGATGCTACATTAGGAGCACAAAGTGGAAATATGTTGAATTCACGAACCCTGTAGGCACCTGAACTGTCAGGAGCAGTCAGCAAAGACAATGTTTTGGTCTTCTGATGGAACAGGCAAATGGTGCGATTGGTCACAGTGTGAATAATAGCTTTGTGTTTTTTGGGAGGTTCATAGCAGTTTGTGGGATATTTGTGTATGAGTGTCTGTGTGTATATGTGTGTGTTTGTGTGTGAGAGAGAGAATGAGATTTGTATGTGTGTATGGCTGTGAGAGAGAATGTGTGTGTGTCTGTGTGAGAGATTGAGTGTGAGTGTGTGTCTCTGTGTGAGAGAGGGAGACAGAGATGTGTGTATATGATAGAGCGAGAGAGTGTGTGTGTGTGTGTTCACTCCCTCAGGCAGACCCCCAGCCCATACCTCGTTAAAGCAGCCCAGGAGCTGCCAATAACAAGCCTGCGTCCACAAACATAGCCACAGCCTGTGCTCTGCCCAGCTGGGGCTGCTGGCCTGGAAAAACTGCCAGCACGTGTCTGCTGACACACACACTCAGGTGGCGCACTGCTCTCCTGTCTTTTAGTAAGACCGCTTAATTCAACACACTGTCACATACACATGGACATACATACACACGCACATGGTTGCAAATGCAAACACACTCTCTTTCTCACAAACATTGATTCACACATATCTATGAACTCCTACACACACACACACACTCCTCTTTCTCACTCATTTATTACTCTATATCTCTGAGTTTCTATATTACTTACTTATAAAAACAAGGAAGCGTGAGATTAAGCTCTTGCAGTTAATCATTCTCAAGCAGGCCCCGTTTACACACGGGCTAAGTTTTTCTCAGGACCTCTCTCTCTCTTTCTTTTCGCATCCACATCCTTTTAAGTCAATCGCCTTTTGTACAAAGATAGAGGTTGGATGAGCTGCGCATCATCTGTTCATTACTGTCAGTCTTTTTCCGCATCAGAGCTCCGACACGAGTCAACATTCGGGAACGTTTTCAAACTTTTTTAATTGCTGGACACAAACTGCCGTTAACGTTATCCAGCATTCTGAAAAGTGTCCAACGTGCAAACATTGCCTGGCGACGCGGAAGACGCCAAGGTAACAAAGACGACAACCAGTCTGCTGTTATATAGGCCTATTTACATTTGTTTTACTAACACAAATATTCGTTTCTTTATTAACTATGGTGAAATGCGCTATCCCTGTCGAAATGAAAGCAGCACAATCGACGAACAAATTAAAAACGGTCGATTTTAAAATCTTGAACCTTCGTTAAAAACAACAGACAAAAGTTCCCTTTGTTGAACCCAAATCTGTTCATTACTTTCCGCCTGCGCGTCGCAGAGCTGCTCTCCCTCCGTCCTTATGGCAAAAGCAAACACGAAGGCTCGCAAGCCAGTCGCGCCATCCGTGGGACACATTTAATAGCCTCTGAGCCTGTGAGAGAGACCCAGGTCATCTGTCTGGAATGGCTGCAGTAAAACCACTTGCCGTGGAGGGAAGGGGGGTTGAAGGGGGTGAGAAAGTTGGCAGGGGATCTTGTTTCAGTGCAGCAGGTTTGATTCCTTAATTACTTCACGCCCTCTCCCACCTCCCCAAAGCCCTACCCCATTCCTCTCCCTTTCCCACCTGCCCACCAAGCTACTCTGCATGCTTCCCCTAACAAATGGCAAAATAACAAAAATAACAGCATAGACACAGGAGGAGGTGACCTCCAGTGCTCCTCTTCAAGGTCACTAGGTGGCTCAGTGGAACAGCAGACATCGCAATCACAACAGAACATGCTGCTATCGCAAGGGCTAAGTCACCCCTCACCAGCAGGTAAAACCTAACCTCCACTCAAAGTTGCTCTATCTCTGATAAAGACGTCTGGATAGCTTTAACTTTTCTGCAAACCCATTAGTGCTGGCCGGTTTCTGAGGTTGGATTTGGTTGGCTATTCATCCTTTCAGTCACCAATCCCACAGTTCAGTCCTGAAAAGTGACTGTTTGCTTATAGGCAAAGCACATTCTTAGAAGCTGGTCAGAGTCGCACCACATTGGTGTGAGAAGCAAGTGGGGCTTGTTGTTTTGAGGCCAATGGGTGAGGCATAGTGGCCACAGGTCCAACTCGGATCTTTGACGAAGTCTTGGCCACTATTTTGTTTGTTTATCTGTCCCATCTCTGGTGAGAAAGGGAAGATTTGATGACACTTACATGGGCAGAATGACCATGTGGTATCAGAGCTTTGTGGCTCTGTATGATGTGTGACTCTCTGATTAGAACCAAACATAGCGATTTGCCAATGGAGAGGAAAAACCTTATGATTGGTTAAAATAGGTCACTGATTGACAGTTTCACTGTAGTTCCACCCATGAGGTTTATGACACATCACTCCAGCATAACATGTCTGTAAATCTGTTGAAGGGGGCATATCTAGAAAAAAAATTACTGTTGAATATCAGTTTTTCCAGAAACACACATTGTCTGTGATCTCCCAAAACAATGTGTGTATTCTAGCAGTTGTCAATGGTCGGTGTGTGACCTAAAAAACTAGAAATACGGCAAATATGAGATTATATTGACAAATAAACACAAGACTCAACAGAACAGCTTTGAGGGGGGAAAGACAGTGTGTAGGACGTATTAGAAACTGTCACTGTCAGAGTCAAGAGAAGTTGATCCAGTTGCGTTCTTCAGAGGCAAAGGCAGACGAGCTCGAGCCAAATCAGCCGGTTTGAAACTCTCAGCGACTCGTCACACTTTACAGCACACGCGCTTCGCTCGGGAAAACTCGCATGCATTATTCACGCTCGTTCCCCGCTAATGTCCCCTAATGCGCTTAAATCTCCATAACGCGCTGAGACACGGGCGCCGGAAACCCCTGCCATGGAGCGGGAGAAAGCCAGAGTCTTCATTACCGACCTACCGAATGATGATGAATCGCTCTCCGTTACATGAGAAGTCGGTGCAGCTTTAGCCTAATTAAAAACTCAACCGCTCCTTCTAATTTTATTCATGCGAACTCAGCCTAAACCTCCGTTTAATTTTTTAATGTGAGACATTAATGTGGTTTGATTTGTGTTGCGGGACTCTGGATGAGGATTTTCACAAAAACCACATCCAGGAAGTGGGTTAAGTACCTCAAAGGCATGGGTCGTCTTGATGTAAGGTTCAGACTATAGTACAATATACGGTACTTCAGTTCTGTTCCGTTTCTGTTCACAACGGATTTAAATCTAGGTAAGCCTACCAGAAGAAGCACAAGAAACATTCTGCTACCCGTCCCCTCAGGATTTTGAGTCGGTGAACCACTGAGCTTGTAAAAAAAAAATCTGTTTTTTTTTTTTTTTTTTTTTTTTTCAAAAAACAACCAAAAGACTTTATCTGTCGAGATGGCTTAAATGTATGACAGCTGACACATACTTGTTTTTTTGTGTGATACTGTGTTGGGGGAAGGGCGAGCAGCATAGTTATAGAAACATAGTTTTAAACTGGTATCTTAGAGTGATTAATTTTCATCTGTCTAATACTGCACATCAAGGAAATAACTGTCATATTTAGTTTACGTGGGGGGGGGGGGTATTTCTTAACTGCCTGTGGTTTTTCAAGTGAGTGCAGTTTCATGTAGATGGTCACAGACTGAGCAACATTTGTTCAGTTCACACGGCAGACAGCTGACAGACCAATGAGACTGAGAATATTAACTGGCTTAAACCCTGTTCTTCCCCGTTTAGGCTGAGTCAATTATTGCTTTGCCAATATGGACCTCTGGCCATAGCTAGCGCTGGCAGGACCAGGACCAAAGTATTCATCCACGGACTACACCATTGCAGTACGTTCCAGTGCTTTTATTCCACAAACCAACCAAAGGCCCATGGAGGCAATGTATTCCTTATATATTTCATACACAGACAGACATTATGTGTATATATGTATATAGTGTTTTTTTTTCTTTTGCCAGTCTGGAATGCCCTGTTGCCATGGTAATGCTGCCCCTGTGGCTGCAACTTCCTCTGTCAATCCTGAGAGGATTTGCTCACACTGAGAGACTCCCGGGCACAGTCAACATTAGCTCAGTCTGGATTGGTGAAGTGTTTCGAAGAAGAGGGAGGGGCAGCACCTGGCAACGCCCACGCCCTCTCAGCCAATCCCTTGAGAAGGTTGTCTGGCGTTTGCATTCAATTGCCAACTCAGTCTGGTACTGGTAGAATGCGATCGCTCCACATATATTTGTAGTGTTGTGCAACTTAATTTCATCATCACTTGACAATATGATTCAGGAGGCGAGTCTGTGTTTGTTTCTTAGGTGTAACACTGTTGTTTAAGTTTGATCAAGATTACTTTATCTAAACTGTGTCCATATATGTCCAGCCGGATAAATGGTTAAAATGTTGACAGAAAAACGATGGCTGATGAAGTAGCCTTGGATAACACTGTGTGATGAATACAGTAAATAATGCACTGTGGTGATGTGTTGGCAGACTGAATGAGGACACAAAAGAGGGAGTTTTAGAAAATAATTTGGTGAATTTTTAACCTTGCACCATTATGCAGGTTTTATTGACACTATAGGAGTGGGGCTTGCCAAGACCCCACAATACCATATTATCTCAACACACAGGCCATATCACAATAGTATTGCAATTCTCCATGTGTTGAGATTTGATATGATAATGCACTGCTGTTAAATATTGTGAAAAAGGACTTTACTTTCATTACCACTAGAAATAGTACAATCATTTAATCATTGTGACAAAATCTGTAAAAACATTCAATTTGAATTTACATGTTTACATGAAATGCGTTTATATTGGTAGGGAAAATTAAGTAAATAATTTAATGTTAAAAATGTCAATGTTAAGTAAAAAAAACTTCAACAGGGACTGACTAACAATGCTACCAAAAATATCATGACATGACAAAATAAACAATCACGATATATTGTGGAAAAATATCACAGTATACAAATGTGCCGATCTGAAATGTTGACTCATGTCATGTCTAAAGGTGAGAGCGAAGAAATATGTTTGGGATTTACTCCTGTGAATGAACTTTCAGCAGTCTGATGCCTTTAAAACGCAGGGGCAACAACCTTCCCATATCGGAACTCCCACAGACAGCTGCCGTGGTAACATGAGTGAGCTTTATCTCTAGATTCCATGCTTTCCATGCAGGGAAAAGCAGAACTCCAGACTTCTCTGAATGACAGCCAACAGCGTAAGGTCATTGCCTCAAATTTGGTTTGATTTTATGTAACATCCTGTTTTTTTAAAAAAAAAAAGGCAAACACTTCCCTGAATGTGTACTCTCCTCATGCACGTGGGAAAGCCATCTGACCACGCACAGCACCCACCTTTTAAGAATTATATCTATAAAAGAACTGGAGGAAAGGGTCACGTTTTCATTTTGTTCCAAATGAACACGTCTGGCTGTTACATGAGTATAACCGGGCTGAATCAGCTTTTAATGAGAACGGATCTGTTACTCCTTCTCATTCTGTTTCATTTCCGTTCACACTTTAACAAAGCATCCCTCAGGGAAGCACAGTCAGTGCACTGGCCCTGTTTACCTCTCTCCCCATTAACCCCAGACATTACCTGACCCTGTCTCTAGCCGCGCCTCCCCCTGGTGCACAGGCACCGGCGTCGCTAAGCCCCGCTGGAGACCCTATGAACTGAGCTGAGGTCTTTGTGTCACCCTGTGGCAGAGCAGAGGGACTGTGAGGCCACTCAGCAGAATGGATGAATGGAAGACAGGTGGGAAAAGGAATACCTGCCCCAGGTGAGGGGGGAGGCAGACACAGAGACATAGACAGAGAGAGAGAGAGAGAGAGTCATAGACAGACAGGGAGCGAGACAATGAGAGAGAGAGAGATTTTGACTTTTAAAAGCCACATTCCACATTACGTTAAACAAAGAGCATTTATCTTAAAATAAGTCTACTTACAGACTATATCCCATCAAGTGGAACGACCTCAAAACAAACTAACAAACAAGCTGAAAAAAACCCTATGAAGAAATGCTGGAGTGAAACCAGGATCCAGAAATGGAGCCAAATAGCAAAAGAAAAAAAACATAAATTCCTTACGCAACTAATGCACATACTTTACAGAACACTCCTTTAATGGATTTGCCACAAAACTCCATCAGGTTTTATACAACTTGTAAAAAGCCAAACTCTCAGCTGTGCCAGAGAGAGAGAGAGACAGAATCTACCTGCTACTTCATTTACAATCTACTTAAAGTGCTATATCCTCAACCTTCCCCTTGTCTATGTAATGGAAGTTAATATTATGTTTTGAACCTGATAATGCTACCACGCTGCCTCACTTGCACTGTTATCAGTAGCAACACTGATAACTTGTTATCGTATGCTCTTTGCCCAAGCCTATTTTGCATGTACTTTTTTTTGTAATTCATTCTGGAAAAGAACCTCTGGTAAACACTTATATGTATGTAAATGTATAAAGAGAGACATATACAGAGGGGGTGAGAGAGAAAGACAGAGAGAAAGAGGGAATGGAGAGACTGTTCTCACCTGAGTCCGTGTGGTCATGAACTGCCAGCAGAAGGTAGCACTGTCGTTCCCCTCTGCTCTGCTTGCAAAGTAAAACGGATCCTCTCCACCTTCCTCAGCTCCTCTACCCTTTTCTACCGTTGTCCCTCCTGCTCTCCTGACAGAGCGTGTCCTTCACTGTCTGCCCCACGGAGTGATAGTGTGGAGTGCCTCAGCGCGGGTCTACATCCAGCAGTGACAGAGAGAGAGAGAGAGAGAGAGAGATAACACTGCAACGGCTCTCTGCTGTGAGTTTAGCAGCTAGAGAGTGAGTGAGTGAGCGAGCGTGTTCAGCACAAACACATCTTTCCACAGGGAAGTTCCCCCCTCACCCCTCCCTGTTCAAATTTTTCCTCTCCATAGATTGCTTTTCTTTTCCCTTTCTGCTGCTTGTGCTTTCTCTTTCTCACACGTCTGGCTTTAGCTCCTTTTCTTGCAGTTTTTTTTTTTTGGGGATGCGGGGGGGGGGGGGGGGGGGGTGCGCTGGTGTTGTTTTCTCCAGAACTTCATGATTTTACTTCTCTTTGTTTTGTTCTTTTTTTCGTCTGTTTTTCGATTTTCGTTATTTACATCTTTCTTCCAGATTTTCAGATACACCCACAACAGATTTGGATGGAAACAAACGTGTTCCCGGAGTACGACCGCAATCCACAGACTCTTGGATGAAAAATGTTTCAGGGGATTTTAGTTGTGGTGGCAAAACAGCCTTTCCTCTTGAGAATAACTTTGTCTCATATTTTGCTTGTGATTCTGTGAGGTTGTTTTTTAAAATTCACAAACACACCAAAAGAAATTATCATAAAACAAAAGCATATCGTAGTAACACATAACTTTGCTAAATTATTTTGGAAAAGTTATTAATTTTACTTATTTGTTGAATTATTTATGAAAACACCCTTTTGTTTCCTTGTTACAAACAGGCTAGTTATGCTCATTCATCTTTCTATCCAGCCTTTGAATTGCTTGTCCATCAGAGTCGTGGCTGGATAGCGACAGAACATGTATAAAAAAGCCAGGTCAAGTCCCACCTCAGGAACCAAAATTGCATCCCTGTTTCACTTGCTGATAACATAGTGGTAATTGGAGGATTTGTTTGATCCGGCATGGCCTGAAACACAGAGAAGATGAGCAGACACCAGCCCACCCCCAACCCCCTCCCTACTGATGCTGCCAGTCAGGGCGGTAACAGGCATCAAAAAGGGGGAAAATATTTGGCAGGGGGCGGGGGTATGCTCTTACCAGGGGCTCGTCGCACTCTTCTTAACAGCCCCACAACCACCCACCCATCAACCTCCATTTTAACAGCACACAAACATTGGCCAGCCCTCCCGTCAGGCGCTGGCCCAGCATGCCAGAGCAGGTCAGAGAAATATCATCAGTGCCACAGCAATGGATGGTGGCAGTAGCTGCATAATCTGCCTCTCACAGACGAGTGGTAAAGGAGAGGAGGCGTTGTGGGGTGGGGTTGGGGGTTGGGGGTTGGGGGTTGGGGGGGGACTCCCTACTATGCATACTTCAAAAAAAATCCCCCCATCTTCCTCCATTCCCTCCCCTCCCTCCTTTCCTCATTCGCTCCTTCCAGTCCTATTTGTGCACCACCGACCCCAAGTTTTCCACACACCACAAGCAACCAACTAAACAACAAGCCAATCCCCCCCCCCCCCACCTCAAGCATTCAGGAGGATTATGGCACTGTATTTGTGAGTATGAAGGGGGAGCTGGGGGGGGGGGTTTGGTAGGGGGGTTTGGTAGATTTTCCTAAATATAAATCTCCTCCATGCCTGGTAGCATGACGGGGGGTAGGTTTGAAATCCTCCTCTTCTCCCTCAAACCCCCCCCCCCCCCCAAACTCTCCCAGCACCCCCTCCTGTGTCCCTCTTATTCTTCTATGCAAACACACATTTCAGGCTGTCTCCACTTCTCCTCTCTCCACTTAACCAGCACACCGATTAAGACCTCTTAACAAAGGGACAAAAATGTTCGATTTGGCGCTACTTCAACATCGCCGCTTCATTTCAGCTCCCCTTATCCCACAAAATACGCATTTTATTCCATCTTATTCCTCATTGTGAGTTCTGTACGTTTTCAGCCAGCAGATGAATTTATGAAAAAAAAACAGAACAAGGTTGTTTTTCTTTTCTTTTTTCTTTTTTTGGTTAGAGAGAAGGTTTTGTGTATTCAGTTTTGGAAAACTTCCATTTGAATCGGCACTAAAGACAGGAAATTTTGGCAGTAGCAGTGATGGGTTTGATGAATGAAGGTTTTTTCTAGTTTTTTGTATTTTACTCTCTTTTTCTTATTTCCTCCACCTGCAATGAGCTATGCTCTTAGCCCCTCCAAGTGACCGTCTCCCACAGACTGAGGAGGATGTGGCCACACAGGTGACTCCCCTGGTTGGCATGGTGACCAGCCCTTGCTTTCCTCCATGCTGTAGATGTGACAGCTATGACAGTCTATGTTCTTGAATGAACACAAAGTCAATGAATGGTCTGTTCATGAACCTGCAGGCACCTGGGCCAGCCTGAGGGATTAAAACTGTTTGCTAATCTGAGCCAATTGATGCCTTACCAGTGTAGACCTATACAAATGAGCTACTTGGGAGACCCATGACTTTCTTTTTCAAAAGTCATTCAAGGAATATATGGACCTTTTTCCAGAGAGCCAGTAGTTCAGTAAAACAGCCTCACTGTTCATTAAGCAGTTATGAAATAAGCTAAACCCATTCTGCAGTTACTTAATCATCAACTTCCACCTGAGACAGACTATCTCCTATAATGTTTTTTTTTTTTTTTTTAATGAAGGTGTGTTTCGGCGTTTGAATTGTTTATAGCTCTCTCTTGCTAAGCCTGTTGTTGGGTTTCTTTAGAGGTAGCTGTAATGGCTTTGAATGTTCTGAGTGGATCTTGTCACACCTGTTTTGAATAAGTTGTGTAGGAAAGGCTGAAGAAGCATGCTGTTTAAAGGAGATGTAACAGTGATGTACTGTTCATTCAGGGAAATCATTTAAAGACAACTCAGCCCTTGTGTAAACAAATATCTAATTGCCTGGTCTCAAACTCATGAGAGTAATTGAAGATAATAATGATCAAATCAACACCTCATTTCTCACAAACAGCGGGGTATTGAAAAGAGAGGAAAAAAAAGGAGGCTGGAGATCATTTTAAAAAACTACTTCCTCAGAAGACATTATGGATGCTTACATTAGCTATTTTTCTCATTAGAGAACCCTGTGTGGTCTCCTCACTGGCCTACCGCAGAGAGTGGCTTCATCCCAAATAACCAATGGCCACCAAGTGCTGACCTGGGATCAGTTTCACCATTATTAATTTGGATCAGAAACAGTTGGTGGGACAAGGATTATGCTGATCCTGGTTCAGCCCTTTTTTGCAGTGAAAAAAAAAAAACATGTTCCTTCTAAATATGCTTCTGCTTGTTTCATGGTGGTTTAATTAGGAGACCCTGCAAACAGGCCTGCTAATTTTAACCTGGCAGGCAGATGGAGCTAGTAGGATATGACCCAAATAGCCACTCCCAGAATGCTGGGTTATATTTCACCTGATACCATACAGGAGCTTTTGATTATGACCTGCTCTCGGAACACAGCAGAGTTCCATACACTCTGCTCTCTCCACAGTGTCACACAAGGACATGCATGCATTCTGCCCATTGTGATGTCATTACCTTTCTTTCCCCTGTGCCAGACATTTTCAAGAGCTGAGAACTGCTTGGGAATTATAGGGTTCTATCTGACAAAAGAAATCACTTTTAGAGTGTTATTTTTCTTCTCGACAGATTTAACATTTGAAATCACTTTAAAAAACATTTTAAATGTAACACAGATGCATAAACAGTACTGTGATATCCATTTAAAAATAATGTCCAATACCTCAGAACAATGCTATGGCTGGTATCCTAAAATTGTAAAGAAGATTATTTGTAAAGCAAAAACCAAAACTTCACACACATCTGTTTCCAAACAAAGTAACATATAACATAAACATAAATAAAAAATCTGGAATTCATAAGAGCAGCTACTTAAAAAAAAATGTGTCCACATGAATGATTCATTTAATTAGAATGGGGTTTTCAACAAAGAACAGATTTTCTGAATTATGAGACATTTACAGTGCTTCAAGAGAACTTTCATGATGAAGAAAATTGAGTAAATAAGATGACTGAATCTTTCATTGGGAGGTCTTTGCATGACACAGACATTGCCTTGCTTGTGTTGCACAGCAGTCAACTGTAGCACTGTAGTGTAGTGGTTTGGGAGCTGGACTTTTGGAAATTTCAAAATCATCGGTCTGCTTCCCAAACAGGGTATTGCTCCTCATACTCTCAAGTAGGGTTATTTTGATGCTTCACCACAGGTGTTTTTTTTTTTTACCTCTGCATCATTTTTGTATAACTATACACCTTGTCATACCCTTGTGTATACCAAAATTAAACTGGGTTCACCCATTTTTTATGAGTAAATCCAAAAAGTTATTTTCTCTGTATTTTGTACCTTTTAAAATTCTTATACTTTAGAAACCATGATGTTCTGAAGAATGGCTATCAGTGAAACTGGTTAATCGCAACATCCCTACTCGGTTCCCTTTACCTGAATAACTTCATTAAGTAGAGGTGTAAGTAACCCAGGATAAGGGTGTTTCCTAAACATCTAAAACGTAACTTATACACACATGAACACAGATGGAAACACCCTAAATTGAACCCCCGGCCCCCAAGTGTACGTATAGACACTTTCAACTGAAGGAAAGGGGGAAAGGCTCCACGCTGTAAGAGCAGAAATCTTTTCCATTACTCAAGTTCTGTGCAGAGAACAGGCAAACAGCGGCCTGTTTAATTGAAGGAGTGTGTGTTTCAGAACGCACCCAAGAGGACAGACTGGGGGGGGGGTGAGACAGTAACGGGATTGGGGTGGGGGGGTGGCAGTCTCTGGAGTTGGGGGGGTGGGGGGGGGGGTGATGACTGAGGGAATGGACGCCAGCATGGGCAGCAGACTAATTACCTGCCACGCCACAGTGTCCCCGGGTACTTCTCAGGCGCCGGGAAGCAATTTGTGCGGGACAGGTAGATAGAGGCCCTCGACTTCGAGTCTGTGTGTGTGTGTGTGTGTGTGTGTGTGTGGTGGGGGTGGGGGGGGGGGGTAGTGACGGAGGAATCGAAAAAGTAAAGGTTCCGTCTGACAATTACAGGAACACATCCGCGACTGTCTGATCGATCACGGCGACCTAAGATGACCCTGCTGACGCTGAACCGCCCCCCCCGCCATCCCTGCCACACCACCAAATTTTTTTGTCTTTGCACCCCCTCCCCCTGCCAGATTTGCTTATTCTAATAAGCACAGTATTTTATGGTGTATAGTTGCATAGCATTTATCATGACTCCTATCAGTGCCATAGGATGACATGGTTGACTACATCAGTGCATGAGTGATTGTCACATCTGCCCTTGCTGCTCTGGTAATGTTGTCAGCCAGTTGTGTACCACTGGTGCACTTACACTCTTCTGGGACGAAACTGTAAGCTGTCTCTGTGCGCTTAAAATGACTGTAATTCCATGTAATGCAATGTGAGCTTCTTTACTCAAGTGCTGTGAAGTGGAGTCAAACCCTCAGAGAACCGACCCTGCAAGAAACATGCAGAAAAGATGATCTCATTGTTTTTGGAAGATGATTTTTAGCTGCGACCAGCAGCTCTATAGCTCGCTCTGTCAGTTGGCTGGCTGGTTGGTTAGTCGGTTGGTCCACAAAAATTTCCCCACCAGTTTTCGGCCACAGTTTTCAACCTAGGACGCTGAAATTCGGCACGGAGGTCAAGTGTGTGTGTGTGTGTGTTTCTGTTCATGTCAATTGGCCAAAAGGGGGCGTGGGAGTGGCCTGGTCGCAGCTATTGCAAATTTGCACTTGTTTGTATTTATGTGCAGTATCACACTGACAGAAATTTAATCAGACATTTCTATGCAGATATAAGATATGTGTACTGCTTTTTTTGAGGTTGTTTTTCTTAAAGATCGCATCTGGGCCTAAGATAAGGAGAAAACCATGCAGTGGGGGAGGGATGAGGGCTTCAGAAACCCATGTAATTGGTCAATCAGTCAGTCAGTAACTTGTCTGAACCAATTAAAAGATTCACTGCATTCAAAATGTGGTGATTGGCTAAAATCTGCAACTGATTTCATATGCTAAGCCAGCAGCACATTTTTGGGGTACTCCACTTGCTTGCTGTTGGGGTGATTCTGGGACACAAAGAGAATAGCATTACAAAAAAACCATTACCCTCCCTCCCAAATTAACACACCTTGCCTGTCATACTCCACCTCGGCACTAATTGGGTTAATAATGATTTCAAAGAGTCTGGCAATAGTGAGCAAACGGCGTGTCTCTATAAACACAAAGATATTTGTCTGCCAGTCATATCAGGCTTCAGCGTGTTATGTGTTTGTGTGCTGCTATCTCTCCTCAGCCACCCTCAAAACTCAAAACCCCCCCCCCAAAAACCGCCACCCCTCCCCCGTTCCCCAAAAACCTTTTCTGCCACCTCCCCCGCTGAAGCTCACAGCAGGGGGGTGCACAGTTTGGGGAGAGAGAGAGAGGGAGAGAGAGAGTGACGAGCTTTTGAGAGATGCTGGCACATTTCAACAAAGAAAGAGGAATGAGGTTGTTCTTTTGGGGAGACTTGTGGGGGGGGGGGGGGGTTGGTGGTTGGTTGATGAAGGTGGTTGGGGGGGGGGGGGGGGGGATTTTCAGAGCAGGGGCAGAAACTGTGATTCACACAGTGCTAAAAATGGCAAGCACCCGTTTAGAGAGACCCTGTCCTCTGGGCCTGTGAAGCTAGTGCAAGAGCTCAGTTTGTGTGTGTGTGTGTGTGTGTGTGTGTTTGTGTGCATGCATGTGTATGTGTACGTGCGGAGAGTGTGTGTATATGTGTATACGCAGGGTACAGGTGTGCACAGGAGGGAGCAGGGACACATTTGTGCATGAAAGAAAACCACACAGACACACACACACTCACAACAGTTCCTGTCATGCCACACATACACACACATACACACACACACCTAACCACTCCAGAAACTCACCACACATACATATCCAGTCCCCATCACACAAAAGCAGACACACACACACCCACCCCAGCCTCTCAAAACACACACATACATACATCCATCCAGCCTTCCATCACACACACACAAACTCTCCCTATTCACACGCTCACATATAAACACAAACGAACACATGAAACAGATGTTCCAACGAACACGCCTGTGACCTGATCTACATATAAACGCTCCACTCATCCCACAAATGCACCTGTACTTTGAGATAAAACTCCCACAGACTGGGAGTCTGTGCTTTCTTTCCCTTATACAATGGGAAAAAAGAGATCATAGCCTAAAAACACACACATGCACACAAAGACATTTTAACTCTTTACTTGAAAACACAGTCTAAAGCAAGAAAGGGCCACCTGATTTTTCTGACATGAATAATGACTTGAGACCTTGCAGATATTCAGTACCTTGTAGGAGCCGGTTTTCAACAGCACGGCCAGTGGATGCTAAGGCTAATTAGCGTCTTGCTGGTGCTTTTAGCATAACGCCTAAAGCCTTGTGAGAAAGCCTGCTTGTGTTTCCACAACTTCACCGTCTCCACAGGACACAACCCTCTGTCTCAAATCACACCCTTGTCCCACCCACTCAAAAGTAGAAGTTCAACGCGAAACTTTTTGTTTCGTTCATTTGTTTCCATAGTAACCAGCCTTTGAAAGAAACGGCTATCGCTTACTGTGGCTAACGATGGTTCTGCTGTGCTATTTATAGCTAGCCAGGTGAACCTAATCATACACCGCAGCCTGTGGCCTAAACCATACCCTTACGCCCGGGTTAGATGAATGCAGACAATGGGTAGACAGGTTTTAAAAGGCCGCCTTGACTCACCCTTATGTTTTCCCAGTAATATATTTCATCCTGTTGTTGGAAATCAGTGTTGAAAGTAGTGTTGCATAACGATCCAAATCAGTATAAGCATGACTAATATCGGTCCGTTTCGGAAGTCACGAATCGCTTAAGCCTTTCTGGCCATGGAAGCTACGCTAATGTTAATATCACCCTTTAGTCTGCCCTGAACCATTGAGGGTTTCTGCAGCAGTTAGGGACAACAAAGTAAAGCTTTCTGGACCCCTGAGACAGCTGAAACTACAGCGCCATGGGCCTAAAATGACTGACAGTTACTGACCAATCACACTGCACAAGTAAGTAATATATACCCAGCGCACAGCACAAGCAATCTCTCTGTCAAACCGGTCAGTCCATATGATTTGAAACTCAAGGTAAGTGCATCTTATTCCTACAGTTTGACAAACAAGGATGACTCAGATGATATATATTTTTGAATGTGGTACCTAAATAGAAAGCTTTCATCAAACGGTTCTCTCAGTTGTGCACGACCAGTGTTTCTTCGCTGCGTGACTAATAATATTTATCAGTAACATTGTAGGGTATGACTAAGACTCACCTAATAAAATGCAACGGAACAAATCATATTTTCAGATATTGTCAGATTTCCTCTTTTGAACATACAAATATGACATAGATGTGTTTTTTAGGACGCATTTGAAAATGGCTTGCCCCATCGCTTCACGCAATTAATCAAATATAATGTATTGGAACAGGTTCTCTCATAATTTCAGATATTCTCAGATGTTCTCTTTTGGATATATAGCCCGTCCTATCACCTCATTGCTATAGTCCATCCCTGTGACCGTGCGGTCAGGCGCTTCCCCCCGGCGGAGTCTGGCATGCACACAGGTGCGGCGCAGAGGTGTGTCGCCGAGGTGAGCGACTCAACGCCAAGCGCTCCTGACAGCTCGATCCTTCGCTGAACGCTCGACAGCCCCGCTCCCTGTCAGTCTGAGGCAGATGGGGGGACGGAGGGGGTGGGGCTTGGCCAGGGGTCACTCAACGGTCAGTCAGGCTCCACCTCGGGGAAGATTCATCCCTCAGCATCACCGGGGGAAACAGCCAATCACAAATCTAGCCTTGGTAAACAATATCTCAGAAAAGTCATTTATTTGGTTTTAATGTTTTAATTTAGCATGCAGAAAAAAAGAAACAAATCAGACGTGAGACAATAATAGAGACAAGACAAGACAGAGAAACCACCAACATGAGTAAAGTGAGGACAGAGACTTAACAGTGAAAATGTCTTCATTCTTTTAACTCAAATTTAATAATGAAAACATAATAAAGAGAGCTAATAAAATGCAAACATAAACAAACAAATAAAAAAATCCCAAAAACTGTCATATGAGGGCCACATATCATCAATTCCAATAAGGCTCTTGATAGATCTCTTACTTTTTCTGCTATGATCAAATTTACTTACTGTCACATTAATTGCTCATTTAAAGAGTTCTCCAAGATTCCTCACCGGCTCTGAACAATTCAGCTTAAATTAACAGACAAATTATAATTATCTCTGACACTGTGCTGAGACAACTGCAGAACAGATGCCTGCTCTTTTCCAACCAGTAGGCACACAGTAAACCATTAAATGCACTTAAAATTAGGCTTTGTGAATTTTAAGTAACGCCCAGGAGTACAGCTTTAGATCTATGTTTTTTTTTCTTTCTTAGAATAGAAATCTCCTATATATTACCATTAAGCTCTCATAAATATTCCTAATTTTAAGCACACAGCTTTGGCGAAATGTCTTTTTCATTTGCGCGTTGACTTAGTGCCCCCATAACCGGCTTCAAGAGAACGTTGTGAGAAATGTAATTCATTCCAGGCGACAAAGACGCAAAGCTCCCTCTGGGACATGAGATAACAGTGCAAGCCGTGGTTCAGCTCATACATGCATATTTGAGGGATTTGTGGGGGGTAAGTGAGGGGTAGAACAAAGACAAAAAAAAAAAAAACGCATGCAAACAGGCACAGAAAAGTGGTCACAGCGAATGAAAAGTGTATCCTCTGCTATTTGTGTTATGAGCGTGAGTTTGCAAGTGCATGGACATAAACTGCGACGGTTCCATTTGACATGCTTGTTGCATTGTCCAGTATGCCAACCCTTACATTACATTATGCTTATTCGCCTACATTATTTATTATATTCCTTTACTTACATTGTAGTCATAAAGAGTGTATATTTATATACACTCTTTAACTGTAAAGGGTGATTTGAAAAGCTTTCTGGGAATAAGTTCTTCAGACTCTGTATGCTTGTAAACGTTTTTTCACCCCTGCATAAAACCAGTAAGAAACTCTTTGATACTCTAGAATACTTGTCATTTTCTGACCATACAATTGCTCCTACCAAATTATTACTACAAAATGGTCCAGTGATGCATACTGTAACTAATATGGTCTGCTCTGAGTACAAGTAAAAACACTCCACGCAATGTCAAACTTTTTTCTTACATTGTAACAAATAACTACATACAATGGTGATTGTGGGATACTTCAATTCATTGTATGACAGTTGATGGCCATCGAATTGTTATTTGTTGAAACGAACCGTCCATTGTATAACTGTTGTGGTCACACGATATGCAGGCCCGATTTTCTTAACTCTGCGATTGAATGAAACTTGGCTTTCAATATGACTTTTTCCAGCAAAAAGTAGTTTGAGCAGATATGTGTACTTCTGAGGCGGCTGGAGGCTTGTGCAGGAAATGTGCATGGAAAAAATATAAAAGTAAAAATCTGATAAGCCACAAAGATGGTGTAGAACTGAGTGTATGCACATTTTACACACAAAGCTGCGTGTACACACGGTTTATACACAAAGGTTTATACATAATGCATAAAAACCTGGAACAGAAATCAGTGCTTTCCTGGACTGCGGATACAAACCCAGGATAATCCCTGAGATTTAGGGACGGGGTGGCACCCAGACCTGGGTGCCTCTTCTTGGGGGATGCTCCAACCGCCGTCATCTCAAATCTCAGCTAGGCCTGCCGACTCAGCGTTTGGCCCCGGGGGACTCAGCCGAAACGCCGCCTGGGTCTCTCGCTCAGATGGTAATGATGATGATTGCGTTTGGCGTGTGCCTGATTGCCAACTATGGCCTGATGGGATTGCTACTCATTTTTTTTTTTTTTGGTTCGGAGGCAAGTCCCCTGACAAGGGAATCTGGGAGGAGGCTGGGGGGGGGGGGGGGGGGGCATTGTTCGCTCCTGTCCCTCTTGTCAGTTGTCACAAAGCGTGTTCTCTCAACGCGGGTGGCTTCGCAGAAACATTGTCAGGCTTGCCGGTGGGAAGGGAGCGGGGCGCGGGGGGGGGGTTTATCATGTATGCGCTCTCAGGGAGCTCCCCTCACGCGGAGAGAGAAATTCCCCGCAGACCGAACGTCCTCTTCGCCTCTCACATCCTCCTCCAAGACCAAGACAAACAACAGAACCCGGGCTCCCGCGAGACAGCGGCTCTGGAGAGGTGCATTTTCCGGTTCACAGCGCTAGCGCAAATCGTCAGGTACGCTACCTTTCCCAGCGATGACTTGATCCTGCATGACAGGTAGCTTGCTGTTCAGCTGCTTGCGTATATTAGCTTTGCCCTTCTGTGACTCCTCCCATCTCCTTATGCACCGTTTCCCACAAACGCAGGCTTGTTTGTTTGTGCAGCTTTTAATTGCATTTGCCTCACTTGATATGTCAATCCATTTTTTGTTGCTGTGTTTTGTTCTTGGTTGGGATTTTTATTTAGGAGTGGGCATGTGACAAAGACATATGAACAAAGGTTCCTGAAAGATCGTCAAAAGCCAGGAGGATCCCAGGAGGTAAAACCCAGGATCGGACTACGCGGCTGTTGCGTAGGTCTATCTACGGTGTGTATGCAAGCACCCCCCTGTGCTGTTGTGCGCTGTCCTGAGTTGTTTTTCCAGCTTTGCTAACGCTCAAATGTAAAGCTGTTAAATTATTCAGCTGCATGTGAAAGAATCATAAATTGTCTGGTCTGTGTCTTCAGTCATGTCTTCCAGTAGACCCTGTACAAATCCACCTGTCTCTCCCTACCTCACCCTCCCTTCCTCTCTCTGTCTTTCACTGTCCGGTCACTTCCTCTCTTCTTTCCTCCCTCCTTCCTTGACCGCATCTCTCCCTCTCATTTCCTTGTCTCTTTCTTTGTTCTCTTTCCTCTCTCTTCCACCCACTCGGTTTCAATCTGTTTTTGTCTCTCTCTCTCTTTTCCCATCCTCTGTCTCCGTCTCCATCTCCCCCTCTCTTCCTCCCCATCCCTTTTCTCCATTTGTCTCTCCCTTTTTCTTTGTCACTCTCAGTTTCCCTCCTTCTTCTTCCCCAGCCATCCATCTTGCCGACCCTCTCTCTCTCCTGTCTGTAATGGTATATTAATGCTCCTGCTATGAGAGCAAATCAACGCTGAGACAAGAAAACACAGACATAAACACATACACACACTGATACACAAACACACATTCAGATATAGACACACACACCGATACACAAACACATATTCATACATAAACACACACACTCACACACACAGATACACAAACACATATTCATACATAAACACGCACACAGACAGATACACAAACACACATTCATACACTCCCACTGACCCACACAAACAAACACATACCACTGTCACACAGATACACAAACACACATTCCTATACACCCACCCACCTACAGAAACGCACACACCTCAAACTAACAGCACATACCACTTCCACACAAAAACAAAAACACACCCACACCCACCCACACACAAAAACACACACACGTGTGCACACACACACACACAAACATGCAACAATCACTGAGCCTCCCCCAACATCACAGGACTCCATCAGCTGAGTAAGGAATCTCTGTGAAGGAAGCTGCGAGACCTTCATATTTCCTCTCACTTTCCCTCTCATTCCTTTGTTTAACCTTTGACCTTTAACCTCCTGAAAAAGCCTCTGCTCTAGAACAGAAGCTACAGTACTTTGTGCTCTTTTTTTTCAGTTATCACATGAGTGTCACATTAAACCCGACGTACGGTGCACCCGCTGATGTGCGTGGTGGGCAGGCCGCTGTGGGGAAACACATGACTCAGAGTGATTCACCAACGCGGTCAGTGCTACGCGGCGTCTGTGCTTTCATCCGGACCCCGCGCCTGATTAAGGAGGCAGCCGAGGCTGACGGCTCCACCAGCGGAGATGATTCAATCAAAACAGAGTGCCTGGCCTTTGCACGTACTAATCAGTTTTTTTCAGACTCCAAATGTGACAAAAAAAATTGTAAGAAAAAAAATTGAAATAGCTTAATATCTACTGAGATAGAAATAATATGCAAGTAAAAAAGCAATGGAATTTTTGTTTGGTGAAAATGATGGCCTTAATTTCCCGATCTTTACAGAAACGAATGCTCAAATCCAAGAAAATCTGACAACATGCACTTTAAACATTTGAAACGATTTATGCATGAATTCTGATTGAATTGTGCGCCAACTAATATAACATGAATATCAATAGATCCCATTTCATTTTCTTCCAGTGTTGCCCTTTGCAACTAAATTAGAACAGCAGAGCAGTCCTGACAAATTCAGCCTCTACACAAGAGTGCAGTCTCATTAAAGAAACACTACAGTTCCATATTAGCAGGTACTCGCTCTGAATACCTAATTATATTAAAGCTAAAGCATACTTTTGCCTCCCTCTCTCTAAAGATTTACAGAATGACCTTGCAGGTGCTAAAACTGTTAGCACTGACAAAACCAATATTTCTTCAAAATTCATTGGTCAAGATTGTGGTTTGTGTGTGCAAAAAAAGTGCTAAAATCTAAATATGCTAAAATCTTTCTAAATCTAAGTGTACAAATATCCCAGGACCAGGAATGAAGGACCCTGGGATATGTAGTTCCAAGTATCATTCTGACCCAAAATGGGGAAGAAAAAAGGCCATTCAGCCAAACTAGGCTTGTCATTTACCTTCAGAGCACTGTAGTGGGTATCCAGCACTGCACCAGGCCTGGACTTGGAACAATCCAGGACTTTCTGCCTACTATATCACCTACCAAGGTGTTCTTTTTTTATAATTTTTTTGGCATTTTTGACCTTATTTGGCGGGTGCGGTGGGGGGGCGGGTGGGGGGTGCATGTGGGATTCGGGCCTGGGCCGCTGCAGGTGGGCCTCAGCTTCATGTGGTGTGCGATCTGCCGGTCGAGCTACCGGGGCACCCCCTGCCAAGGCGTTCTAATCGCATTGACAGCCATGTGTGTAAAATAATGCTTCCTCATATCAGTTCGGGATTCACCTCAACACAGTTCAGTTTACGCCCTCTTATTCTGCTGGCAGTCTGCTTAACCTGAGTAATCATTTGTTGTTCACTTTGTTAAACCCTTTTATGAATTTAAAAACTTCAATTAAATTAATGGCAATTATAATTAAAGCCCTGCTTGTCTCTTTCTGCTAAGCCTGAAAAGATTAAGTGCACCGTGTCTCCTTTTTCCCCTCTTCCTCCTCTTTTGTAGGGACAAAATGAAAGCTTTGACCTTTGAACCCGGTGGGACATTTGCGCTGATAAAATCAGATGCAGGCCTCGCTGTCCTCACATCTCCCTTTACCACAGGGACCCATTTAAGCACAGCCCAAGGAACAAATACCAAGCAGCCTTCCCCTCCGGAAGCGACGCCGTGAACCAAACTTTTAAGTGCTGAAGGCTGAACTGAGGATGGTCAATACTACCCGCCACCTCCACCCCACCCCAGCCACAGGTGTTTCTGTCTGACAGACAGTTAAGCACAGTGACAGAATGCTGGCTGGATACCATGACAGTGTGGGCCCTGAACAAAATCAAAGGAGGAGAGAGTTAGAGAGAGAGAGAGAGAGAGAGAGAGAGAGATAGGGATATTCCTATGTTTATGCATATGCATAGTATATTTACATACTGTATATATGTGTGCTTGTACATGTGTATGTATGTGTATAATGATGCGTATACATGGGTGTATGTAGATCTATGCATATGAATGCACATATGGTGCACACATATACACAGATAAATTAATGTATGCATATATAACATAATATAATAATTATAATTATTATATTATAATAATTATATTATAATATTATAATATATTATAATGCTGTCAATGTCAATGCTGATTTTGTATTGTTATGAAGGATTGTTGTTATTTTGCTTTTGCTAGATGCTTTAATATATGTCTTGCTAATGAAGCATTTAAATTGAACTGAACTGAATTTAAGTGAGGAGAGAAGGAGAGAGAGAGAGAGAGCAGGAGAGAGAGTAAGAGCAGGAGGGTAAAGCAGGGTGAGGGAATAGGGACAGGGAGAGGGGAGAGAGAGAGTGACAGACAGAAGAGGGACAGAGAGAGGGGAGAGAGAGAGCAAGGAGAGTGGGGTACAAAGAGAGTGCAGGAAAGAGCAGAGCAGAGAAGAGGAGGGACACAGTGTCGCAGAGAGTTCTGTTAGTGGGGCACATTAGGACATTATTATTGGATGGAGGGTACACACCCTCTCCATGACCTCACATCCCCAAGCTATTTCCTCTCATCTGTCCTGAAAGAATTTCAAAAACTATATACCTCTGAGTCATTGAAATGTTCGTGCCAACCCGTTCCGCCATTCTGTTCTTTCCTCTTCCTTTTTTTTTTCTTTTTAGAAAAAAAAAAAAAAAACTTGAGAGAGCCATTGGCAAACCAAGAATGTAAAATGAAAAATTCAATCGATGCTCATTTTGCCCGTGTCTTCAAATATGAATGGGATGGAAGTGGGGGGGGGGGGGGGGGTCAATATGCCATCACAATGGCTGACCCCTGACCCCTCCCCCCTTCATTTCGAGTGGAGCAAAGGAGGGCAACAAGGGCTACATTTCTTCCACGATCTCATACAAACTTGCATCCTAATTATCTAATTAGGCCAATAATTTATGCAGCCTGACATTTCAGCTAAATTTCTCGGTGGGTTCAAGGATGACGGACAAAGAAAGACTATACTTATGTCAGCATACTCAACATTGTACCATGAATGAATTAGCAACGGTGTCCGCAGATAATACACTAATTGAGCCCGGGTAGGCGGTGGAAACTGGTAGCCTGTACGCACTCTGGCCCTCCATTCCTGCTGTCCCGGAGGAAAGAAAATTCATTGGATGCTGAACTACTCAGGTGTGTCAGAGAGTTCACAGTCTTAAAAGTGCATGACACGGCACCCAGGGGTCATGGCCCGTACCCACAAAGTGGCTAGGGTGGTAGTCCTGATCTAGGATCAGGTTTCCTCAAGATGTATCCTTGCCTTATTCATTCTGGTTCAGCTCTCCCAAGCTGTGCAAATGGGAAATGTGTGTGTCACCCTGCATAAAGGTGCAAGATATTATAATAGGAGTTACAGTGCTGACTCACCTGGGGGTGAGGTTGGGCATGGAGGGAACTGGGTGTCAGTGTGTGTATAACTGACACAGACATATGCACGGGCACGCATGCACACTTCACAGGAAAACTACTTACACAGAGACAGACACACAAACACACACACACACACATTCTGGAATATGTGCAAGTGGTCATACATTTCTTGTACCTTCAAAACAAACCCTAAAATTTCTCATGGCAATCAAACAGCAGACCTTTATTTTAGAAGCATAATTTTTTGAGGTAATGTTATTCAAACAACTCTTAATAAATATATATTTTAAAATTTAATTTAAATAGATGGTAAAAAGGACTGCATTCATTTAGCATAGGAGGTCCAGAGGAAGTAAAAAGTGTAAAGATAAAAGTGTCAGCATATTCCTCTCTTTACACATTCACAGATTTCCCTAGTTTTACTGCTCAGAGCCATTCAAGTAATAACCGTCCACCCTGAATACACGAACGAGGATGTGACATTACGGGGGGGCCTGGGGTCAGGCGTTCCTCTCGGAGGGGGGGACGAACTCCAGGCCCAGGTGTGTGAAGATCTCCTCCTCTGTGCTGCCCCGTAGGTACCGATTCTGTGGCAAAGACAGAGAGAGAGGCTAGCATTAGGGAATAAGGCTCTGTGCCTGTGTGCTGTATGTGTGTGTGTGTGTGTGTGTGTGTGTGTGTGTGTTGTTTGTGTTCATGTGTCTGCCCAGCTTCCTCTCTCACCTGTGTGCTGTGTGTGTGTGTGTGTGTGTGTGTGTGTTGTTTGTGTTCATGTGTCTGCCCAGCTTCCTCTCTCACCTGTGTGCTGTGTGTGTGTGTGTGTGTGTGTGTTGTTTGTGTTCATGTGTCTGCCCAGCTTCCTCTCTCACCTGTGTGCTGTCAAACAGGGCGTGACTACTCAGAGACATGTGCTTCTCATGTACTGCCCAGCGCCTCAGCTCTCGTTCAAACAACTGCAGAAAGAGAGAGCGGGAGAGAGAGAGACAGAGAGAAAGAGAGAAAGAGAGATGGGGGAGAGTGGGGGGGGGAGGGAGAGAGGGAGAGAGAGAGATGGGGAGAGAAGGTGGAGAAAAGGTGTAAGTGGGAGGGAAGGAAGGGAGAGAGAGATAGAGAGTGAGAATAAATGTACAATTCATTCACTTTGTGATTTGGTTTTAATGGAAGAGGGTTGACATGGTAACACAGTAATATTGTCAGGGAAACACTGACGCATATCTGTCCGTACCTACGGTATGAATGTCTGTTTACAAACAGAAAAAGAGAGGGAAAAAATCAAAGGAGAGACGGGCAGGAAATGGAGAAGGACATATTAGGCTGATGTAGACCAGCTGACGGAATGTGAAGGAGGACCAGGAGCCTGAGGGGAGAGGTGGGAGACAGAGAACGAACAGCGGGTGAACCTCACTGCCAGAATCGCAGACTGCTAATTAACCTATGCCGTCGGCAATTAGCCCATTAGTTACGCAATTAACATCTGACCACCGGGGTCACCTCAGCTACGCTCCGAAAGGCGGGCTACGTGTAGCACTCGGGGCCCGCTGTGGGGATGACTAATCAGGGGCCAATATCAATCCATCACAGCCAATCAGAGTGCCGCTATCCCTGTCACCCAGATACACAAGCGTCCATAACCTTCACTGCCTTGCACAGCGTAGTGTCTCTGAACATCCCTTATATGGAGAGATGCCTACGATACGCGGATAAAAATTAGTGAGCACGAAGTGTGACATTCAGCCAAAAGCTTTATATGTCCGTTGGCATTGTGATGTTAATCAGTGTGCGTCAGCGTTCAGTGTCCTTTTACTTGACCGATTCATGTGTATGAACCTCTATGGACACCGTACCTGAGACCCTGTCCAGCCCAGCAGTGCAAAGGCGAACTGACTGACTGGTGTGACGACCAGATCCACCCTCACGGCCTTCCAGTCCCGGGACTCCTCTGAGCGCTGCCCCAGCAAGGTGCCCCCGACCTGGGCCTGACCTCCACCACCAGCCTGGGGCTGCTGCTCAGGCCTGCGGTGGGGCCGATCCAGTCTGAAGATGGAGAAGCACCTCTCAAAGCGGTCCATGTTGTGCGGGGGGCGGGCAGGCCCATCTTTGGCCTCCAGGTAGGAATTCCTGGTGGTTTTCTGGTACAGCAGCAAACCCTAGAGGAGAGGCCAGAATGGAAACAGCACTGCTTGATTAAAGCTAGCCTCAACTCCCAGTGCTCAATCTCTGATCGACATTTCTCGATTTCTTTCCTAACTTTTGGGAGCCTGGGCTCTCTGCAATCTTATATAATTTCACACAAAAATAATAAAACAAAACAAAAACCCAAAATACTCATGAATAAAACATTGTCATGTGTGTGAAACAGACAATGTTTTGATCCCTTGGGATCTTTGATTGGCATGCATTAGAGCTCTTGATTTTTTGTGATTTGTGAGCATGGGAGCTCACTGGCTGTCGTGAGTGTCTGGATGGACTCAAGGGTCCTGTATCAAACCCTGACCATACCATTGCTGACTGTGGCTGACAGCTATGCTGGGATAGCATATAATGTCATTAACATAAGAACGCACTACTTGGCATGTATAATAAATATGACCTTAATATAAATTGACAGTATGCAACAATGCTAAGCACTGAAAAGTGTATAAGATAATGAGAGCATATGCTGAATGGCTAGAAGGTAAAATGTAAAGCCGTACCCGATCATCGAGCCAGCTCACAACTTTTGGCAACAGGTTCTCCTCTTTTCCTTCCTCGGGGTGAGTGATGAGGAAGTCAACGTCGTGTCCAGTCGGTTTGCCCCTGCACAGGAAGCGGTGTGTGACTGGGAGGAAGGCAGGAGGAGGACACGCCTCCCTGGACAGGGTCCACCAACCCTCAAATAAAACCCTCAAGTACTTCAGGGCATAACCTCCTCTAGATGGCACGGTAAACTGAGTGTCACTCACTGAGGACCAAAAAGGTACTCAACCCCATACGCAGTTTTAGATCATTTTCAGGTTTGGAATGTGAGGTAAAAATGTGAGTCCAGGCTACAAGTCAGAGCATTTCCATTCACCCTGTCTAGGGGTTTTAGCCTTATTGTCTGGGTCAAATTCCCTCAAAAACTGGCTTTCTATTTCTGTCTTTCTACTACCCCGTCCTCCCCATTTGATTGGCTACATGACTTCGTTCAATTACTACCTGGTTTGATTCCCCGGGTTATCACTGTCAAACCAGAATGGGATTCTCACACTGCCTACCATGGTTTAATAAAGACTTTAAAAACAAGAAACTGTGAACTTTTTATGCAGCTTTTTATCACTTGACCCACCTCCTGAATCCCCCTGTCAAAGTTATCGTTGCCCCCGGCAACACCGCTTGGACCGCCTCCTCCACAATCTTACCAATGGCGTCAGCCTCCGCCCTGGTGACAGGCGTGTTGAGGTCCTCGTAGTACCGAATGCCTGAGGGTAAAGAAGCAAAGACAGAGGGAACACTAAAATAAAGCGATGCTCACCTTCACAACACCCTTCTGTTAAACATCTAAACAAGATTAAGAGTTGTGTGCAAACAGACAAAATGAAATGAGACATCACAAAAGTGAGCATGGACGGATTTGAACAGAGGAGCGTGGCAAAACAAAGAACTTATTTAACCGCTAATCACATCAACAACAGCGTACTCCTGCCGCCCACACCACACACTACTCTTTCCATCGCTCATTTGCTTTCAAATAAGTCGGCGGTGCCCACTGGGCTGTAAAAAGCTCATTCCAGACATAATCTGGATGTAATCAACGAACACAAAAAAAGCAGCGCGGCTTTTCACTGTCTTACTTTTCCTCTCAGGCCTTACCATAACCAGTAAAGGGCACCGGATTTCAAGCTTTATCCTTCCAGAGAATTACACTTATTATTGCACCATGCCTTTTCCCTTTGTGTAAGGTCCTCCAAAATTAATATCCATTATATTTATGATGCATTTTATATGAAATATATGATATTTCATAATCATGTATGTAATTTATATGTATTTTTTTAAATATACCATACACATTTGCTTTCCTTTCATTATGATACGTTATTGTCGTACTGTCAAAATTTCTACATTCATGTTCATTTTTGCTCCTTATTTGGATAAAGTTCTTTAACAGAACATACATTTATAATATGACTATAAAAACCTAAATGTTTACTGGTATTTGAAAAATTTATGGCCAAAGCAGAGAATGTCATTAACTGTAAATGTCTTTGAGCATATTCCAAAGGTCCCTCGTCTCAAACGTGGTGTGGATGACCTTACTGAACCACTTGTGTGGAAGCTGTGAAAGCACTGTGCAGCATTCTCCACCAGGGGGCGCCTACCACATTTTTTGGATATTAAATCCTATTGGAAAACAAGATGCCTCCGCAGATAAAGCAAGCAATGTAGCTGGTTAGTGCTTTAGTTGCTCTGTAAAGTGTGCAAACATATATTCACCAGTTAGTATATTCTTTTTAAACCGAGGGCTGTCAAACTGTAGTCCTCGAGGAATGCAGCATCTGCAAGTTTTCGGCATGTTTCAGCACTCAAGTGATTAATTTCAGTCACTGATTGCCTAAAGGGTCCGTTCTCATCGTTTCCAAGGCCTAAATTAGCTGCTGACTGAAAGGAAACCACAATAACCAATGACCCTGTGGCCCCGGAGGACAGGGGTTTGAGATCCACAAACCTTTTTCATTTTTGGGGAAATTAAATATTCCCTTTCACACAAAAAAATGAAAGGTCAAACACAATTTATTCTCCCTTGATTTGTAAGGAGCACAGCACTGCTTAATTTCACACAGGGGTGAAGGGGGGAAGGACATGTCCCCATTCCAATCTCTCAGCCAATAACTGAATGTAATATTCAGCTTGGTCCAATTAATGCCCTTTTTTGTGCGGGCACTTAAGATAGTAGAGGAGATAAAGACGCGGCACATACTATGGACGCAGCGGGCGATCAGAGCGACTGTTTAAAAACAAACAAAACAGCACAACATTAACGGCGTGTCTAATAGGGTTGCCGGCGAAGCGGCTCCGATTATGACAGAATAATGATGTGTGGCGGAGGTAGCGCTAGCTCTAGCAGGAGTTAATAAACCTCATCTTCAGAGTTCCTCATTAGCTGCACTCTCGCCCAGGCAGGGGGTCCCACTCAGGGGGGGTCCCCGAAGCCCAGCCGCCGCCGCCGTGGTTACGGATCATTAAATCACCACGCTGGAAATCAAAAGCCAAACTGGGGGTGGTGGGGGGCGGGGGTGTCTCGGGGACCGCTGCCATGGAAATGAAATTCCTGGAAATGCTACTGCTCACTAAAAAAAGCAACGATCAAGATTATAAATTTAAAAACTAAAAGGCCCAAGGATGTCACGCGTTGCATAAGATCAAAGCAGCAACTAATCAGGTCACGCAGACACAAATTAGATGGTGAATGTAAATGTAACATTATTTTTCTGAAAATCTCAAACTCTAGTAGCTATGGTCCAATGCATTACATTATTTGTTTTGATTGCAGACAACCTGTTTTGGAACAATCTGCTCCAATTACATTTATAGAGCTGGATATTTACGGTGGTGACTGGTTTTAAGTACATTGCACCGAGATACAATTACAGTGCTACAGCTGGGATTTAAACCTGCAACCTCCGAGTTATGGAAGGTGACGACCTTAAACACAATGCCACACTCCTGCTTCTGTGTGTGTAGGTTTTGGACTGTGCTAGTTTCAATGCAGTGGGCGGGCGGCACCTGCTTCCTGGGTGTGGTTTAGCTTTTGCCCCGTGTCCACCACATCTGAGGGCTGCCGTAGCCCCTCCCGGAACCAGCGGTCAGCCGTCTTCACACCCACCCCGAAAATACCCGTCAGCGCCTGAGAGACAAAAAGATGGCCCCAACTGGACAGGTCAGTTACCTGAGAGAGGGACACCTGGGACAGGTGTACTGTGATCTCAGAACACATAGGAGTGGATCATAAGAGATCTCAAGACACTCTCCACTTATGCCTAAGAATAGCACTCGCCATAGAAGCACAAGGCAGGTTGCTTAGGGAATTGGTCAGATTCTCAGTGGGTGTAAGCATGGCGTAATTTATATGTGCCTGCTGTTTCTAGGTCAACGTTAGAACTGCAGGTTACAATTACTACCCTCAACTTTGACCTGGCTTCACTGAGCTGATGTGATTGGTTAAGAGATGGCTACACTTTGACCCAAAATGGGTGGGCTTACTGCTCTCAGCTGCTTTCTCCAGGTTTATACAGGTATAAGATAGGTGTAAACTGTACCTTCATTGCCTGGAACTGCTCTGACTGTAGTGTTGCCTCCACCTCCCTCGATTTCCCTTCCTCCAAGATCTCCTGGACAGACAGACAAAGGAAGTGACGAAGCCAGACAGAGAGACTGTCTGGAACATCAAATCTCATACTTGACTTTCATTAAGGTGTTTACCCTTGTCTACAGCCACATATGGTGCTTCCAATTTCATAGATACTCCATTTATACAATGGATATCCACTGAAGGTGAAGAGAGAAGTCCCTGCTTTAGGACACAATGGTAGTGACCTACCTGGGAAATGACCCAGCTACCCCTGAGTTACAGGCCCGGCTCCCAAACCACCACTGCATCGCCCACTTTAGACATAACCTGAATTTAAGCACCGGTCCTAGGCGTGATACAGTGTCTGCAGGTGCTAGAATCTTCCTTTAGGCCTTGGAAAAGCAAGGGGTGTGAGGGCCATTCAGCCCAGAATGACTCAAATTAAGCAGCACTCACACGCTGAAACACACCAAGACCCAGCTGACCCTGCAGCACTGCAGGACTGGAGTCTGACACCCCTATCTACACCATTCCAATTTTGAAAGAGAGAGAGGAAGAGAGCATGAGAGACAGAAACACAGAGAGAGAGACTTGCACTTAGGGACAAAAGTGAGTGACTTTTGTGAGTGACAAAAAGAAAAAACAAACAACATTACACAACACTACGGTTAACAAACACACAAACACATGCATACATACACCAATGCACATACACAAACACATGCACTCACAAATGTATATAACTGTTCTTATTGTGGCTGTTATTGTTACTACTGTTTGTCTGTATGTATATACATGTATGTTTATGTGCATAAACACATTGTTCTGTTATTATGTTTTTTTAAATTATTATTAATGTTCCATGTTTGTTGCCATGCTTTGGCAATACAAATGAAAATTTTGTCATGCCAGTAAAGCACTTTGAATTTGAATCGGAGAGACAGTGAATGAGAGTGAAAGAGAGACAGACAGAACGACAGGTTCGCTAAAAAAGTGCTCAAAAAGACAGTTCAAACCCCTGTTTCCCCCAAAACACCAACTAGACCCACAGTGGTGTTGGACTGAGCTGCCCCACCTTGATGACTCTTTGGGAGTGGTCTCCCAGACAAGGCAGGCCCTGGAGTTCCTCCATCCTGCGCACAGTGTGGGGGAGGGCCTTCAGCACAGACACCGCCCTCTTAAAAGCCACGCTCCTCCCCTCGTCCTCATTAAACTCGGCGTTCTCCGCCAGCACGAGGAGAGCGTCCTGAGGGGAGAAATGCCACCAGGTGGGGACCTCAAATTCTCAGCCTGAAAGAGCTGGGGTGTCTACTGCTTTTAACTGACAAATATTGGCTAAACACTCCACAAAAAAGCCCCAAAGCCAGGTTAATTAAACTAGTAGTATGGACTGTCAAGTAGTAAATGCAAGTAAGACCACAAAAAAGTAATTATCATACACAGAATACCACCAACCAAACTACAGCTGCAACGATTAGTCAATTGATCGCTTTAGTTGATCGAAAGAAAATTAATGGGCAACTGTTTTGATAATCAATTAATCGTTCAAGTCATTTTTGAAGAATAAAGGCCAAAAATTTGATGGTTTTGTGTTCTCAAATGTGAAAATTTGCTGCTTTTCTTGGTCTTACATTAAAGTGAATCAAATATTTTGGGGTTTTGGACTGTTGTTCAGACAAAACAAGACATTTAATGATGTCACCTTGTGCTCTAGGAAACTGTAATGGGTATTTTTCACTGTTTTCTGATGTTTTACACACCACATGATTAATCGATTATTTGAGAAAATAATTGCCAGATTAATCAGTAATGAAAATAGTTGTTAGTTGCAGCCCTAAACCAAACTACAACCAAGGTAGGAAGAACAACACAGTACATCCTGGGTGGCCACAATATCTACAGCTTTACTGTGTAACTTTGTTACTTCATTAAATTTACTGACTGACTAAAGAGTCCACTGACCTTTTATAAAATGCCTAAACTGGCTGCTTACTGAAAGGAAACTATGAAACCCTGAAGGCACTCTGGCCTATGAGACAATAGGCTACACATTTTGTATTGTTCCACTGTGTTGGAAACACGTTTTCTGGTTATGATGTCTATGGTCAGGCCACCAGGGTATTGTGGGAATGAGGAAGACCTACTGTAAGCACATTGTTATGGTGCAGAAGCGGAGTCCTCCTCTGACAGCCATATGCATTTAGCGTGAGCACTGGGACAGTGGGGCTGGGCTCCACCTTCACCTGCCAACCACAACAACACAAAGGCTTAAATTTACAAGGTGGAACGGGCAAACCAAAGATGAATATAAAAAAACTGGCTATCCCACTTAGATTGTATAAGGCATATTTTTTTCCCATTCACACATGGGTTTGAGCCACAGACCTTATGTCTCCCATGGTATTTTGTCGTAGTCATAGCGTATATAGCCGGGTAAGAGTGACACAGCAAATTAGACATTGCTGAACATACAGAAACAGTAATATCTATGATACATGTATAATTCTGTAAATTTTGCATCAATATACTATTTTGTTTTAACTAATTTTTAATTTGTAATTCATGCCACTCTTGACAGTGCTATCACATATATAGAGTACAGCATTTTACACTCAGCGCAGGGAGGGTGACACCAGACATGCCTGGTTGGAGTACTATGCATAACTGAAATGTTGACCCTGCATAAAAGTCCTTTGACACATGTGAAACAATGAAACCCTGCACAGCATGTAGCTGCCCATGGGCTGGAGTGAGCACCAGCGATTGAAGGCATGACTCAGTGAGCTCAAAGTCAGATGACAAGAGGAACACAGGAAGCTGAACAGCAGAAACGTTTCCTGACTGTATGGTACAGAGTGTTCTGAGGTCCTGACTGAGGCTCGAGGCGCAACAGGGGTGTCAGGGAATACGTTGCGAATTTCTGGTGCTGGCCTGAACCACGTGACCACAGTGGGGAGCTAGCCGGAATCATGTGACCAGGGTGTGATCATGTGGGATCACGGTCACCAGCTGAGATCATGAGTCTACCATGTAGTAGTGTCAGCTGGAACCATGTGACCAGGGTGCGATGCTAGCCAGAACCTAGGCCCCATCCAAACACTCCAAATGCTATGAAGTCACGCCATCCCTGCCTCTCCTTCCTTCTTTCACCATTTCACCGATCTGAAGTGACTACTGGTGGATGATGTGAGGGTTTTTTCCTGATTACTTTCACCTCCATGGTCAGTAACTACCACTGACTGATCACAATGTATTGTAGGCAGGACTCTAATCTGAGCTAGCTATTCAGAGCCGGTAGATCTGCCATTAGTTTCTTTTATGAGAAATGTAGATTTAGGATACTTTCCTGGGCCAGACAAATCTACCCTCAGAAATCTAAGGGCAATGCTAAGCTCAGAGGAAGCCTGTACCAAAGAAATCAGTCCATGTGTACATTCTATCACAGATTGGGTGTCTGCAGTTGAGACTGAGACCAGCCTGAACCATGTGACCAGGGTGGGATGCCCTTGCTCACCTGCAGCCGGTGCCTGTCCTGGATTCCCACTGGATGGCCGGTCGCCATGCTCTCTGTGAACCAGCTGATGTCCAATAGGTGGGCAGAGACCCCTGTCCCACTGCCCCCTGATGCCTGAGCCTCCAGCCAATCACGAACCTCCTCCCCGGAGTTGTTCTCAGACACGACATGAGTGACAGATGGGCTGCACCAACGGCAATGGTGAACAACATTAGAACACAGAGGCAGACTGTAAACACAATGCACTGAAGTAAACATCCCTTCCAGTGGAGAGCAGTTTGTGCCATTCCAGATCCAGAATCAGTTGCCTTTTAACAATGGATCAAGTTGGGACAGGGGACACCTGATCCCAGATCAGTGCTCCTTCTTTGAAATGCTTTATGAATAAGAACCCATTTCGTACTTGAGTAGGGGCGAGGAGTTTCATTTCTCAAGAGTTGTTGTGTATACATAATTTTACTTCCACTGGTTAACCTGGCTCAATTAGCTGTAAATGTCACTGCTGGACCATTCTATTAGACCACAGTGAAACATCTCACACAGGCAGTCTTCATCACCTTATCATTACATTTATACAAATTAAGAATAAATAGAACCACTGGTGCATTGCCAATTAGGCAGCTCAGGGCAGAGGCTGCAAAGAAATCAGATACGGCCGTTTCTAAACACCACCTCAGATAGGTTAGAGCACTGTGCTGAAACCACCAGCAGGGGGCTTACTCTGTGCATGTAGAAAAACCAGGCACGGGCCATACAGCTATGCACTGTGAGTACTATTTCCATTTTTAATGGAAATGGTTGGAAATTTTGTAAGCGACAGAATCAATCCCAATAATGACAAACTAGTGCCAGGAACATACTGTGCAAGCCTGAACGAGTTGCAGAGCTGTTGGCTTCAGTTCAAGAAAAACCACTGCGCTCAAACCATTGCCATGACAGGTTAAACGTGTCGTGCAGGTCTGGGTGAGGATGGTCCATTGATTCTAGTATCCAGTTAAAGACTAGGTGATGTAAGTATGCTACTTTAACAGTCAGGTACACGACAAAAAAATCCTCCCGATAAACACATGCAAGAATGTATACATTTTTTACTTGCTTGTCTTTTTCATCGATTGCAGCTTTGAAACAAGCACATTTCACGAATCTCTGGACCCCACCTGTAACATTCCTCAACACGGAATCCTTTCCTGCGACCGAGTCCAGTGAGGAAAGTTTTACGGCTCGCTCCCATCCTTCGCTCCAGGAGAAATATGACGACATGCGGGAACTTGGTGACCTCAGCATTATCACTGACTGCTGACCCCGCTCTGGTCTTCCTGCGCTTAAGAGGAACCATAGGGAATTGCCCTGGAGTAGACAGTTACTTCTCGTCCCGTTGCCCAGGTTTGTGCTCTTGTCTGGACTGCACAACTAGCCAGTGACTTAACAAGTCCAAAACACAATTCAGACAGATTTAATAGGAGCAAGCGATACAAGTGGAAACTAGTGTGATCAACGCCAAATTCGTTGGTTGTGAGGAGCTAAGTGACAAGTGTGTTGCTGTTGGTGAAATTCATGTAAACCGCGCTGCAGCTGCAGTGCATGAAATTGCAGAAAGAGGAGGTACTTCGACATTGGTTGTCACTCAAAATAGATCCGACTAGGAAACCGGAAGTGATGCTTTCTGCTGTAGCTAGAAATATTTAAAAGTAAATTAATGTGGCCGTTTTAAACTCGAAAGCAACATTTAAAACAGCTCCACAAAATTATCACGGTATTTGTTTGTATTAAGAAAAACCCATTGCATGTTTGTTTACGACTATGTCATATCGTTGTTCTGACGCAGCAGAAATGGAAATCGTTAGCTCGCAAGCTAGCCACTTTTTAAAGTAGAGAAACTAAGTTGAAAACTAGTTTCGTGCATCTTACAGTTGAAGAGGTACTAGGTAAATTCTCTAACGTTAGTAATTTAAAGTAAGAAACAGCGGAACGACTGAATTCACCAAGGTGCTGTCAGTAAGTAACTCACCCTGAGAGCAGAAACTAAACTATCTGGGAGATAGTTAATATCATGTAAGACTGCCTTTTTTTGAAGCGAATTTGATTGGCTAGTGTTAGTGCCACAGTTTCGTAACCTTTTTGATGAAGCAGAGTAGTGTACATTGTCGTTAAGCATGGGTTTTGTCAGATGATAATCAAACCTCTTGGTATTCTTGGTAAATACAGAACATAGAATAACTGCCAATGTGGGTATATTACGACTTGTTGCTGGGCAGTAACGTTAGATTTCTGATCGAGCTTCTAGAAAAAAGGAAGGATTATGTACCGATAGAAGTCAGATAGTTAATGTTAGTTAGCTAGCCATGTTTAATCTTTAAAAATTCAAAAGTATTTAACATTTTGTGGTCGGGTTAAAGTCCCTCTTCAAAGGGGGGAAAAGGCACGTCATATGACCACTCGCGAGTGATTTGCACTTCCTCAAACTTAGTTAGACCTCCCCTTTGAACAGCTATTTGTGACTTTTGCTGTTTTTCTACCCCTCTCCAAGTTATTTTCCTATGTACGGACGCTCCACGCAAGACGGATTAACTACAACGGGCAATATTGTGGGGCGGTAGTTGCCAATGGCTGGAGAGGAGGCAATAGGAAGACCAAGGACAGGGTATCGAGGTCTGGAGAGAATTCTCAGGAGCGCAGCGGTGTGTCTCTCCCTGGTCGTCTGCCTGATCAGGTGCACGGATTGTGCCAAACCGAGCAACATTGTGTTCATTCTCACCGACGACCAAGATGTCGTGCTTGGAGGGATGGTGAGAACATACTGTTCTTTTAAAAGAAAAGGGAATATCCAGTGTTGCTTGACCATTTGTTCTTATTTGTCAACAATAGCCAGTTTAAATATGTGTTCCGTTGCTTTTAATCACATGTGGACTGAATCTGTTGCAGCTATTGTTGAATGTGATGGCGGTGGTCGTTTCATTCTGACTGGTCACTCCTCTTCCCCCCGGTATACTTTCCATTAGACCTTGTTTTTGCGTATTTGTTTTCCTGAAGCAGACGTAAATCACAAGTTAAATGTGTGATAATTTAAGGCTGTTCACATAAGCGGTGGGAGAACAAATATTAGTTTAGTGGGGGCCGGGACAGGGGGCGTTTGGGGCAAGCATGCAGTACATTACGCTGTAAAAGACTAAATACTTGTAGACATACGTTTTGGTTAAATCCATACCTTTGATTTTGGAGCAAATCAACTGGCTGTGTGCTGACTATCATTCCGCTCAAACTTGTTTAACACTGTTTCAAAACATGACATGGGCCTGTCGCGCCTCGACTCATTGCCAGAGGTTGTGAAACTAGCATACGTCAGGCTGTGGGGGTAAAACAACAACAACCTCAAGAAATGCAGTTTCATTAAACCGTTTAACCATTAATTTAACAAAACGTTGCTTTCACCCTAGAGGGAATATTTAAACGTATTCGTTTAGTATGCAATCATGTAAACTTCATTTGAACAATGTGACTGAATGAATGAAATGAGGAGAAGGACGCCTGTTGAGGGGGGTTTGGGGGGGAGGGGAAGGGAAGCACGCGCCTGGGCAGTGCCCCCGCAGCAGGTGATGCGTGAGTAACGCGCAAACTCCCTCCAGTTCTTGTGAAATGGGAACATCCCAGTGAGTGCACTCCGTGTACGCAGACGGTTTAACACCTGCTATATCGTCCGCTTCCTTCGGTCTCATCTGTCCTCGTCTCGATTGGTATCACCTCAGTACTCACTTCTCTCTCCCAACCCCTCTCTCTCTGCTGTAGACTCCTGTGAAGAAGGCCAGGTCTCTTATCGGTGATGCTGGTGTTTACTTCTCCAATTCTGTGAGTATATTCAACACCTCTGTATTGTAGCTGAAAGGGAACTTCCCCTTAATCATACACACATTATAGTGTCCACACATACATGCAGTCTGGCACATTAACGGTAAACATGCCTTTGGACAAAAATGTCAAATTTCCTCCAAATGGGGCACATATTTTGAGTAAATGGAACTGTAGTTCCTCTGCAAAGTTAATTTGGGAAACTCCTCATTTTTCCCCAAATAACTGTGAACACAGATGAACAGACAACAAATGTCTCAACCAGACATTGGGTATGTGAAAAGCAAACCTATGAAGAGATTTTGCAGGCTGACAGCATACAGAAACAGAGTTTTCAATTGGCTCCAGAGACATACAGAGTCTGAAAAATCTGAATTTCCTTATTCATCTGGAAAAATCACATCCCTTTTCATCGTGAATGGCAGACTATTAAACTTTTGGCCTATAATGTGTGCTCATTCCCAGTCACACTGGGTATTTACTCTCTCTACTGAAATCCTGTATTGGCTTCATTGCTCACTGCCTCCCTGTCCATGTAGTGTATGTCGTATGTTCCTCAGAGTCCAGCTCATTTTTGGTCATGCTGTTCTCAACACAAACTTGACACACTCATTTATGGTCCATTCACAGTGAGCCACAGATGGCCCATATAGAGTGTGATTGATCCGTTAACCAAAACATCGGTCATTTGTAGAACGCCCCTTTTGCTGCAGTATAATTTTTACAAACCTCTGGACAGAGTTGGCCATGGCGTTCTGAGAGAAAAGCAGGCAGTATGTTTTAGCTGTAAAGTTACTGGTTCCGTAACTTACCTGTTTAAGTCTTAGGTAGGTTTCTGGCATTGGTTCAATTGTTTCAAGAATGTGCTTGCATATTCATCTGGGCACTGATTAAACACATCAGTTGATTTACCAGATATTTTTGGTTGATCGCAGTGTCCTACCTAAACTAGTGTTTGGACAGCACATTGCTTTTTTTATGGTGCCATTGTGCAGAAAATGAACACCATGTACAAAGTAAGAAGTGAAACAAATATGTACATTATGTTCAGAAGGGCAGCTGCCAAGCACAGAAATAAAAATAATAATCGCATTTGTAACTGTCTTTCTTGTTTTATCCCTACCTGTCATTGCCCATTTATCTCTCACTCTGTGGCTGTCTCACCCCATGTCTAGCTTGTCCCATTTTTGTCTGTCTCATCCTATAATTTTTCTTTTTCCATTTCTTTCTAACTTCCTCCCTCGCTCTCTGTCTTGTGTCATCCCTCTCTATCTCATACATTCCTGTCTATCTAGTTCCATTTTTATCAGTTCAGTTTGACTCAATGTGCTTTATTGGCATAACACATTTTCTCACACATGTTGCCAAACCATGCAAGTAATTATCAGAACATTATTAAAAATAATAATAGTAGTGTCAATCTTTTATACTAATTACCAAACAAATTACCAAAAAATAAAACTGTGTAACAATTTTAAGGGATTGTCACTGTCACTGTCAGTCTGTGGCAGGTAGATGTTTATTGTGCTGACAAATTTGCGAAGAATTCATTTTGTCTCTCCAGTTCACGGTGACACCGCTGTGCTGCCCCAGCCGCAGCAGTATCCTGACGGGCCAGTACCCTCACAACCACGAGGTCCGTAACAACTCCCTGACCGGCAACTGCAGCAGCCCGGGCTGGCAGAAGGATGGGGAGGCCCGCGCCTTCCCAGTGTACCTCAGCAAGATGCACTATCAGACCTTCTATGGTGGAAAGTATCTCAACCAGGTCTGTCTGTCTGTCACAGTGACTGACTCCCATTGTCTTTCTGCCTTTCTCTCATTGCCTGTCTATCTGATTGTCTTTCTTTCTGTCAGTCTGTCCCAGTTTTTCTTTCTGTCTGTCCGTCTTTCTTTCTGTCACAATCATTATCTTATCATTTCTGTCTTGTCTTTCTGTCACAGTTGTTATCTGTCACTGCCTAACTGTCTGTCCTTGTTTCTCTCTCCCTATCTGTCTGTCTGTTGTAGTCTGTGTGTGGCTTCCCCTTGTCTCAGATACTCAGTCTCTGGTAGAACAGCTTGAAAACCTTGTGTTGATTTTTTTTTTTTTTTAAACCATAGGTTGCCTAATTGGCTGTCAGATTTCATATGATGGATTTGATTGGTTGGGAGACCCTGCTTCTGAAGATCTGTTTCCAGTTGAATTCCCATCTGTGCAAAATTATAGTTAGTCAGAGACAGGGATCTGTTATTGGTTTATTAGCAAAAGAACATCCATGAATGTGGATGACACTATTCCAGCTCAGCCAATGAAATCTGCCATCAAAGAGCTGGTGGCACCAATCAGATTGCAGGAAATCTAGTCCTGAAAAGGTAACAGATTTATCCACACTCTGTGCCAGAGTTTGAGCGTTTGGAGTGTCAGTATTTACTCTGGCTCATACCGGCCATAGGACACACTCCATGAGATACATTTGCCTGCAGTGTTTACAGCGTACACATTTAAACATGTTATTTATTACATGTTAATAAGGGCTTGGTCACAGAAAACCATTAACTAGTTAAGTGGGTCCTCGCTGGCTCTGTGTTCATGAAGTGTCTCGGAGTAGGACTGTTGGTCAAGCATAAGGTTTGGATTTTAAACAGGGGAAAGCTGATCCTAGGTCAGCTCTTCACTTAACTCTTCACATAAATGAATGCAGTGTGTGGCCTTGGAACATTTGTAAAACCACAAGTCTAACCACTGGTTTTTTCCCCTCAAGGGCTTAGCCAGTGAGCAGCTTATTCTACTTTCAAAAGAGGAACTGCTCTGGTCATGTTTAATTGTGGCATCTGTGCCTTGCTCTTTACTGGCAGTATATCTCTAAGTGGTGAAGTGAGGTGCTGTGTTTTGGTCCTACAGAAGGTTGTTGAAGCGTCACACGGAGTGAATTTGCCTTGCCTCCTCAGCCCTCTCTCGTTCCCTCTTGCTCAAAGTTTTTTGTTTTTTTTGTTTGGTTTTGTTCACCTGCTAGAACTCTATCTCTTAAAGTGCTCTGAACATTCTAAAAGAGAAGTGGTGTCTGTTAACTGCTCTGTCTCTCTCTCTCTCTCTCTCTCTCTCTCTCTCAGTCACACTCACGCGCTCTCTCCTCTCAGTCACACTCCTTATTTGATCTGTGTTTTGTTCTCCTCTCTTCTCTCATCCCTCAGTATGGAAAGAAAGAAGCAGGTGATGTGGCCTATGTTCCCCCTGGCTGGGATCAGTGGCATGCACTGGTGAGTCTTATGCACTCGCTGACTCACTCACCAATTCACTGACTGACTGACTAATAAACGGACTCACTCACTCACCGATTCGTGAACTGACCCATTCAATGACTCACTCACTCACTCACCAAGTCACTGACTGACTGACTGATAAATGGACTCACTCACTCGCCGATTCGCTGACTGACCCACTCACTGATTCACTCACTCAATCACACACCCACTGACCGACTCACTGATTTACTCGCTGACTGACCAATTCACTGACTCATTCACTCACTCAGTGATTGATTGACTCCCCGATTGACGTACTCCGTCACTGATTCTCTGAGTATGGAAGCATCATGCAGTGGTATGATTTTGTGGTTATGTGTGTTATCAGGGCGGCAATCTGACACATCGATACTATTTGCTATTAAACTGGAAGGGGGGGAGATTGGGTGGTGTCTGTTTCCTTTAGTCACTTCAAAAGACTGCTCTGAGTAATAAATCACCTGACATTTAAAACAAATTTCTTAATAAGCTCCAAAATGACAGTGTGTGACTTTCATTGTGTCTCTGTGTTTCTATTGGTCATCAAATCTACGAGTCTTTGGTGTATACAGTTAATTAGCTTAGTGAGCAATGTAATCAGTGAAAACAAAACACTTAAAACACACACCAGCCATCTACCAAACCTCTGTCTATGTTCAGGTATATTGTCGGGAATTCAGTTAAACAGCCGAGGAGTATTTTGCATTGATAAGCCCATCACAGTCTATGGAAATACAGTACTGTGTTTCTGTCTCAGGGATGCCCAGAAGCAAAAGTGCAATTGGCCAATTGGTACATGCCAGCTGACTAAAATTAGACATCTTAAACTCAGTGGAGCAAAGGGCTGTGAATATGCAGATTTTCATTTCAGTCAATTACTGGTGCCTCAGTTGGTTCAATTACTCATTGAACCATGGGTATGCAATTACATTAAAAAAACACAACATTAGGAACAGTCATTACCCAGCAAACTCATTACATTACACTTCATAAGGGGTATGTTCAAGCAAAGGGGTCAAATTTAGCAAATAACAGAGCAGAGGCTGTAGTGACAAACCAACACACAAAGGGCTTTCCATGGAACCAAGTTTGAGACCACTACTTTAAAGTCAGACTCCAGTCTTGGAGGACTGCAGTGTCTTTTGGTTGTATTCAGCGCTTAAGCGATGAATTACGTTATTGATTGACTAAAAATAGGCCGTGCACCCTGTTTTCGATGCAGCTGGTTGAAATAGAACTGCAAGAACCTGCAGACACTGCATCCCTCGAGAATTTGGTTTTGACACCTTTGGTCGAGACACAAAATGCAGACTCGAGCCACATTCATACCTTCGCTGTGATCACAACAGTGTGACGCCCTTCCTGTAACAAACATAAAGCCCACAGAACTCGGGGTCCTGTGTCTGATTGTTTGTTGTGGCCCTGGCAGGGGGCTATTAGTTTTGTTTTTTTTTTCGGCTTAGGGTCACAATCCCGCCCTGTTTCAGAACTGTCGCTTCTCTCAGGCCCGCCGAGCGTTTGTTGTATTTCCAACCTGTGAGTGACTCATCATACCAGTGGTTGTTTTATTTGGGCTGGGAGGGGAAAGTATTGGTCCTGGGGGGGGGGGGGGGGGGGGGGGGGGTAGATGTGAACGCAGGTTTTTGTTTTAACTGAATCGGTTAGCCTGTTAGCTGCATAATCCAGAGCTGATTCACTAGTAGATTAAACCATGCTAAAAACGTTTCATGAGCTTGTGGAGGAATGTAGCTAAAATGTAGTATCACATAAATGATTTGGCTAATGACTGAAGTCAGGGCAGAAGTTGGCATGACAACCAGAAAAGGAAGTCGCCCTCTTCGCTCAACCCTCCATCCTTGAGCTCACCGCCTAATCTGACTTCAGTTAAATGCTTGACTACCAAATACTCGCTGACACGGCAGCCCTCCATGTCTGGGTATGTGCGCCCCTACATTGTTGTGATCCTGTTAGTCCTGTAGTACTCTGTTAGCCTGTAACCGTTAATTTGTGTCTGTTCTCTGCAGGTGGGGAACTCGCAGTACTACAACTACACCATGTCAGTGAACGGGAAAGAAGAGAAACATGGGGACGAATATGACAAGGACTACCTCACCGACCTAATCGTGAGTCTGGAACCGGCACACTCACTCACTTTCTCTCTCTTTTTCTTACTCTCACACACTCAGACCCACACAATCTCTCACCATCTCACTGTTTCTCACGCACACATACACATACACAATCTCTCTCTCTCTCTGTTTCTCTCTCTCTCTCTCTGTGACATGTACACACATACGCTCAGACTATCAGAGATACACTCTTTTACACTCCCCCACTCACAAACCTATGCATGCATGTACACATGCACGTTTACACACATTGCGAAGGGACTGGCATCGCATATTGTGGAGCACAATCCCGTGGTTTTGATTTGGCTTTTCCACTTGGGTAGATGGCTAAACACTTTGAAGGTGGGAGCAGTGGTATACTCCAACTCCGTGCAGATATCTGTGCTTTCCTTTCTGTAAGCAGCAACTTTAAGCCTTAGAAACAAGATGTGGACTCTTTAGCCAATTGGCAGTTTAGTTACTGAAAGTTCTGACACATTTCAAACATCAGCAGAACCTGCAACCCTCCATGACTAGAGTATGACACCGGCCTAACTGTCTAATGTAATTTTTTTACTTTGTACTTCTGTTAGATAATTTGATGTAATTATTTATTAATTGTGATATAGCACTAGCGTTACTCGCTGGGACAACCCACAAATGGCCGTTTACACTCAAAACTCTCCTATCAGACAGCACCTCACATTTAAAAGCTTATGTTTTGTGCCAAGACACAAGTAACTAAAAAAGTTTATGCCACAAACCAGGGAGGTTTATAATGTCTCAGATGAACTTCTATACATAGCCTGAAGAAGGTCTGGGCCTGTGGTCTGGCAGTCTTTTTTCCTAGAGAAACACGTGCTCCCCTCCCCAGCCCTGGCCTGGCTCCACCATGCCCATAATTAGTTAACTGGATCAGTTAGTGGAGTTCGTCATGTGCTCAAGAGAGCCAGTGATTGAATGGGGGGGGATAACGAATAATGTGGGTCTTTCCAGGAATTAGGCTGTCTAGGAATATATAGTTTAGCCCTGGGCTTGTATGCATTAAGTGTCTCTGAGCTGGAGTACTGATCTTGGATCAGTTTTTGCCTGCCCATATCCAACTCTTCTTTCACATAGTTTAAAGCAGAGGCGTTCTTGGACAGCTGTACCCATGTCAGGATTGCAGGCCCAACTCCTCAACTAAGCAGCTAAATAATTCATGTGCTCTTCTGTTTTGTCTGTTTATTGATAAGCTTATGGACAACAGCTGAAAACTGTTCTTGCGTCCCTGTATGAAAAGTTTTTTTTGTGGTTGGGGCCTTCCTGGGCTGACACACCCCTTGTTTAAATTATGGGCAGTTATGGAGCACAAGGTGAACTTTGTGGTGGGACGGTAGCTCTGGGGATTCTGTCACGCCTGTAAATCTATCTGAGAGGCTAATGTTGTACTCTAACTCAGAGTTAATCAGCAGCACCTGACGCTGTCACACAGTCACAAACGCGCCTTCAGGTCAGACTCTCACACACTCCACCCCCGTTTTTGTTCAAATCCTTGTGTTTCTTCCTCTGACCATATAGCTGTTACCTGGGCTACCGTTTGACAGATCAGCCCGTTAAAGTGATGTCTTCCACTCCGCACCTCTTATGTACACAGACCTGGAGGCCCTGGGGCTTATCTCACACACACACAAACACACACACACATAGAGCTGTCACTGTTCAATTCTCACGAGGACCTGTTTATGCGATTTGCATTTGAAAAGATTCCCCCTAACTACATCATTGCTCGTAACTTCTCTCCAACTTTTTTTCTTCCTCTCCCTCTCTCCTTCCCACCCTCCCTCTTTCCTCTTTCTCTCACTTACTCTTCACCTCTCCATCCTCCTTCCCCCTCTCCAGGTGAACAGATCCATGAAATTCCTTGACGACCGTAGCCCCCAGCACCCCTTCTTCATCATGCTGTCCCCCCCGGCCCCCCACTCACCCTGGACAGCCGCCCCCCAGTACGAGAAGACCTTCGTCAACACCAAAGCACCGCGTGACGGCAGCTTCGACAAACCTGGCAAGGTAGCGCCCCGGGCAAGCTTTGGAAATGCTAGAACTCTTCAGATCAGAGAGAACTGATATCCATGCAGGGCTGCAATGTCTGGTTGTCCTGTCAGGGAAGCTAAACACAGAGACTATGACAAACAGACAAGTAAAGAGAAAGTTAGACAGGCAGTCAAACAAATAGACAGACAGTGGCATACAGTGACTGAATTCAGAATTCTTGCTCACCTTTATTCACTCTATCATTGGCCAGCAGTGTTGTTTTTGTTCTCTTTCTTGGATTTGGAATCGGCAAGCTGGTATGGGATTCAGCTGGTGTTGGTTAACTGGCTATAAAATTGTCATACTTTGGGAAACCCTGAGTTTTATTTCTTCTCATCTTTGCTGCCACATAGTGGCTAGAAAGTCCTACAGCTGAATGTTCTATCGCAGTAGAAGAGTTCTACAACGGAAGGTTCTGTCACAGAATGAAGATTCTTTCATTTTTCCTCCGTTCTGCAGGACAAGCACTGGTTACTACGGCAGCCCCTCAACCCAATGCCCAACAGTTCTATAGAGTTCTTGGACAATGCTTTCCGCAGAAGGTAGAGTACACAGTGCTGGAAGTGTGTCATCAAGTACGATGACACCCAGCATTCTTTATATGTATAGATCTGCGAGAAAGCAGTTAATGTCCTGGAGGACCACAATGCTCTGCTTAACTTAAGATATTTGAGTGGAATTAGCCCAAATCAAACTCAAAATGTCACTTCAAAGAATGCTAAATAACTTTCATGTAATTGTAAGAGTTTCCAAACCCAAAAATTCAGTTTGGAATACCATTGCATTTTTTAGCTTGATCTATGTCTGACAAAACATTCTTCAGGTTGAGCTCTGTCAATAGAAGATGGAGGCATAGGTGGAAATTAGTTCCTAATGTCAGGAAGGTTTATTTATTTTTTAAATTATTTATTTATTTTTAGAAAGTTGTTTGTGCTTGAGATAGCTTGCTATGGATATGTCATAGAGGCAGGAACCCTTGGTGCACTCAAGTCCAGGCCAGAAGCAGTGCTGGATGCTCTGCACATTGTATGGAGAATTAGGAGCCCACATGGTGTGAATGGCCAGTTCTTTGTGTACTCTTGTGCTCTTATGTGGTAATTATTTGCCCTGTCCTTGGCTCCCCTACCTGGTGGACAGGTGGCAGACCCTCCTGTCAGTGGACGACCTGGTGGAGAAGATTGTCAAGAAGCTGCAGGACCTGAAGGAGCTGGACAACACCTACATCTTCTATTCATCCGACCATGGCTACCACACAGGTGGGGGGTCGCCTTCCTTCGTTTAACAGGCAGCTGTCAGTGCTTGGACCATGTCAAGTAGCGAAAGGGAGAATCCCTTGGTGTGTACCAGTCCAGCCTAGATGCAGCACTGGCTACTCTGCAGACTGTAGGTAAATAAAGAGCCTAGCTGGGCTGAATGCCATTTTTTAATTTTATTATTATTATTATTATTATTATTATTATTATCGTCATCATTAATGTTATTATACACAGAAGAAGTCAAATTATTTGTATGCTGCTTTCTAAAGAATAGCTCTGTATGCTGCATGTCAAATAAAAATGTATATAGATGGAAAAAGTATCAAAGTACAAGTGCAGAGAGAGACGTGTACAGAAACATACAATAGTAGGACATCGCATCCGAAATTAAACACCTGTTTGGTGTGGGATGTTAACTCTTTGTTTCTTTAACAGCAGAGCCGTTGTTGTGTTAGGGTTTCCTTTGTGCGACCGATCGAACCTGTTCTCCCCGCGGCACACCTTTGTTTTTTATTTAAGGGTCAGTCGTTATTTTTGTGTAGCATCGTTAATGAGCTCTCACACAGCCAAATGGAAATGTACTAGAGGGGATAAATAAAGTAAGAGAAATCCTCAGTTAAGCCAATTTGCTGAAAAATTGGAAAATTATTCACTGTCACCTTAAAAGGCAATCAACCAGAACCTCTGGAAACTGGTAAGAGTAGCCAAACATATACAAACATGTTGGAAAAAAGTATATATTTTTGGTTTATCCGAGCATTCGTTGAATAGTGTGTTTGATTTCCCCAGACATAATGCTACCCCCCTGTATTTGTACTTCAGCTTATGCCGCAGATGTAGTAAATGGGGTGTTCGTGTAGCATTATGATTAGGGAGCTGGTCTTGCTGCTCTGTTTTAATTCCCAGCTAAGGCACTGTCGTCGTATCCTTAAGCAGGGTACTTGAATTGCCTCAGTGAATATGTCTACCCTCACTGAATCGATAGTGTGTAATATAACTGTAAGAGCGTCTGCTAAGCTCTTAATCATAAACAAATCTCCACTTTCTGTGTGACTTGACTTGACTTCCTTCCCATCAGGCCAGTTCTCTCTACCCATTGACAAGAGGCAGCTCTATGAGTTCGATATCCGAGTCCCCCTCATGGTTCGAGGCCCTGGAATCAAGCCCAACCAGACCCTGACGGTGAGGTTCAGAACCTGGGGGAACAGCTTTCCCCTTTCACCTTTCACCTTTCACCTTTCACCCTCATCTCCCAAGCTGCGAAAACCCTCACGGGACATGCAAATTTAGTGAGCGAGTGAGGCTTGACGCAGTGCTGAATACACCGGGGACTTTTCATGGTCCAAGTTAAGCACACACTCACACATACGTGCACTCTCTCATTCACTCCCTCACTTGCCCTGTCACTCACTCATTCACACTGTCTCTTACTCATTCTTTTCCCCACTCCTGTATCCACTAACCCTCTCACATTCACTCACTTCAGTAAAGGGAATTAGAGGTCTATAAACTGGAATATGATCTAATTCTATCCATAGTTGCTTTCTGTAAAAAGAATACTTGAATGCTAATGCTTAAAGAGGAATTGCTTTTCCCGTATGTATTTGTGTTTCTGTCTGTGCCGGCCAGGCCCCTGTGCTAAACATTGACCTGGGACCTACCTTCCTGGACATCGCAGGGGTTAACCTGACCCAGGTGAAAATGGATGGCCAGTCCTTCCTGCCGCAGATGGTGAGTTTCCTGCCAAATGTGGGTGTGGCCATGTGGTGGGTGGGTCCCTGGAGCTGTGTTGGGGGTGGGGCTGTAGGTCTGGGGGACAGGAGTGGGCGGTATTTTGGTTGGATAACTCTGGAGTAACTTTTATTAGCCTGCTGTTCAGTGTGTTTGTGTCAGTAATGCCAGAAACTTCTTACATGAATGTACCCAGCTGTGGAAACAAAGTAGTGTGTGCTTGCATGCGTGTGTAGCTATGTGTGATTATTGTGTTTGAGTGTGCTGTAAGCCCATTTGTGTGTGTGTGAGTGTATGTGAAAGTGAGTGTTTCCATGTGTGAGTTTTTGTGTGTGTGTGTGTGTGTGTGTGTGAGAGAGAGAGAGAGAGAGTGAGTGAGTTTGTTTCCATGTGTGTGTGAGTGAGTGTATGTGAAAGTGAGTGTTTCCATGTGTGAGTTTTGTGTGTGTGTGTGTGTGTGTGTGTGTGAGAGAGAGAGAGAGAGTGAGTGAGTTTGTTTCCATGTGTGTGTGAGTGAGTGTTTCCATGTGTGAGTTTTTGTGTGTGTGTGTGTGTGTGTGTGAGAGAGAGAGAGTGAGTGAGTTTGTTTCCATGTGTGTGTGAGAGTGAGTGTTTTCATGTGTGAGTATTATGTGAGTGTGTGCTTATAAGATGTTTGTGTTTGTGATGACACCCTGCTCTCCTCTGTGTTCATGTCTCTCTGCTCTTCCCCCCCCCAGGCCCCCTCCCTGCGTAACGGCACCGCCCGCCCTTACTTCCTGGTGGAGTACACAGGAGAGGGACATTCCACCCCCGATCCCGCCTGCCCCAAACTGGGCCCCGGCCTGTCTGTGAGTTCAGCTGAGTCCAGCACCGCCCCTCTCCCCAGTCGCCCCATTTTACACGCGCCCCCCCCCCCCCCCCCCCCCCCGTTCTCTACTCACGACCGTACCCCAGACCCCACTCTGAGCTGAGCAGAGTCTGAACGTCTGGCTCTGGTTATGTCTCTGTCCTCACAGCCCAGGCCTGCAGGCTGTTTCTCCCTGTTTCTGCTTGCCTATTGGTGCTTCCTCCTCCTCTGTCACCCAGTGACAGGCTCACGTTTCAGCTTGGGCCAAAAGGGCCGGTTTTTGAGCCGAATCGGTCTGATATAAGTAGATATCTGACACAGTGAAAGACGTCATGTTGAGACCAGATGCTCTGCTCTGCAGTGCTCTGTTCCACATTGATGCTTTGCTCCAGTATGTTACCTTAAGTCAGAATGTACACAAAATTGAATCAGTGTGTCTGTCTCAACAGCACAAAACATCATGTAATAGCAGAGCAGGCAATGGCAACTTGTGGGTAATTGCTAATTGATTGCAGATAAAGCATTGTTTATTGGGAAACTGCTCAACACTGTGTGTGTGCGTGTGTGTGAATGCATATTCATGTGTGTCTTTGAATGCATGCATACATTTGTGTGTGCGTGCGCATGTGCACATTTGTGTGTGTCCAATTCATGCGTGTGGTTTTGTGTGTGTGCATGTGCGTTTGTGTGTGCTCTAGTATGCTTATGTGCATGCATGTTTGTCTGTGCGTTTGCAAGCGAATTTGAATGTGCTTATGTGTGTGTGTATTTGTGTGTGTGTTTCTGGTTAAGTTTCTGTTCCTGCAGCTGCAGTCGGCCTGCAGAGAGACTCTCCCTCCTGCTGCCTCCTCCGCTCTCTGGCCCCTGTTCCCCCAACTCCAGACTGTCCATCTGATACAAGCACATATCTCTAATTAACTGCAGATAAAGCAGTGTTTTACAATAATACAGTCATGCTACTTGAAAATGCAAGATGCATTTTCAAGAATTCAGGGTCAACTAATGTATAGCTTCTTCAAGTAATCATCTTATGGAGAAAGTATGTTAACATATGAAGAAGAAAGAAAAGCGCTCCGTAGTTGTAGTGACCCAAGTTGGCTCCATCTGAGAGACTTACATTCTTAGACTCAAACACATGTCTTTGCATGTGATGAGTGCTGCCAGTTTAACGACACTTTCTGTAAAAAGAGGTGCAATAGGGGTTAAATGATGGTCAGATGACTCTCCTCTTCTCACACTGTTTCTGTGTTTTCTTGGTTTCCCAAGTTAGCCTCCATTTCCTGTAGCGCTTCTCATGGCAATGAGGAATGTTAGCCACACGAGTAAAAGGATTTCTAATTGTTTAATCTTTTGCTTTATGTAACTGATTACCTGAATTCACTGATGAATGTTTACTGAGTTTGCTGATGAGTGTACCTTTATTCAAAGATAGACTTTATACACTCAGCCAAGCGTGCCACCAAACCGTTACTGGAATGCATTTCTCAATATATCAAAATGAATCTCCCTGTTTCTCCCTCCCTCTCCCTCTGTATCTCAATTCAATTTCAGTTTCCATTTCAGTGTGCTGTAGTGGCACCACATGGGCTGTTTTGCCACAGCAAACAATACAGTCAACACAATTGATAATAACAGTAACAGAAAAACCAATGCACATAAAACATGCAATATAACATACATTAAAAAAAGGAATAAATACATGTAAATAACAAATAACTATTAACTCGCAATTATACATTTGTTGTACTCTTGTGTTGACGACAGGTTGCCGCATACAAAGAAGCTACATACAAATCTCGCTCCCTCCCTCTCCCTCTCACACGCATGCTATGATGACCGTTTCTCTCTCTCTCTCCCTCTGCGTAGCAATGCTTCCCAGACTGCGTGTGCGAAGACGCCTTCAACAACACGTACGCCTGCGTGCGCACACTGAAAGACTACAACATGCAGTACTGCGAGTTTGCTGACTCTGAGGTGAGCCCCGCGGAACTTTTCCCCGCGCTGCGATCAGCCCGGTGCCGAGCTTAGCATCCACGAGTCAGACTTACCACAGCCTGTTCAGAGAGACATGGTGACATGAGTGAAATGTGCTCCAGCGTACTCGACTCACATTCCTGAGGGACACGGGGTCTGCAGGTATTTCTTCCAGTCATCACCTGCACCTCCTGATTTCCCTTAAGGCCCGGTTATACTCCCTTGCGGACGTGCACACGGACGGCTGCGGACACCGCGGATGCGTAGTTGTGCTACTTTTGTCTGCATATGCAGTTGGTGCCCTGGTAGCGTAGGTGTCCGCACAGTCACAAAAAATTGGAGGATACACCCTCTGATAACGAAATTTACGTCACGCGGACTCTCGCGTATTCGCGGATGCATGAAGTACAACACCAACATCATTCGCTCACCTTCCAAACCAAACCAGGGATTAAACTAATCACTGACATGAGGTGGACAGCAGATGTTCCATGTGATCCTGATTATATTTTGGTTGACATTTGGCAAATACAGGGAGATGTGAAAGAGATTAGGAAGTACAGGCGCTATCCAGTAAGACCTTAACTTGTGAAGAATTTCTGTTAAGGCTTTCACTGGGTTTTTTCAAACTAATTTGTATTCAACACAACAAATGGGTGGAGCTACCATATGCAAGCAGTACCTGACTGAGTTAAACTGATCACTGAGTTTGCTATGGAAACTTTTTCATTGGTTCAAAGAACTCCTTGGACTCACATCATCACAACTACTACCTGTTATGGGGTTCATGATGTCATATTATCTCATCACTGGTTTATTAACACCAAATTCTCACCTGCTTTTTTTTTCTTTCACTGACAGTCATTTGTGGAGGTCTATAACCTGACCTCTGACCCCCATCAGCTTGAGAACATAGTGAAGAAGGTTGACCCTGCTGTCCTGCAGGTCATGAACCAAAGACTGATCAGGCTCCAATCATGTGTGGGAAGCAGCTGCAGGGACACAAAGTATTAGCCAATCACAACAGGGTGGGCGGGACCTAGACCCTCTTCTAAGGTAAAATGACAAACACAATCTGAAAATAATTAGAAAGTCTGAACTCATAGCACAACAGTAAAAACTAGTTGAAAATCTAGACTTAAATCAAGAATGATCCCAGTTTTGTCAATAAAAAGGAAAATTTAAGTCAGATATCAGTCAGTACAATAGTGGATATTAAATGCTGATTGATATTTTCCATAGATTTGTTTTTAAATGCCAGAACTGTGATCTTGAGTACACTTCCAAAAAAAAAAAAAAACACCACAGATCCTCATTATGTGGAATCACAGTTAAAACAGATCAGAAAGTTGGCTGTTTGTCCTGCCTAATTTTTCAGATAATTGCTGGACAGAAAGGTTTGTGTTCATTCATGCCTTTGAGTTTTAATGACCATTTGCATACACCATTCGTTGGCCCTGACTGAGGAAATAGATGGGAGAGCTGAATTCTAAACTGCCCCCTTTGTCTTGCAGATTGTTGAGCACTTTCAGAGCGTGAAGGATGGATCGACCGACTCCTTTTGAATGTGAATCCAAATACGTTGCCTTTTTCATTATTATATTTTTTTCCCTTCTTTGTCGGCCATTTTTTGTCAGTGAGCCTCATGAGGGATTTCAATTCAGTCTGTGCTGCTGGTCTTGCATCACTCAGATTGTGAAAAAGCTTTACATTAACTGAGACCAATGAAATAATTCTAATATCACAGCACCCGTGTGTAATTTATATACTGTAATGGGCATGTCTGTCAGTAGGTATTAATAAGATTCAATTTTGCCTGTTCAGCCTTTTTTTTTTTTTTTTGGTCTTCAGCTACACACAGGTAAAATCAAATGTTGTGTTGTGATTATTCCTCGTCATTGGTTTGTATGTTGATTTTGTTTTGTATTTTGATCATTGTTTTTTTTCCAGTTATATGTTCTAATTAATTAACAGCAGGGCCATCTTGATGGAAGGGAAAAGTAAATGAAAACCATGGGAATTTTTTTTTTTTTTTTGCTGATAAAATGTGCCTTGTACTGATGCTCTGGACCTTTGCACTGATGCAAAGATTTTATGATTTTATGTCTTTGTACTATGTTTATATAGCTGCAAATCTGAAAATCAATAAAATGGGAATGAAATGCACAAATAGCAGCACAAAGACACACAATAATGTACATGCCCACACACACGCACACACGGTTTTGAGCAGTTTCCCATGAAATGTAATCCATTGCCATGTTGATTTCATGGCAATTGGAAAATGAACTGAATTATGGGTAATATTGCCGGAGTGCACGTGATAAAATGTGTTTTTTTGTTCAAATAAGCCACTGGCTAATTTTATTCACCTTTTCTCCACTTCTACACTGATTGCTATTTTTGGCATCAGGTTGTGATGTGAGTCAAGTCTTATGACATATGGTGAATGATGGCAAAAAAACACAGGAAGGCCCAAAAACTGACTTGATCACTCAAGTAGAGGTTACATAGAGGATTATTAGATTTGTATCAAAATTCAAGTGGTTTGAATAACATCTCAAAGGACTGTTTTCCTATGTTGTTTTTGGCTGCACAGACTAGACGGAAAGGTCACATTTGAATCTGATTTGTGTGGCACATTCAAACCGAGTCACTTCCAATGCAAGCACAAGTGTTTGTGTGTAACGAGGTGAGTTGTGGCAGCATTTGACCTGTTTGTCTCTAACTTGTACGGCAGGTTTCTTTCTTGAGGGTCAGCGGACTGTTGCTAAGACAACCTCTGAGTCATCAAGGAGGGCCACATCTGTTGACAGATTTCATGCCAGCTTTTGCTCTTAATTTTTTAGAATGTAATCAATAATGTAGGTCAGCTGACAACATCACTGCATTTCTTGATAACCAAATTAATTACACCCGATCTTCTGTCTTTACAAAACACTTTACCAAGGGTTAATCTATATGTACACATTCTGTTACATGCAGATAATTACCAGACTTAGCCAGTATAGTTGATAGACACAGACCGCACTCTGGTCCATGAGGAACAGAATTGTCCACGACAGTTCCAGGGCATGTGGGTGCCAAGATATACATTTAGGTGTAAGTTGAAGATTTCACACTTCCATGATCTACAACCATGAGCAATATGCTTTATCAAATTCTTGTTTATGTCAGTAAATCCACACTACAATGTCTTTTAGACCTTGAAATTATTTTTTTTTTAATAAGAGTAGTAGCTTCTATAATTTGCTTGATAAATCTTGATAGCAGTAATGAAATTAGTGCTGACAAACAATTAGTTGGTGCTGATGACCTACTGTGATTGCATGTTAACATGAGGCAGATGTTCTCAGTAGGAATTTTATTGTACTTTATATGTTAATTCATGCTAGCTCAACTGCCGTTTTAAAGTCACTGTATTGTTGGAGGATCTCACATGTAAAGACAGTCAAGGGGGCCCTTGCTGAGTAGATTACAGTTGCACACCGCCACCTTGTGGAGCTTTTCTTATACTAATGGTTAATGGTTATTTTTACATATATAAATCAATACATTTTAAGGGTTATAGTTTATACAACGTGAAGTATATTGTTGAAGGCAAAATAAATACTTTCCTGCGATCTGAAAACAGACTTTACTTGACAGTGACAACAGATCTGAGTAATATTAAATTGACTTTTTCTGCTGCCCATACATTCTTTCTCCAGTGAAAATTTGAGGTAATTATAAACTTAAATAGACATTGAGCAAATATGCACATTAGTAATCATACCTTCTTTATGATATAACTCTATATAATTTTATACACTCGCTTTTGGCAGTATTTTGTGTTAGCACTAGGAACTCATTGCTGTGGGGGGGCTCCTGTTTCCACACGGACGAATCGGAGGACGGCGAAAACAACACCGCGAGATCTCTTCGTGGTAGTTGACTATCAGGCTGACTCGCTTTCAAAATTTTATAATTGATTAGACAGTAGAGGATATAAAATATCGAAATACATAGCAGGAAAGGTTTCTGAGTGGAAAAGACAGCGAAATAACTTTGGTTGGATAACGCTTTCACTATGTCGTCTCCTATGGAAATGACCGAGTTGTACGACAACGCACTGCTTGGAATTCTGCAGCATGTCGGAAACATACAGAACTTTCTGCAGGTTTATTTCGGGTTCCTGTATCGAAAAACGGACTTTTATCGGTTGCTTTCCAGTCCAAACGACCGCATGGGCTTCCGTCCTGGAGTGGCAGAGAAAATGGTCCTCAAGGTAAGGATTTGGATAGTAACTGTCATTTTCAACACATTCCTGGGACAGCCTCTTCATGCTGACCGTTACCAACGAGGAAGGCACGGGTCGTGATTAGCCAACTTCTGCTAAGACACACTGACCTTCTCTGGATAGTCAACAAATAGGGCTACTTTGCTTGACGTTGTGATTAAGACTACATTTCTGACTGGTTGTAACGTTTAAGTTTAACAACATTTTAGTTTCCATAGTTCGCTCACCTGTATCGCAAGCTGTCTGATCCTTCTTATTTGATTGGATTCATTCATAGTATCAATACATTGAAGTACCAATTCAAATAATCTTTTTATGGTGCCGATAATGTTGTACACGCACGCATTTATCAAGCTAATGTTGGCTGGGTAAGTAACATACTGCGTGCAGTTAAACTGATATAGCAAGTAGATATTCTGACTATGGGATCTTCCCTCTCTAACATCATTCTGCAACTAAGAAAGATGCTTCTTGTGTGCTCTTTAACATAGTTTGTCGCTCTTATGGTCGTCTGTTGACAGTTGATAATTGTGGCCTGTTCGTGGGCCTTTCTGCTATGAATTCTTTATTGAAACTTGCCTTTAGATCTTATTATCTTTAAAAACATAGGCGACCGAGGTACAATAAGGTTACCTTCACTTTGGTCAACCGTATTTGCATACCTCATAAATAGAATTAGGTAAGTTAATACATTGATTTATTGGTTGTGTAGAGGAAAGCAGTGATTGTCCGTGTTGACTGACTCTGCGAGTGGCAGTCGTCAAACACGGACCCACTTTCACCACTAGATGGCGAAACAATCAGCTGCTAAATTTAAACAGACATGGGTTATGAAAACGGCTATCCATGGTAATATTATCTTGAATATTACGGTTTGGCGCATTGCACAGCATAATGTAGATTATAAATCTATATTGGTGGATATTACTATAATTATTATTATTTACTAGAATTATTCATTTTATTTTTCCTTGTTGAATGTTTGATATGGTATTCTCACTTTTTTCTCTGAAGACCTTCAAATTATTTGAGAAGGTAGCAATGCACGACAGAGAAAGGGCTCTACAGGAGGCAGAGATGAGGGAGATGGAGAAGACTGCAGCTCCCCCTGCTGTGCAGGAGGTGGAATTGCACACAGAGGAGAAGGAGCCAGAAGTGGCAGCACAGGGAAAGGAGGCAGTTGCAGAGGCCACACCCCCAGCGGCTGAAAAGGCTCCGCCCACACAGCCAGAACCCTGCAATGACACTGAACAACCACCAGAGGGAGCTTCGGCCAAGCCCAGCTCAGGTGCAGGGCCAAACCCAGAATCGTGAGTCTTTTTCTGCGTTGGTTAGTCACTCATTTTGTCGTCATGATTATCTGCCAGTGGGATTTTAATTTGAGGCAGCACTTCAAAATTGGAATATATGCTGGTGGTGCCTTACTACTGCCAATAGCCTGTGAAGTCCAAGTTCAGAAGTATGCAGGCACCAATCAGAGTGCAGAAATCTGAGGCCAGAAAAAGTAAACAAACCAATCCAGATTCTATCAGAAAATGAGCTTCTTGAGTAAAATCTAGCTCATGTGCAGTTCCACAGCACACAACACCAGACCATGCTTAGCCCTTTGGGTCACGCTCATGTGAAAATATTTCTTACAGGAAAATATGTGCGGCATTAAAATAATGAAAGTGTGGACCCCTAACTAGAGAGTAGTCCTGGAATAACTTTTAAACAGCTGATCTTCATCTCGGTCAAATCATGTAGTGTGTATTAGGCCATACAGTGGTTGTACTTGTCTGTTCATATCAGGCACTGGTTTTTGTTGTCATCGTTGTTGTTGATGATGATCAGGGTTTGGTTTAGATGTTCATGGTGTGTTACTCATCATTTGTCAGTGGGCAGGACCAGTACCAGGCTAACCCAGACAGCTACAATGGCGCCGTCAGAGACAACTACAGCTGGTCTCAGGACTACACCGATGTGGAGGTCCGTGTGCGCGTGCCCGCCCACGTGCAACGGGGAAAGCAGGTACTCAGTGAGGGGCCCCACCCTCCACTCACAACCCTGTTTCATGCATTTGTAAAATATAATAGAATGCATAAGAGGGGACTTTCACAGAGCTCAAAGTGTTCTACCGAGAGTTTACCTCACCCATCACTACTGTGTGGCACCCACAGGGCGGCCATTTTGTTCATGTAAGCTTACCATAAATCAATTTGGGATGGGAGTTTGATTTGATAAAGGAGTTTTAGTGATGGGGCTTAGTGAGATTTGGTATTAAAGTTTAATACAACGTTTGGTGATGCAGGTTTGCTGACCCGTGCTCCTTGCTCTCTCCCAGGTGTCGGTGAACCTGCAGGCTGGAGGCGTTCGCGTGGCAGTGAGGGAGGGGTCCACAGAGACAGTGCTGATGGAGGGAGAGTTCACTCACAAGATCAACACTGAGAACTCACTCTGGAGTCTGGAGCCTGGCCGCTGTGTGCAGGTGAGCCTGCCATGCCTCGAAAATACACCAGGGGGTGCTCACATGACAATATGACAGCTATGTATTCAAGAAGCCTTTTAGAAACTTAGTGCTGAGAAGTAGTTTAAACTTATAACTCCGATGGACAGAGGAAAGCTGAACAGCACTCTTTCTCTGAGCTTTATATCTAGGATCAGTTTAACCCTTTTAGGTCATAACAAATAAAGGGCAGGACATATGGGCAGAGGGAAGCTGACTCTAGATCAGTTTTCCTATTCTGAAATGATTTATGCACATGGGCCCTGATCTAGGATCAGGTGAGGCTTTTAGCTCATAACAGACAATTGTAGGATATGGATGGGGGCAATCTGATCCCAGATCAGTACTCCTGTTCTGAGAATCTTCATGACTCCAGGCTCAGACCTGCTGTAGATAAGGAGGTGATTTACAAGTGCTGCTGTCTGAGAGTACGCTCTGTGTGCGCTGCCCCAGCTGTCCCTCAGTAAAAGCGGGGAGGTGTGGTGGAGCGCCGTCCTGAGGGGGGAGAAGGAGATCGACGTGAACCAGATCAACCGGGAGCGCTCCATGGCAACGGTGGATGAGGAGGAGCACGCCGTGCTGGACAGACTCAACTTCGACTACCAGCAGAAGCTGCAGGGCCGACCACAGAGCCACGAGATGGTGAGGTAGTGTGTGTGTGTGTGTGTGTGTGTGAGTATGAGTATGAGTATGGGAGAGAGAGGAAGAGTGTGAGTGTATGTGTGTGGAACATATGTGGTAGTAAGTCTGCACACTTGTGTGTGTTTGTTTCTACATGTGTACGTGTTTGCATTCCTACGTGTGCATTTACATGTGTGTGTGTGGTTGTACATTTGTTCGTATTTGTTGTTTATGTATATTGTGATCCCTCTTGATCATTAAATAAGATTGGTTAGACCATAGGGACGTGATTTGAGTTTGTCCTCATGTGTGCTATGTTGATGTGTGATTGCTAACCTATGCCCCCGTCCTCTGCATGGGTTTCCAGAAGGTGCACGAAATGCTGAAGAAGGGCTGGGATGCAGAGGGCTCCCCCTTCAAGGGACAGGCCTTCGACCCCACCATGTTCGACATCCAGCCCAGCGCGGTGCAGTTCTGAGAGCGATCAGCAGGGGGAGGCAATCACCATCGTGTGCAGCCACACTTTACAAGAAGCGGACATTCAGATACACACAAACACACGCACACATAGGCATTAAAGCTCACATGCAGACAGACACGCACACAGACGTACAAGCACACACACTGACAGACACACATGACAGACAGACAAGTACACACACACGTAGATGCACAAACATACAGAGATGCCGATGCACAACAAATATGCAGATGATATAGACTTGCATGCGCACAAGCACACATGCGCGTACATGCATACACGAGCACAGGTTTTCTGCTCTTCACCCAGAAGTTCACCCAGGGGCTGCTGGGAACTGTAGTTCCTCTGCCTGTGTGATGCACAGACCTGACAGTGAAAGGAAGGAGGAAGACTGGCCACCATCAACTGACACTTCAGCATGATTTATAACAGCCCAGAGCCACAGAGACAGACTTTTCAGTGACTTCTCACAGGCCTTTTAATGGAGTGAAGACTGATGCTTGTGTTGTTTTGTGTGTTGATCTTTAACTTGTGTTTTGGGTCGTAAAGGCCAACCTCCATCTTTGGTCTGTCTGCAGGCAGTTCAGAAGCTATCAGACAGCTCTTCTTCCACTGTACAACCTCATTCATTTGTTCAATAATTCATTTATTTATTCATTCATTGAGTCTTCAAACGTTCATAGGTAGTTACTTTACAATAGGCTCTTGTCAGTGACGGGAGAATGAGGTGGCAGAACACCAGTGCTGAAACCAAACTGAATTGAACCAGTCAGCATGTTTTCCTGCCACTGGTTTGCCAAGTTAACACAAGTCAAAGCTTTGTTTGAATCTCAAGATTTCTAACAGGAAATATTTGTGCATGAAAAAAATGTACATGTGCCGTTCCCTGGAATTCAAGTTTTTTTTCCCAATCGCAAACTCTGGGTTAGAAATGGTTATTTCATTTTTGTTCAAGGAACATGTTTTTTTTTTTCTTATTATTTTTATTGAGAGTGGTTTTTATTTATATTCTTCATATCACGTTTATATTAAGCTGTACTCTGGAAACACTTTCAAAATTGCGACTGCACTTTCAGCTGATAAGTTATCTGATATGCGAATTCTGTGGTTGTTTCAGTTCTTTCTCCCGCTCAGGCGATGCTGACGTCAGAGCGCGTTGGTTGTGCGTTGGGTACAATTAAAAGGCTGTTATCCCTTTTTTCTGTTCAGTCTCCCTTTGTAAGATTCTCCTTTAATTTTTGTTCATTTTTGTGTGCCTATAAATGAATACCAATAAATTATAAATATTTCTCTGAGTTTTTTTTTTTTTGTCTCATTTGTAAGATTGTAAAAGGGTTGTTTCTCCATCTTCACTGGTAAGGGCCAAGAAGTGCTGTGTATCTGTCATGATGACTTTAAAAGACTGATCCCCTCTGACAAATATTGTGTGTGATGTAGCAATATTGCAGACTGTGACAGTGGGAAAAATGATAAAGTGCAGGCTATTTTTAAACATGAAAATGCATTCAGTCTGCTTTCTGTGGAGCGTACAGCTCCAGTATGCCTAATCACTTGTTACATATGTCCTCTCCTGTGCTGCGTGTCCAAATTACACAGAAATAATGATTGAGGGGAAAAAGAAAACAAGTTTGTGATGATAATTGACATTTAAGCAAACTAATTAAAAACCAGTCTGCCATAATTGTTAATCTCATACTGTGTCTGATCTGGGAACACCGGTTCTGTTTTGCCCGTTTAGTGTTTTTTTAGAAGGCGCTTTGGCACTAGCTCGTGTTTCCCACTAGAGGGAGCTGTGAGTACGCAGACGTTGAAAACGCTGTTCTAGGCTATATTAATCTGGCCTAAATGAAGGTAAATTAATGGTATTCTTTCTGAATACAAACTCTACTGTCCAATGCATGACCTTTACAAAGCAGAAATTTGTGTGTTCGACGTTTACTCAGCTGTCCACACATTCAGTTTTACCGCTTTATCTTTCTTACTTGAGAAACAGAGGTACTGATTCTATAAGTAGCCTATTTAGAACACTTCGCTTAGGATTCCAGCCCACTCAAAAGAACACCGCGTTCTTCTTGCAAACATTTCTGCTTGTGATTGTTAACTGAACACTGTTAATATATATAGGCCAACCTTCAATTCTGCCCCCTCCGCCAGTGAATCCATCTATGCTGATATTCATTAGCAATATCACAGCCAACATAGAATGTACAGGTGTAGAAACCTCGAGAATCTGAATGATACATAGTGTGCACTGAATGTTTTCATTTTGCACTTCTAAAGGTTATGTAAGGCTTTTAATAAGGTTTAGATCTGACCAATTATATGCTTATCGAAAGCACCATACTATGTAAACACCAAAGGTTATTCAACATCTAAACCAAGGAAGATATGACACGGGGAAAATATAAGAGCATACTCACACAAATAGGTCACAGGTGGAATGCAATCAAAATGTATCTAATGTCTGATTTAGCAATTATAAATATTTTCTCAAGCGGACCTGCTCTGTATTGTCATATTATTGCGGCTAATACAGTAAGGCAGCCACACTACGTCATTTTACCAAAGGACATCGATACGACACACAAACGGGCTCCTTTTTAGTAAATTAGTCCCTAAAAGGAAATACAATGATGCTGCCTGTGCCCACGCACGAAGTTGCACACATCCCCCTATTGGTGGCAATCATAGCCCGTTTGATTTTGCCCGGAAAAAAAAAGAGGTTTCGACGATATTCAGTGGCAACCAAGCGGTACTGCAAGTGGACGACACACGCAGAGAGGGTGAGAGAGACAAGCTGTCAAGCTCGTCAGAGCAAGCCTCTCTTTTACTCTCCAATACATATCTGCTCGTTAACAGCTTTCAACGGCCAACATCCGCAGAAAACCAGAGAACCCCTGAAGAAATACACATAAATCATCTAACAGAGCAGAAGACAACGTTTCGAAGGGACACAAGCCCCGCGCAAAGACGGAGACATGGCAACTACAACTTGTACACGATTTACGGACGAATATCAGCTTTATGAAGAGCTTGGAAAGTAAGCATTGATTATTCTAGCTCAGCTGAGTAATATCACTTTTAAGTTCCATCGTTGCTACTATTTGCTTGTGAGTAAGTGGATGCGTATTGTGTGTGCTCGCTCCAACGGAGGTGGCGGTTTTAGGGGTGACAGTGCGTTGCACTTGCACGGTCTCCCATAGCTCGCTGACTAGCTACTACTCTGAAAATAAAGGTCGTTAGTTGCAAACACGCACACACACGTCCTTTACCGAAAAAGTATGTGAGGAGAACCAGAAAAACCATAGAGCGTAGCTTGTGCCTCCCCCCCACCCCCTTACTCTCCGCCGCTGCCACCATGCTGTTGATTTGCTACTCAGTAACGTTAGGCTCATTGGTGACAGTGACATTTCGAGCTGTCAAAACCAAGGCGGCTGTTTGGTGTCTTTAATAAGTATCTGAGGTGAAGCATGCTTGTTGCCTGACGTTATAAGGATATTTAGTCCTCTCTCCGCTCTCGGCATAAGTTCATTTGCTTTTGCCTAGTTTTATCTTTAATTGTGAATTAATTCAGCTTTGTGAGGTTGCAAGCTACGATCTAAATAACGTACACTACCAGTTTTTATTCAGTCAACGGGTGAAAATGTTTCATGAAAATTTGCACGTGACATGCACAGAGTTTTAAAAATGACAATTATAATAAGTTTGGACTTACCATCCCGTCAACTACCACAAACAAAATAATGGTGCGTGGTTTGCTATAGTGAGCTACGTGATATGGTGAGGGATGTGTACATCGACATTCAGTGGACTGGAAGGAAATACTTCTCGCTTGGTTGCTTGTGTGCTGGGGAATTCTCTTGCAGAGGATTAATCCGACTTTACGTTGTGATTCCCAAGCCTTTTCAGCTCTAGCTTGCTGGCCTGGTTAAGTGGTTGGCATTTGGCTTGTCCGCTGGCCAGATCAAGAATATGCTGCGCGTGTGTGGCAGTGTTCCCGTGACATTTGAGAGAAAGCAACAAATTACTTAAACAACAACCATTGTTTGACAGGTATCCATTATAACTTTCCCAAGCAAGACTGCAGTTTTTAAGATTTTATTGTTTATTTTTTAAAATAATTTTAAAGGCGTAATCGTGCTCGTATTTTCAAGCTTCTTTCTCCAATTCGGTTATAGCCCACATAGAAAAACATGCGCGCGCACGGTCTCGAGGACGCAAACTGACTGCTGCTTCCGAACTGTCAGGCGCCAGTGGGCAAGTGAACGAACAGTGAGAGTCTTGCAGCAAACGAAAAGCAAAGCCACAACAAGCTGCATTTCCTGATCAGAACGTTCTTCGTTCTCACTTTTCGCTCTTAATCTTAACAGCCCAGTTTCCTGTTTCCTCGCTTGTTGATCCATTTTATGAAACCAAAATGTAAAATATAAACGCAAGTATGGAAAAAGTTATTTCAGTTAAGCCTTGTCTTAAGCGGCTGTGAAACCCGTTTTATGTTCAGTTGGTATTTGATGTGACAGTCTTCCAATTGAAAAAAAAATTATGTGCATAAAAAAATGAAAATCACGCCAAATTCACCGCGTGAATTTTCATGTTAAAGTTTCTAAGAAGGACCCCTTGTTTCATTAACAAAGTAACTTTGGGCCTGCATTATGTTTTAAAAGAAGCAATGTTAATGGTAACAATATGAATATTTTTTTGGATTTGTTGATATTATTTGAGTACTTGTTGTGGCAGAGGTAGTCAGAAGGATTGGGAAGCTCTCTTTGGCAGTGTGGTTTAGTGCTCAGTGCTGATGTTGGGTTAGTTGTGTTCTGGTTTGACCTGTGGGTTGGCTTCCTGTTCTTCACAGTAAGCTTTCACTCACACTTTTCACCATCCACTGTAAGGCCAGCGCAGGGGTCACCAGGTCAGTGCCGTGGAAATGGGTGTAGTTCTTCTTCACACTAACCAGATAATGTTTTTATAACATGGCATGCTACTTACCTTTATCCTTTTTACTAAAGATTTCATCTTGAGTTGCTTTGTACAGTGCACATTTTTGGAAATGTAATGAGGATATTTACAAATAAGCACCGTTCTCAAGGGCTCGTCTGGGAATGGAGCATTCGTTACTTGCGTTAAAAATCCAGCGCAAGCTCTGACCATCATACAACACTGCCACCACTGTCGGTTGTTGCCATCCAGTTTAGCCCAAGCCCTGTTTAGATAAAGCAATAAAGGCATAAACCAGAGGGGTCACATGTTGAGAAAGTCATACAGGTGCTTTGGTCTGGCTGAAACCATTAAAACCGCCCTGAGATATTTATTTTTATTTTTCTATTATTTATTGTCAACAAATTAATGCCCCCATGAAATACTGTGTGGTTATTTAACTGGCTACTTTTCTTTGTTGCTTTCTATGTTTTAAATAATATGTGTTTATATCTTGTGTATGCCAGGGTTTAAAAGAACAAAATAAAAATAAAATGATATATATATATAAAAAAAAGAAACCATCAAAGTCAGGTTTGGGACCACTGCTACACAGATCTCAGGACGGGTGTTTCTCTGAGCTGCAGTAGTGGCTGAAGCCGAATACTTTATTACATCACCACAATACTGAACTATGAGAGTATTGATCAATTGCTTGGATCAATGCTCCTCATTAATTAACGAAAAAGAACATATGTAGAATTGTTTTCTTTCTCCTCAATACCCATGGCAGAGACCCCCCAAGGGCCAAGCACAAAAACATAATTCATTGATTTTTTTTTATCATTTTTGTTCCTGAATGTGGGAGTGAATAAACATCATATTACATAAGCAAGTCATTACTAGACAGAGAAAACTGAGTTTTCAACTATGCTTTGGGGAAAAAAACCACGGTTTGATTATTTGGCTGAAGTTGATGCTGGAAATCAATATAACAGTGGTGACCTGCACTGGTTCAGGAGAGCTGTAGAGTTTTTCCCTTATCTGACCACTTAAGGAACACAGGCGATTACGCAGGTAACTGACCTGTCCTGTTTTCTTGAGTCTGAACTGGGTGCTTTTCAGATGAAAATGGAAACTGGCACAGCTGGCACAACCAATTCTTCAAAGAGATATGCATCTTTGGGTCATGTGGTCAGTGATTCCTGTACATGCTATAGGAAATGGAGATGTACTCATTTTGATCTCACAGATAGAATTACCGACTAGTCCATTCATGTAAACAAGCTCAAACTCTGCCAGGTATTCCATGTGAAACCCATTTCTATGTATTGCATGTATTAATGAGGAATCAGAAAACTGCTCTCTCGGTATGTGCATTGGTGTTTGCATTAGAGTGTGCAAATATATATATATATATATATATATAAAGGTGTGTGTATGAAAATGTGTTTGTGGATGTTTGTGTGTGTGTATGTGTGTGTGTATATGTGGATATATGTGTGTGTGTGTGTGTTCGTGTATGTGGATATGTGTGTGTGTATATGGATATTTGTGTGTGAGTGTGTTTGTGTGTGTGTGTAGCCTGCCTGTCAGCTGTCGTAGTGCCATGTGGCTGAGCATTCCTCTCCTCACTCCTCGGCTGACAGACGCAGCTCTGTAAATCATCTCTCCGTGCCTTCTGAGACGGACCGGGGCAGATCACATGCTAATGAAAAGCGCTTTGCTAACACATCGATCACACTCAGCTGCGCTCTGCCCTGCCCTATCTGTCTCACTTCCTGTGGGCCGAGGTCAGGCCCGCACCCGTCTCCCACCAAAACACCACCTGTTTCCCTCCTAATTTTGGGACCCCTGTCACCCCTCCCATTCTGTCCACTTCTACAATCTACAATCTATTGGGTTTTTTGTAAGGACGGGCAAGCCCACTCAACCACCCAACCAACTTGTGGATTACACACAAAGTCCATTTTACCCTATATTCCCAAACCGTAGTTACTGCTAGCTTTTTTCATTTACATTTTAGACGTTTATCCAGGCACCCTCACATAGTTTACATTTATGTATACATTGTCAATTTATTCAGCTGGATGTTTTACATTATCAAGTCAGGTGGCTTACCAATTTTTTCTGGGTAATTGACTAATCCCTTTTTGCTCCTGGCGTTGTAATCAGGTGAAACAGTCATTACCTTGCAGGTGTGTTGGGGGGTGGGGTGGGGAGGGGGGGGTAAGGGATCTCCATGTCTTGAGTTATATAAGGCTTGTTTAGCTTGGGCTGTTCTTGCTGTTCTTCTGACAGACAGAGATTTTTGATTGAGCTGCCATTCATTCAGATTCTCCATACTGTGATTGTGTGTGTGTGTGTGTGTGTGTGTGTGTGTGTGTGTGTGTGTGTGTGTGTGTGTGTTTATGTGTGTGTGTTTGTGTGTAAGAGAGATTTTTCCCCAGAAAGTTGTGTTGAAATAGAGATACTGTGACCTCATTTGGAAAAATTTTGACAGTTGCTGCTCATTGGAAAAAAACTGAGCATTGGTGGAAATGAGTGTTATATGTGCACATATGTGTGTTTGTGAGGGTCTGCATGTGTATGTGTGTGTGGTTGTCTGTCCACCCATTACCTGTACCCATTCATCCATCATCTACGCCTAACCTGCATGATTTTGGACCGATTTCATCCAATCCAGGGTCACAGGGGGCTGGAGCCCATCCCAGCATACAGTGAGCAAAAGGCAGGGAGACACCCTGGACCCTGCCACTCTGTCAAAGGGCCAGACAAGCACTTACTCACACAATTATGGGAAATTTTGCAAGTCCAGACTGCATGTCTTCGGACTGTGGGAGGTAACTTTGGAACGTGGCAGAGGCACACAGGAACATGTGAACCCCACATTCCCCTCAAAGGGAATCAAACCTGCATCCTTCTTCCTGTGATGTCACAATGGCAACCACTGAGCCACCATACCACCCTGGCTTACGTAAACGAGCTCGGTTTTACAGTCAGATCCCATGGTGCAGTGGCTCTTGTGCGTTATCTGCAGGGATACGCCCCACACGTGCACATGCGTATGCTTGGATGATGTTTAACGGTGTTCAGTTGACTTATTTCAAGTATTTTGTCTTGCGTCAGCAGTTAAATTTGCCTACAAACAGGCACTGCGTAGTACTTAATGATCTCGGGATTGTTGAAGAAGAGGGTGAAGCAGCTAGTGAGATGTTTCTCTGTCTCTGTATATGGAGAAGATGCTGCTTTCTGTACCCATGAAATTATTTTTATATGCGCACATTTATCTAGAGCACTTATCGCTATACTGACGCATATGGTATTTGCAAGTCGTAACTTGCCATCTAAATGTATACCCTTTTGTATTGTTTATAAATGTGGACATTTATAAATGTGAATTCTCATTCTCATGGATATGTGTATTGTCTAAGGATAATGTGCATCTAAAAGATAAATCTGGTAAAGGCAAACCCAAAAATATGCCTCAGAAATGGTCCATCTTTTTTCGTGTATCACTAAAACGATGCCCCTGGATATCGACTGTTTTTGTACTCAGAGCAGCGTAATTATGTTGTGCTGCATTATGGGAAGAAGGTAATATGAGAATCAGTGGGCTGAGAGATGACATCAGGTTTTATTCTGGTCGTCCCGTGAGACGGTGTTATGCAAGCTTTACAGGAAGCATGGGTAGATACCCCGCCACCCCACCCCTCTCCTTTATCAGTAATGCTAGAGAGGCACTTTTCACCGTCTTGGCTCTCTGTATTTTTAACACCTGCGATGGAGCCGTGATGGACCCGTCACGGTACATCATCTTGCCTTCAGGTGTTCAGCACCTGCCTCTCTCCACGAGCCGTTATAGCAGGTGCTGGAGGGTCTGCAGGTATTCACTCCAGCCACGCGCCACACTGCCTGGTTTCATCGATCAGTGCACCTCCTGGACCAAAAAGGCGAATTAATTAGCGAAAGGGCCTCTTGGTAGCGCATGCTGTAAAGATGCTCACTCTGAAAGCAAAGCACAAGCCCTGCAGCTGAGTATTTGAGTTCCAGCCACGTCATGCTACATTGTACCGTTCACTCTCTAGTGGCCACTCCTGGTCAGAGTGGATGCATGGGGGTGCATGAACCAAGAACTCGCTGACCTTGAAATCTTCCGATGACGTGGACTGGAACTGGGTTGTGTTCCTGGTAATGCTACTAGAAACTTTCATTCAGCTACTGACTGACTGTACTGTTCTGCTAAATAAACTGTTTCATTTGAGTACAGTTTCCATTTTCATGGTTATCATTCATTAGCTTATCAAGACATTTCACTACAAGGATCTGATGGAGTAAATTATTCAGCTAATTAAATAAATAGTTGACAGGAAATTCAAAAACAAAGGCCCACCGTTCTTTAAGGAAAACCATATCATCTTCACATATGAGTCAAAGGACCCAGCAGAACAGGGGTGTCAGCAGGGGTTCCAGGGCTGGAGGGCTGCTTTTTCTCCTTTTTTGGACTGAAATGATTATGTTAATTCCCTGATTGGCTAAACAGTGTGCACACAGAGTAACACGTTGAGAGTTAATTTGACTGAGTGTATTATAAGTCCAATTGGTAAAGTGTACTCTACCACAGTCGCTTTGACACCAAGCTTTTTCCCATGCACCTTCTTTCCATCACCTAAATCGACTGCTGATTGAAAGGAAACCACAAAAACCTGCAGACACTGTGACCCCCAGAAAAGGGGTTTAACACCTCTGACGCAGACTGAAGCGGAGTGATCCAGCTTACACAGTTACGCTCATTTCCTCAGTTAAGGACGCAAAATGTGTGAAATACAAGCCAAAAAACAAAAACAGGGTCTAACTGAATTTTTAGTCCATGGGCCCCTTTGAGCAGATTTTTACACGCTTAAATTAACACCTCTTTTTCCTGTATTATAAAGCGGGTCATGGTGAGTCATTGGATGGACTTATTTAGAGCCTTTGTTTGTTTGCAATCTAAACGCATGGATCAGCTCATGTATCTACAGATCATAGAGATCAGCGTAACAGCTCATTTATGAACTGTTCATTTTTACAGGGAGCAGGGTAGAGACCAGTGGAACAGTCCACTGATGTAATATGAATTATACGGGGAACAGCAAATTGATTTTCTATAGGGATGTCAGGTACATATGTCTTATGCTAGGCTATGATTTGGTTGGGAAGCCATTAGAGCCACAGAGCACCGAGAGCTTGGTGCTTTTTATGGTTTCCCAGAGACACATTTTAAAGAGATTACTATAAGAGCTCATATATTTAATACACATTCTGAGGAGATAATTTGAGCAATCCAATGAAACATGAAACGTAAATGTAAATTAGGTTTACAGTCACCTCCGGGTGACTCACACTTCAAATCGCTTTTTTGAGACACTGGTGTTAGCCTTGAGCCTTGCCGCTATTGGTTAAGGATTTGGGCTTGTGCTCTCCAGGGATTGCAAGTTCAATTCCCAGGTGGAGCACCTCTGTTCAACCCTTGACGAGAAGTGATTCAGAACACTATCCAGCTGTATAACTGGATGATCTGTATAATTTTAAATGGACTGTCTAACCCCATACAGCCCTGTGGTACCAGCACAGTTTTCATCTAAAGCAGGAACACCCTGTAACCTCTGGTTTGGGTTTTTTTTTTTGTTTCCCAGGGGAGCATTTTCAGTGGTGCGCCGTTGTGTCAAGCTGTGCACCGGCCAGGAGTACGCCGCCAAGATAATCAACACTAAGAAGCTCTCTGCGCGAGGTAAGCATGGACCCTACATCATATACAACACGCTTGAAGGCAAATTCCATCCAACCTTACCTCCTGATATTACCTTGAGAAATACTCCTACGACAGGAGCAAAAAATGCTGACACAGGGATAGGTGTACGTCCAGCCTGTAATATGCAAGAACGAACGCCACAGCCAAAGGGGAACCATTAAAAGAGGAAGTCAGAAAAATTGACTTTTGTGGCCAAAATACAAAATACTATCAGTGATATGTCAGTGTCAGACTCTGTCAAACTCCATATCAAACCACAGGATGTGATATTTGGCTGAGAAACGTCAGTGTGAGCAGAGGAGGCCTTTGAGTCGAGTGGGAACTGTTTGGTGCAGAATGATGATGAGGGGGATTTGCTTCGCTCAGCTCGAAAACTTTCTGCTGGCTGAGTCAGAATTAAATGCTATGGAAGTTTTTAAATCTGATTCTGCACTCACCTGCTTATTGTGTACTTTTTGTCTATTACAAGAGTCACTGAGAAAGGAATGAGCAGCCATTGCAGGATGAGTGCGTGTCCTCTTTTGTCTGTTGTGATGAAGACGATACAAGTTCTCTGTCATAAATATGCCAGAGTTAAATACGGTAATTTTTGCTGGGTTTATTGCCGACAGTCTGCATTCCTCCTGCTCTGACAGTGTTTGGTTATGATTTGTCATTACTCACCAGGAGCACACCTGAGAATTCTAAAAATGTCTTTCTGCCATCCCATCTGCATCCAATAGGCATCCGTGCTGAATCAGACTACAGTGTGGGCAATACCTCTAGAGCTCCGCTCCACCAGACCCAAGCATCTAAGAAACAGAAAAGAGAAAATCCCCCGAGTTAAATAACATGGGAATATTTATATGTGTTCAAAAAAAAACTTACATGGAACATTATGTTAGGGGTCACGATGAGTCATTGGCTGGATTTATTTAGAGCCTTTGTTTGTCTGTTTGAAGTCCAAACGCATGGATCAGCTCACATATCTACAGATCACAGAGATCAGCGCAGCAGCTCACTTATGAGCTGTTCATTAAACTGGTGGTAGCTTATGGAAGATAGAGGTTTGGTTTGGAGGAAGTGATGTAACGAGGTAGTCTGTGTCCTGCAACTGTGAGCTCCCGTTCATAGGCCCTTCATAGAATGGCAGAGGCTCGAACCCGTGGCCAAGGTCTGCCCATACCCAGTGAGCCACGCGGGAGGCCTAATGCCTAATTAGGCACAAATGAAGGCGAAACCCCAGAGCCAAGCGCTCGTAACGCCGGAGCAGCTGATGGGGAGCTGGGGGTGGGCATGCGGACGCGGGCCAAGGGACTGGAGCAATGAGCTACCCTGCTACAGGGGACTGAGCCTGGCACTGTGACAGGGAGAGGGAGAGGAGGGGGAGAGAGGGAGGCATAGAGGGATAGAGGGAGGGAGGGGGGATAGAGAGGGAGAAAGGGAATGGGAGAGAGAGGGATGGAGAGAGGGCGGGAGGGAGAGAGGGGGGAGGGAGGGATGGAGAGAAGGAGAGAGGGAGAGGAGGGGGAGAGAGGGAGGCATAGAGGGATAGAGAGAGGGGGGGATATAGAGGGATAGAGAGGGAGAAAGGGAATGGGAGAGAGAGGGATAGAGAGAGAGAGGTAGAGAGGGGAGGGGGAGAGAGGAATGGAGAGAGGGATGGAGACAGGGAGGGGGGCATAGAGGGATAGAGAGAGGGAGCGAAGGAATGGGAGAGAGAGGGGTAGAGAAGGAGGAGAGAGGAATGGAAAGAGGGAGAGAGGGAATGAGAGAGAGGGGGGCATAGAGGGATAGCGAGGGAGAAAGGGAATGGGAGAGAGAGGGTGACAAGGAGGGCGAGAGGGACAGAGAGAAGGAGAGAGGGAGAAGGAGGAGAGAGGGAGGGGGAAGACAGGGAAGAAAAGAGAGAGGGGGATGGATTAAGGTCAGGAGAGAGAGGGATATGGAAGAGGGGAGAAAGAGACAGAAACAGGGAGGAAGAAAGTGGGAGGGATTAAAGAAGGGAGGGAGAAAAAGAGAGAGGAAAAGAGAGACAGATCAAGTAATGGAGAGAGAGAGGATGGAGAGAATGCAAGAGAGAGGGATGAGGCAGAGAAAGAGAGAAAGCCAGGGAGAGAGAGAGGAGAGAGTATATGACTTGCTGTCCCTCATTAAATACTCATAAACCATAGTTTATATTTTTTATGGTTTGTGTTTGTCTCTGTTTTATAATTTTTTGTGAAAAGTCTGAGGCAATATATACAGCATAGAATTATAGGGTTCTGTCTGAAATTGTCATGGAAAAATTTCTGAAATGCTACATGCGTACATTTTATTACAGTGACAAATGATAAGTGAATGTCCGTAGTTCAACCTCCTGAGTGTGACACACGGGTCACGTACCTTTGGATGAATTCGAGCTTACGTTTATCGCTGCTGGGGTTCATGTTGTGGTTGTGCAGGGCCCTCATAAAGCTTTCTTACTCTCCTGACCACCAGAGCAAAAACCAGAAAAAAATTTCAACCTGCAATATTTCTCTGGTAACTTGCTGCGCTGATTTGATGGAAATAAAGGAGGACCACTCAACTTGTGTGGTTATTGCGATGTGCAACGTTCTCAAACCTCTTTTCCTTGGTCTACAGCTCATGCTTCCCTTTGTCATATCCCATGATGCACTGTTTTGGGGACCCACTGCCGTCTGGAGGTGAAAGTTCTGTATCACATCTTTAAGCCCTTGATTACCAGTGAGAATCAGTGTACGGTTCTCTTGCGTGGGTGTATGGTTTTAATCTTAGTGCACTGTAGCTGCATGACTCCTGCATCCTGATTGAAACCAAGAGGCACATTGTGTCATGTAAATCATTATCTGCATTTAAAAATAAAAAAGCGTGGTTTTTTGTTTTCGTCGACTTTACACGTCATCTTGCAGCCGTGCGCTTTGATCTTTGTGGGACTAGAATTACGAGGCAGAGAATAACTCACCTCTTGGCCTTTCGCAGACCTCCTTTCGTAACCAATGCTGCGGAGGTCAGCAGAATGCCCAGTCTTCGTTGGGGTCTCTGTTACGCTCCACTGCTAAAGAAAAAGCCGGCATTTTCTGAATTTTTGGGCATCGAAAACTGCTTGTCTGTGCCTTTTTTTAAGTTCCGCCCTGGCCGGCACGTGAAATTCCTCTCCAGCCTGGATCCTTTAAGTGGAATCATATCGCTGGGAGCTGGCTTTAACGGGATTTAAGCTGTGTCCCGCAGATTAGCATGTGGCCATTAGCATAAGGCCATCAAAGGCTACTGTTAATCGGGGTCTGAGAGAGCTCATAAGTCAAGTGGGTGAGCCGTGTGAGGGTTCAAAATATGCGTTTTTTTTTTCTTAAAAAACACAGCAGAAATTTGGGCCTCTGGGTGGCTCATTGGATAAAAGATGCATATTTGAGGTGCAGGTCTGAGTCCCTCAACTCGGTGTTTTAGCTCCAGCTGCGCCATGACTGGAGGTCCAAATTTGTGAAGCAAAAATCGGATCAGCCTTGCTGGGAAAAGATACCTGCAAGTACGTGAAACAAGCGTATGCTTCTCTTCCTGTTCCTCCGACTGCATAGGCAGGCAATATGTATTTGGTGATTCTAAGGAATTCAACAGAAGAAATGGCAATAAGAAGAGTGACATGTGTGCGGCTTCCTCCTCCCCCTGGGTCTGTGTGTGTGTGTGAGTGTGTGTGTGGGGGGGGGGGTTGGGTTGGGTCACTGCAGTGAGATTAGTCATTTCGGTTGTGGGTGCTAAAAGCCTGGGGGGGGGCATGGGGGTGGTTAAAAAAATACACATTTCATTGCACTGAAGTGTTGCAATGATGGCCGCATTACTCTCTGAAACTCCAAACTGAATGCATTGCAGTAGCGGCGTTGCTCCTGTTACCAATGCTAATTCTGTTTCTGGCAGGCGCTGATTGTCCCATTACAGCTTACTCCCTTTTAAATGAACGGAACAATGGTGCAGGAAACAAACAAAATGAAAACATGAAAACTTGAAGCTGTTGCGCTGGTATTGATTTATGCAGTCAGGAAACCTTGTGGGTGTGAATTTGCATACATATTCTTGTAGGGCTGGGTACGTATATAATGTTCTACTATTTCCATTTGAAGATTTGCATGTTTTTGTTATTTTGACCGGTTAGGATTAAACAATAGAATTCTTACAATCAAGGGCTGCTTTTGTTTAACAAAAGGTATTGATATACACACGCACACACAGAAACGTTAGGGCTGTAATGATCTGTCTATTAATTGGACAACGAAATAAATAAAGGAAATTAGATGTCAACTAATTTTTGCCAACTATAGCTAGATGAAATCAGATTTTAATTAAAAAGATAATAAAATGCATAACAGAAAAAATCTGATGCGATTATTTAGAATAGACAGCTTAATGACATAATGCACGGCGTGAATATTCACCTATTCAGCAGTAATGTACTCGCTTCTTATTGGCTGAATCAGACATCTTTTTCCTCATTCAGCAGCATACTCACATGTCATTGGCTGAATCAGACATCTTTTTCCTCACTCAGCAACATACTCACATGTCATTGGCTGAATCAGACATCTTTTCTCTCAGTCAGCAACATACTCACATGTCATTGGCTGAATCAGACATCAGGGATGAGTGATCACTTTGTGGTGCAGTATGCTCACACATTATCATTGGCTGTGTTGTTTTTGTCTGATCGATGCCAATAAATTCGACAAATGGAAAGACACAGAAAGTAAGTGAGAAACGCTGAGGAAGAGCTAGTGAAGAATACTGAAGAGTTAGTGAGGAGGAGAGAGACTTTTTGAGTTTTACAACTGCCTTTACAAAGCACTTATCAAAATCTTTCCAATTTGACAGCACACGATAATGACAGATTTCAATGAATACCCTACCCAATACCATACAAGCGCACACACCAGCTGCAATGTAATGTTGCACTCTCTTCCATCAGTTGAACAATTTTACCAAGCATACATCAAAACATTCACCACAAACCTTGGTGTTAATGAGATAACGCCAGCGTCCGTGATGGACAGGCTTTGATCCCTGTGATCAATAAGAAACCTGCAGTCCAGAGCTGTTGTCAGGAATGAAGATCACATGTAGGAAGTTAGAGAGTTACCTGTGGGTAGGGGAACCTGGAACAAGTGTGATTGGGTGCCTCGGGTATGGGCGTTGGGAGAGCAGCCAATGAATGTCCAGATCTTCCTGAAAGGGGCGGTTCATCAGTGGGCGTGCTTTCTTGGACAGACACTGCTGTCAGCCAATGGGAAGGTGAGGCAGCGCTTGGGAGCTGATGGCGATTGGTCAGTTTGCTTCATAGCACCTGCATTGCAGTGGCGGGGACTGACCTGGATTTACCCGAATCATGGAGTCACATGTGCCGCGGTCTTTGGCGGAGACCGAGCATGATTAGACCCAAACTCTCTGGAGCGTGTAGAAGACCAATACTGCCTGCCGCTGTAAATAATGGCAAAAACAATCATTTAAATCGTAATCGTTTCTGGCAGGGCCTTTGCTATTGCAGGCACAGCAGAGGCAATGGAAGGACCCCCCCCCCCCCCCCCCCCCCCCCGTTTCGTGAACGGTCAAAACTCATCGACTTTTGCTTAATAGCTCTTGAATTAGATAGTGTGAGATTTTTTTTTTCCTCTTTGCCTTTGGGATGTGTTAGCTGAGGCCATGTTGCTGGGATGTTAGTGTATGTGTGTGTGTACGTATTTGTGTGTTTATGTGTATGTGTGTAGTGCCGTGTGGGGGGGGTATATGTATGTTTGTGTTTCTGTGTGTGTGTAAGTATGTGGGTGTGTTTGTGTGTGTGTGGTGTGTGTATGAGTGTGTACATAAGTGTTTGTGTGTGACTGTGGGTGTTTATGTGTGTGTGGGTGTGTGTGTGTTAATGTGTGGGTGTGTGGGTCTGTTTGTGTGTGTATTAGCATCTGTGTGTTTGTGTGTATATTAGTGGGTTGGTGTATGTGTTTGTGTGTGTATTAGCGTGTAGGTGTATGTGTGTGTATTAGCATGTATGGGTGTTTTTGTGTGTGTTAGCGTGTGGGTGTTTGTGTGTGTGTGTTAGCGTGTGTGTATGTGTGTGTATTAGTGTGCGTGGGTGTGTGTGCGTGTGTTTACAGGGAGAAAGCTGCTGAAGGATCAGCAGGTAAAGGTCAGAGTAGGGGAGGGGGTACTGCACTGAGCTGCGTGGCCGCCAAAGCACATCACACATCCACCATGAAACACGCCCGCTAACTCGCTCTGAACCATGACCTAATGCTTGCTGTTTGTCTGCCAACTGCTGCCCTCCTCGAGCCACAGAATACCAAAGACACAGAAGCAGCAAGGCATAGCCCAGCCCCTTATATCCCAAGGTATCTGAGCTCATGGTCCTTCTACCAGACGGACCAGGCCTAACACTGATGTGTCTGTGTGTGTGTGTGTGTGTGTGTGTTTGTGTGAGGAGCATGTAGAAATTAAAGAATGATCACGGTAAATCCCGAAACCCAAGCCGGGAACGAGGTGGACTCGCCCCAGTTGTAGGTAGCTCAGCTCCTCCCTATGTTAGCCCTGTCCTCAGACCACTTCCATGGCCCTGTGCCATTTCGCTTCCACAGCTCAGACTTGTCTCCAGCAGCCCCCCCCCCCCACCCAACCTCCCTCACCCCCTCACCTGCAGGGGTGCCTAATTTTGCCTGAGAAGGGAGGGAGTGGGCATCACCCTTTGTTTCGGCCCAGAAATAAAAAACCTGATTCACCTAATTGCAGTCCTCGACTGAAGGCTGTGATTAATTAATAAGGGGAGTTGGGTGTTTTAGCATCAGCCCTTCTTGAATAAGTTTTGGGGGAATGGTGTAGCAGGGCTCAGGGTCTGGGGCACTCAAGCCTCTACCCCAGAGCCTGGCCTTGAACAGCTCCATTCCCATAAACTTCCCTCCTCTCTCTTTCTTGTTCTTTGCTCCTGTATTTCTCTCT
>JAFBMS010000003.1:0-20000 GCA_019788955.1 Albula glossodonta | reverse complement strand
CTCACCCTGCCCCCCCCCCCCCCCCTGCCTTCTCCCTCTTCATCTCCTTCCCCATCTCCTTTTCCCAGTTGTAGGCTGTAATCTAATCCTCTCCTCTCTCCATCCTTCTCTCCTTCTCTGTGATGTAATGTCCCAATGCTCCTGCCCCTTTATTCTGCTCCCCCCCACCCCCCCCCCTTGCGCTTCTGCCGAGTTCCCCCATGTGAGCCGGGAGCCTGTTTCCATGGCAACAGGGTGAGCGGGCAGCCCGGCAATGGAGAGAGAGAGAGAGAGGGAGAGAATCCAGCAGCAGGGGTTTCCCCCCAACCCCACTGCCCCCCCCACCCCCCTCCAAAGACCTGGGATCTCTCTGCTCCAGAGGAATCCCCCTCTCTCCCCTCACAAGCGCATGCACACACACACACACACACACACACCATACTCACTGGCTTACACACACAGGCACGAACACATTCGCATGCACACATACACATCCTATTCACATACAAGCACATGCACACTCTTCATTTGCATATATGCATTCTCACACGCCATATGCAGACACACACACACACAGCCACACACACACAGGTGTGAATATCTGCTCAGCTTATTCACACACACATGCACACAATACGCGTGCACTCAACACGTATGACATGAACATGGACACAGAAATCATGCGCACACACAAACACATGGCTTATAGATACATATACACACACACACACACATGCACTCTGTTGACGCACACACATTAACGCACTGTGCCCTCTCATGGCCTGAATAAAGCCCTCTATCTACACTGTGCTTCTCTGTTCCAGGGTGACAGGTGGGGAGCTGTTTGAAGACATCGTAGCCAGAGAGTATTACAGCGAGGCCGATGCCAGGTAAACCCCCCCCCCCCATCCAGATCACCCGCCCCCCCACATCACCCTCGCTCCAACCCCATCACTCTCTCTGTCCTCCAACATTCATATTCCTCTCCTGTCGCTCTTCTTTCCCTCCTGTTCTCCACTCTCTCTCTCTTTCTCTCCCTCTAATTGCTCTCTCTCACTCTTCTGTCTCTATATCCCTTTCCCTTCTCTCTCACTCCCTTCCTATTTCTCTCTCGATCCCTCCCTCCCTCTCTCTCTTTCTTTTTTTCTCTCTATTTCCCTCTCTCTCTCACTCTCTCCTCTCCCTCTATCCTTTCTCCTGGTGTCTTGATCTCCACCTCTTTCTCTCTTCATCTCCCTCTCTCTCTCCGTTACCTTCCCTCTCTCTTCCCCCTGCCTTCCCTCCATCTCTCTGTTTTCTCCTCTGCCTACCCCCCTCCCTCACATCCTCTCGTTCTCACACAAGCGTCGGGATGTTGCGTCGTGTTTGTGTTCGAATAGTGGCGTGTGAGGTGCTGCGTGCAGCTCCAGTGAAGCGGTGCTGACAGGTGTGTTGTGATCAGGTGCGACTCGGCCCCCTGCAGAGCTGCTCACCGTGAGGCCTGACCCCCTCGGGCTCGTCCTGTGGCCGTCCTCCTCGCTGTCAGATACTCATGTAAAATGTGTTTCCGAGCTCCTCACAGCAAGAATCAGATCAGATCCTTGCCGCTCCCTCCCCCTCCCCGTCTTTCCCCCACTTACTGAAAGGGGGGAGCGTCTTCCTGTCTATCTGTCTGTCTGTCTGTCTGTCTGTCCGTCCATATCTATAACCACCTGCTGAATTCTCTCCTTTCTTCCCCATGCCTCCCCCCACCCCCCCGGTTTCTCTCTCTCTTTCTCACCCTCTCTATCAGTCTCTCTCTTCCTCTTCCTCTTTTCATGTTTATCTCTTTCTCACACTCACATATATGCACATACAAACATATCCACGCACAAGCACACATATACGTGTATACACACACGCACGCGTGCGGTGTAGCTCTCCGTCGCCCCCCTCAGGAGACTCGAGTCACTGCACTCTCTGCCCTGACAGTGTCACCGCTGAGTGCTGGCTGTCTGTGGCCTGCATTTCCTATAGTTTTATCAGCACTGTCACTCCGCTCAGGGTGTGGACTCCACTCATCACTGCCTCTCACTCTGAAAGTCTAACCCCACCAGCTTTTGTTTGTTTGAATGTGAGCTCATTTGTGTGTGTGTGTGTGTGTGTGTGTGTGTGTGTGTGTGTGTGTGTGTGTGGATATTTGTGAGTGGGTGTACTTGAATGTGCATGTGTATGTGTGTGTGAGTGTGTGTATGTGCATGAGTGTGCATGAGCTTGTAAATTTGTGTGCATTTGTGCGTGTGCATGTGTGTATGTATGTTTGTGCCTGTGTGTGTTTGTGAGTGTGTGTGCCTGTGTGTGTCTGTGTGTATGTATGTATTTGTTTGTGTGTGTGTGTGTGTATATGTATGTATGGTTCTGTGTATGTGTGTGTGTGTGTTTGTGGCTGTTACTCTCCCTGCCAAGCTATTGACTTGTTTCCTCACATGAACCATTTGCACTTTGATCTAATCTGTGAGTGAGCTGGAGTTGGGATGTGCAGATAATTAGCTGGTTGAACTGGGATAATTGAAGAAAACAAACTCCTGCGCAAACACTGGCCTTCCTGGAACAGCGCTGGGGTTCAGTCCACGCCTTGCTTTCATTTGCTGCTGATTGAAAAGGAAACAGCCATAAAACTGGAAGATGCCGCAGCTCCTGAAGTTTGACAAGTGATGAGTTTCATCAAACTTCATTATGGGTGGAGCTACACTCAGCTGTCAATCATAGACTTATTTGAACCAATCAAAAGTTTTTTTCCCTCCAAAGCCAAGCACAGTCATTGGTCCAATTCAATGAAACTGCACTCCCTCTTCAGGAAGTGAAACTCTCTTAGGGGAATGGTATTCAGGCATGCTCAGCCCGAGATTGTCTGATTAGTTTTTTGTCTTGTCAATTAGCACATAAGCCTCTAATTCAAAGTGACTTACATTAAAAAATGCTTGAGACAAGCAACGATGTCCTTTGAAATGTTTTATTTTCATTTTACATTGGGAGAGCATATGTGCTTTAAGAGACTAAAGTCTGTTTTGATTGGATTGTGTATGCCGTTTAAACAGACTAAGTGCTGATTGAATCTGGTCCATTGTTTCTGTATTATGATGTCACAATTCAGGCCAGCCCATTCTGAGCCACTCCCTAGTATTTCCATAGAGACTGAAAGAAAGTAGGGCTCTAATTAGCCTGAGATAATTAACTCAAAAAAAAAAAATGGCCTGGCTGCTTTTCATTCGTTCTGTCAATATTCAGCCATGTGACTGATGGGGAGGCTACCAAATACTATGGGCAGAAGTGAAAGCAGTCTACACCAAGCAAAAAGCAAAATGAAAGAAAAGAGGGAATGTGTCCACCATGTCCACAGGCCCACAGACACCTGCTGTTCCTATGTATGAATTATTTACATGTTTAGCAGACAGTTGTGTCAAAGTTGACTGGTGACACAGATGTTTTATGGATGGTAAATTGAGACAGCTGGACAAGTTGAGCACCTCAGGTCGTGTTTGCTGGTTTGATTATTTATTTACTCGTTTGTGTGGCAGACACCCCTTAGACAGGGGAAATTGCAGAGGCAACATTCATTTCATTTTCCCTTTATGTTGCTTTGATATTTTTCTGAGTATGTTTCTTGAGGGCACAATGGTTGGCTCCCCACGTGGATTGTGAAACTGTAGCCTTTGGGTTTTACGTTCAGCTCCCTTTCCACAACCCCCAGACTGTCACCCTGCATGCCTAGAGCCCAAATTATTAACCTGACTTTTATCACACGTGCTGGCTAAATTACCATAAAACTTCTAATAACAGCTTCAACAATCAAGCAAATTTTCATCACAAGTGGTGACCATATCACCGCAAAACTCTTAACAACCGCTTCAACAACTGAATGGCAACAACCTTCAACCGGGTGCTTACAAGTGTTGTTGGAGACAGAATTTTATTCTGTTTGACTATTTATTTTATATTTGACTGCCACACATCAAACTAAGAGATACCAGAGCTAAATAGTGTACACTTTGAAAACACTCCATTACCTTCATGGTAAAATATTCTACTTATGCATCCACAAAATCTTCGATACCCATACAACCACTTTATTAACATTTAACAGTGTTCATTAGTGCATGTTTCCATGGCTGTGTAAACTGATTTATCTATGGACACATAAACATTTGCTTTGACTAAGCCTTTAGTCAAGACTATTAGGTGCTCTCAGGCTATAATAAGGCTGTTTAAGAAGAAGCATTTATTAGGTGTTTTACGGTATTCAAGGTTGAGCATGTTCTTGCCATATAATTTGTGTGCTTAAGATACACAGTAAGAAAAAGATATATGTTTATTCATTATGTTTGACAGTGCACACAGTTGCCATTAAACAAATCCTGGTAAAGGAAAAAGACAGTACCACTGGCTGTCTATTTTCAGTACTCCTAGGGATTCTTTTAAACAAATGAACAATATTTCAGCCATCCCTCTGCATTACCTAAGGAAGACAGAGCGCAATTGTGAGAAAAACAAAGTCCTTCACAAACCCCTAGCCAGTCGATCATAAGTTTGCTTTTGAAAGAATGCGTGGAGTTTTTGCTGAGGCAAAATATTCCCTCCCTTTGCATTGGAATGCACTCTGGAAATTACTCTGGGATGTTTCAGTCCTCTAATCATCCTGAATTTGCGTTGTTTTTTCCTTTATTTACGGGCCCATTTGACTTATCCTGATGATTCTTAGCTATAGATCACATCCTGCTGTTTGGAAATTGTGTTGCACTCTTATCCTATCCGGATGTGTACAGAAGTGATGTGTTCGGGAAAGTTAGTGTTTTGGCCATGAAACATCTCCGATGTAATGTGCCTTATTGCATATATTACAGGTGTGATGTGGCTTTCATGTTTGTAAACTTACTGAGCAAATTGGCGGACGTTGCTTCTCTTGCTAGTTCCATGACCTCCTACTTCCCCTCTCTCTCATTCTGTTTTAGGAGTATTTCTTTGAGTAAAATCAGGAAGTAGGTTTTGCTGGAGCGAGCCTTTAGGGTACAGTAATCTGGAGCCGCTTATGCTCTTGCACATTACTGCAGGTGGTTGTTGCAATAGATGCACATTCTCTTGATGCAGTGGTGAGCCCTATAACTGGCCGTTTGTTTCCTAGTTGAACCATTACCAACTATGGCTGGAGGACATTGGCGGGACAACTCGCTCAGTCTTGCTGTGGAAAGAGAGGGATTAAACCAGCTAAATCCATCACCCATTGGTTTCATTGCTCTCTAGCAGCCACTCCTGGGCAGCTGGGAAAATGCAAGTGTTTGTCGTGAGGTTATCCTGACTTTGTGCTCCTCCTGTGGCAGTATGTAATTTGTGGCATGTCTGCAGTGTGGACAGAAGTGAAAGCTAGTCATCACATGAAACGGAGAAGTTACTTGTGTATGGCTTCATCCTCATGACTGTGACTCAGTGAGAGAGGGTCATGACAACAAGCTGATCAGTTCAGTATAGGGTTGGGAAAAAGGGGTAGGGGGAATTGCTTTTTACAGAAAAAGACAGAAATTGCTCTGGATAGAAATAGCAGAGAAGAATATAAAAGGAATACCAGTGAAACCACCACAGACACACTTGCCACTATCATGTCTGACCAGTAGAAAAAGAAATATATACATGTGTATGTTGGTCTTGTGGTTTCAGTGTGTGAGTGTGTGTGTGTGTTTGTTTGCATGCGTGTGTGTATGTGTTTGCATGAATGTGTGTTTGTGTGTGTGTTTGTGTTTACATGTTTGTGCGTATGTATACGTGTGTGCATTTGTATGTGTCTGTGTTTGTGTGCATATGATGACGTTTATGTGTGTGTGTGTGTGTTTGTACGCGTGTGTGTGTGTGTTTTGCATGCTTGTGTGCATTTGTTTGCATGCATGTGTGTTTGAGTGGTTGTGTGTGTGTGTGTGTGTGTGTGTATGTCTATGTGCAGCATGACAGTAATAGCTGACAGGAAGCTGGGCTTGTGGCAGGTCTGATTCCCAGGTGGGGCGCTGGTCTTGCACCCTGAAGGGAGGAGCTTAACCTGAATTATTTCGGTAAATATCCAGCTGTGTAAATGGATTACGTGTGAAAAGCACTGTAAGCTCTTTAAGTCTCTCTGGATAAGAGTGTCTGCCAAAGGCCTAAATATAAGTGTGTGTGTGTGTGTGTGTGTGCCCACAAAGATCAAACCAGGGTCAGATAGTCAGATATGTGTCTAAAATGAAATAAGAATTTTTTTTTGGAATCTTGGTGAAATTAGATGTTTCTTTTAAAAGCATCTGTAGTCTGCAGGCATTGTATTGGTGTTCAGTTACTTCAGCTATTTATCTGGCCCAGGTCTGGATGCAGACTCTGGTATAGTACTGTGAACGGATGGAGATTGCTGGGTACTCCCTGTGCATTCCTGTACATATATTACCTAGTTATAGACCCATATAATCCCTCCATGTTGATTAAATAATTTTTAAAATAACTTTTCACACTTATATACCAACATTTAAACACACCCACTCCTCAAAATGCCCCCCCCCCCACCACTAATTCAAACTGCTAACACTTTGCATGCACACACACAAACATACACACACACACTCTCTCTCTCTCTCTCTCTTTAGCTCTCTCTCATACAACAACACTTAATAACACATACATACACACCCTCACACACATCCATACAGCAGACTAAAGCTACGGCAGTTACACCAAGCACAACCCCCCCACCCCCACACACATACGATGGGCTTTGCCCAGTGGCACCCACAGCCCCAGGGCATGCTGGGAACAGACAAGGAGGGTGTCAATGATGAAGCACTGGGTTGTACAGCTGGGACAGTGTCAACGTTTTTATCTCAGAAATCAAGATTATACTATTTTGTTCACACAGATGCAACCGTGGACTGCATCTTTATGTTGAATACCGCCCCCCCCCCCCATGTCCCATCCCTCACACTATCCTTGTCTTTTCCCATCATGCCCTGGGGTTGCGAGTGCCAGTGGGCAGAGAGCCCATCCCCCTCTCTCCCTTCACATGGCTGCGCTGTGTGTGCTCTGTTTACAGTGTGCTTGCTGTAGCGTGCACGCGCGCGCGTGTGTGTGTGTGGGAGTGTGTGCAGGAGTTTGTGCACTTGTGTGTGTGCTTGTGATGTCTGTGCATGCCCGTGACTGTAAGTGTGTCTGTTTGTGTTTGTGTATGTGTGCGTGTGTTTTAGAGCATGTTCTGTAGAATTTGTGTTTGTCCTCATTGTTGGTATATGTGTTTGTGGGAGAGAGTGTATATAGTGTTGGTGTGCGTTGTGTGTGTGTGTGTGTGTGTTGTCGTGTATGGTCTCTCTCTGCACACACAGTAGGCAGTGACTGTTGTTGTGTAGTGTTGGTGTGTGTGTGTGAGTGTGTGTGTATTGCAGTTGTGCATGGTCTCTCTCTGCCCACACAGTAGACAGTGTGTGTTGTTGTGTAGTGTCGGTGTGTGTGTGTGTGTGTGCGTGTAGTCGTGCATGGTCTCTCTCTGAGTCCCACCCACACAGTAGACAGTGTGTGGGTGGGGAACCTGCAGGCTGTCTCCCCAGTTCAGCTATTAGTCACAATTCCAGCACAAATTAACCCTTTCACTGCACAGCACAATGCTCTGGGCAGGGTCTCTCCCTCCTCTCTCTCTCTCACTTTCTCTCTCTCTGCCTCTATCTCCCTCCCTCTCTTTTTTGTCTCTCTTTCCTTCTCTTATGCTCTCCCTCTGTGTCTTTCTCTCCCTCACCGTCTTTGCCTTTCTATCTGTACTTCTCTGTTTTCTCTCTCTTTCTTAATTGCTCTCTCAGCACATTTAATGGACTCTCTTTGCACGCCGCACGCACGCAGACTCTCAGGTGTGCACGCGCCCCTCCCTCCTCCATCTCTCCCAGCCCCATGTTCAGCCTCCAGTGAAATCTGTGGATGAAAGCAACCTCCAACTGTCTCCTCTGCACCGTTACAGAACGCTCAGACGCAAACCGCCAAAGCTACGCGTCGCTCACCATAACCCCCCCATCACCAGCCTTCCTCCTCTCTCCGACTTCTTCTCATGTTGCTCTTTCATTTCTCTTCTTCCTCCTCTACATGCTCCACACCTCTCCGTGCTCTTGTTTTCTCTTGCTTTTGTTTTGTTTTGTTTTGTTTTTTTTTTGGTTCTTTTGACTTTCCTGCCTACCCCCCCGCACCCCCTCCCCCTCCCGTTGTCGTGAGGGTGCCTGGCTGTGCTGTGGGTGGTCTTGTGTCATCATGTTTTGAAACCGTTTTTGTCTCTTCACTCCTTTCTGCCCCCCCCCCAACACTGCCCCCACCCATCATTCCTCAACCGTTCTTATCCCTTCATTCTGTCAGCCTCCACCTACCCCACAATCCTCTCCTCTCCACGCCCTCTGCCTTTGCGTACCCCGTCCGCCCCCATAACCTGTCATTTCTCAGACTGTCAACACCTCTACACAACACCAACACAACAACCGCAACCCCTATTTACACCTCCATCCCTCGTTCTAGCTGTCTCTCTCCCTCCCTCTGCTTCTCCACACTCCCTTCATCCTTCTTCTGCTCTTCCATTTCTTCTTTTTTCTTTCTCCCTACTTCTCTGCCTCCCTCTATTTTGTCTGTGGTCTCTGCATCCTCCAGATTATAGACAGTGTCAGACACATGGCATTCACCTACATGGCGTAGTTCACAGGGACCTGAAGGTTAGTATGAGTTGCGTAGTATGGCAGTGCCTAGCTCTGACCGAGATGCCAGTCCACCTGCCCAAGAAGCAAAATATAGTCAATAATACATTTCAATAAAATATGTCATCAAGATCAAACCACACAACAATATATTCTCAATATAGGGCGTACCAATAGCTGCACTTTCCCGATACACGATATAAACACTTCAACCTATGTGTGTGTTCAGTATAAAGGTTAGGGAGCTGGGCTTGATTGATTCCCAGGTAGGGCACTGCTGTCAGCTTGTACCCTTGAGCAAAGTATTTCACCATGAATTTCTTCAGCAAAATATCCATCTGTAAGTGAGCGGTGTTTAAAAATATAAGCAGGATACATTGCTTTGGATAATGGCATGTTCCAGATGCCTAAAATCTGTAAAGATTTATTGCGGGAATTTATCAGACATGCTTATCCAAAGCGTTGGCTGTAGCGGAACGGGCAGTCCCAAAATCTGCCCTCCATCACCACCCCAAACTCAGTTATTCAGAGATGGGCGCGGAGGGCTGGCCACAGGGAACCGGATCGGTGACGGTCTCTAGCGCTCCTCTGCACATAATTGCATACCTCTGAAACAAATAGCTGGCTCTCTCTCGCCTGAGCTAGCGACCGTCGCAGAGAGGGAGGGTGAGAGAGACTGAGAGTGGGCGGTCCGGCCCTCTCTGCATTGTGTGCGGTAAACGATTTGGCCGCCGGGGCAAGCATTTTAATGCACCACTCTGCGCCGTTTTTACCTTTTTGTCTGGGAGACAAAAAAAAACAAAAGGATGATAATTCCAAAAGCTGGCCCCAGTCCACATTTTTAACCATGTCCCAGCCATGTAAAAACCCATTGGATGGAAAGAGCCAAGCACAGCAGCTCAGTTCTGGGGTGGTTAGTCATGAGTTTAGCATGTGGGGGGCGGGGGGTGGGTGTTCAGCGTATTTATATGTCTTGGTTCCTATGTAATCAACCCCCTTTTTAGTTTTTTTCATTGGACGTATAAACGATTTGAAAATTATATAAGTTCCTTGTAGGATACTGATAAAAATAAGAGTATCAATACAAAGCTGTACATGCAACAAGGAAAAAACATAATAATACATTTCAAGGAAAAACAATGTGTGTGTGTGTGTGTGTGTGTGTGTGTGCTGCCATAGTTGCTCGCTCCCGATGTCTGCAATTGAATTTGTGACTTGTCTAATGAAACATTTCAGGGACGGACAGGATGGGAAAATCAAGTAGCCTCACACAGAGGGCTTGTAACTCACTGCTGTATGATGGTTCAGAACAAAGTGAGCTGAGTTCAATGGAACAAGGGGGCATAGATGGAAATTAGTTAAGTGTAAATTCTGTACTGAGTGTTCGGTCTGCAGAGTATCCAGTACTGCATCAGCCCTGGACTTGATCACACCAACGGTCTCTGTCTCAACTGAATGGCCTGGCAACCTGTTCTAAGCACTGATCACCCTTTGTGACAAGACCAGGGTCCCTCCTGATATCAGTGCACACGCAAATACAAGCACTCACACACACACAGATCCACATACACACAGACACACACACACACAGGTAAGTGACACACGCAAACACACAGTTAAACACACAAATACAAACTCATCCATACTGAGGTGCACACACACAAACGCACACAGAGTTAAGCACACACACACACAGACTCTACTGCACGCCCACACAGCCTTACTCATGGCTGGCACCCTCCTCTGACAGGCAGGCGATAGGTAACAGGAGACAGGAGTGGAGCTGCAGATGACAGTAGCTCAGCTTAATAAGTTCTTCCACAGATCTCCAGCAGATACAAATAATGTTTCCTGCAATATTGATCCCACCGGCACCCCAAATCTGCCACACCACTGGCCACAGGTCCCAGTACTTTACAGTTAAAGAGGAGAATGAACACGCATAAAGACCTATAGCACCTGGCACTGGGCTGAGTAAAGACTGCGCCTACTGTATCAGCCCCACACAAACACACGCACACTGGGGTACACAGATACACACTCATATGCACACACACACACACACACACAAACACACGCACACTGGGGTACACAGATACACACTCACATGCACACACACACACACACACAAACACACGCACACTGGGGTACACAGATACACACTCATATGCACACACACACACAAACACACGCACACTGGGGTACACAGATACACACTCATATGCACACACACACACAAACACACGCACACTGGGGTACACAGATACACACTCATATGCACACACACACACACACACACACACACAGGGGCACACAGACACACACACATATACACACACACACACACACACACGCACACTGGGGTACACAGATACACACTCATATGCACACACACACACAAACACACGCACACTGGGGTACACAGATACACACTCATATGCACACACACACACAAACACACGCACACTGGGGTACACAGATACACACTCATATGCACACACACACACACAAACACACGCACACTGGGGTACACAGATACGCACTCATATGCACACACACTTACATACACTCGTACAGGGGTACACAGATACACACTCATATGCACACACACTTACATACACTCGTACAGGGGTACACAGATACACACTCATATGCACACACACTTACATACACTCGTACAGGGGTACACAGATACACACTCATATGCACACACACTTACATACACTCGTACAGGGGTACACAGATACACACTCATATGCACACACACACACACACACAAACACACGCACACTGGGGTACACAGATACACACTCATATGCACACACACACACACAAACACACGCACACTGGGGTACACAGATACGCACTCATATGCACACACACTTACATACACTCGTACAGGGGTACACAGATACACACTCATATGCACACACACTTACATACACTCGTACAGGGGTACACAGATACACACTCATATGCACACACACTTACATACACTCGTACAGGGATGCACAGATACACACATATGCTTACACACACTTACATACACTCACAGATAGATGCATGCACACACACACACACACACACACACAAACACAAACACACACTCATTCCTGTACTCACTTGGTCACAAAGGACATTACCTGGGTAGCTGCAGTGTTTTGTGACAAGGATGGCTCAGTTGACAAAATCAGCTTTAACATGACACTTCAGAATGTGGCAGAATGTGTTTGATATCATCTTACCTGCTGAATAGGAAAGTTTCCTGAAATCAAGAATGCAATCCTGACTGCACCGACTTCCTCCAACAGCCTAGCGTCACTTGTCGGGTTTCAAACTATGACTTACATGTGAGGCACACACACACACACACACCAGAGTTTTCTAATTCACCTTTGTTAAACCCTTCTATTAAACACCTCCTTTTGGGAAGCCTGGATAGATTAAGTGCTTAAAGTCTTTCCTGGAAACATTTTAATTACATACCAGGAACCACTTTAGTTGTCCTTCTTCATACTTCTTAAGAGCCGTGATATCTTCCTGATACCAGTCTGAATCAGCGCAGTGTTCCAGCAGAATGACTGAGCAGGTCAGCCTGTGGACTGTGGCGTGGGAGCTGGCAGCATCCGGCTTTTTGGGTGTGAGCATGTGCTCTTCCAGTCGCAATAGCTTGCACCCATCCGTGCTTTGCACCAAATTGATGTAAGAAGTTCAAACAGTGGGGTGGGCCTGTATATGCCAGGGGGAATTCTAAATATGTGGAGTGAAAGGATCAAAAATCAAGGATAAAATCGTGCTTTGAAAAAGGAGAGAAAAAGATTGTGTCTCCATAGAGTGAGGAAGGACAGGGGTGTGTTTTTCTGCTTTTTTTATCAAGACTGAGATGAGGACCTCAGTGTGTGCGTGTGTGTGTGTGTGTGTGTGTGTGTATGTATGGGAGGGAGTTTGATTAGGCTGGGAATAGGCCAGAGAATGTGTCTGACCTGACCCCCAGAAACCCCCCGCTTTGGTTTGTGCACAAGACCATAGTGTTGCTGAAACTAACACAGCCCCCCCTGGTGTTTGCATGCAGCCATTGCATCCAGCAGATCCTGGAGGCTGTACTTCACTGTCATCAAATGGGAGTGGTGCATCGAGACCTGAAGGTGAGTGACAGGCAGACTTTCTGTTCGTCTGTGCGTTTCTGTGTATGTGAAAGTTTTGCGTGCATTTGTGCGTGGGTGGGCGGGTGTGTTTGTGTGTGTTTTTATGCCTGAGTGTTAAACTTGTGTCTGTGTGAATGTCTATTTGGCTGTATATCTCAACTCTATGTACTAAGGTTTGTTAACGAAATTGTTGTCCAGTCTTCACCGATTCTGTAGAATGTATACTGATTGAATTACTGAACTGTAAGCGTTTGTGTGTGTGTGTGTGCGTGCGTGCATGCTTGCGTGCGTGCAGGCGTGCGATCGTGCGTGCGTGTATGTTTGTGGATATCTCGCTGTCTGGGAGCAGAGGATTTTTTGTCACACATTTGTGACACTCTTTCCTGATCTATGATTGTAAAAGAATTGCTTCAGTAAATATTGAGTTGTATAAATGGATTAGATTAAGACCATTTTCAAAATGGATAAGTATTAATCTGTGTTTATTTCTGTGTGTGTGTGTGTATGTGTGTGTACCCATTTGTGCGTGCATGTGTGTGAGTGCAGTTCACACTGAGGTGAAATATGTATTTAAAATAGTTAACCCTTTAGATGATAGAACATTTGAAAACAGCCCCATAGATCCCTGAGTATTTTTCCTTACCAAAATGTCCAAGCAGTTTAAATGAATGTTGGTGAAAATAGAAAATGTTTCTTTAATAATCAGTGTGGAATTTGGTTCAGACATCTGCAGATATTTTACTGGTGTCAAAAGGGATTAAATATTTCAAATAATTTACTTGACCCATGTATTTTGAAAAGTATTTTGAACTCATATAGTTCCATAGTGTTCTGGGCTGACTGCTGATAGGTGGAGAGTGTTCCTCAGAGTTCCGAAGGCGATTCCTGATTGGAGGAGCATTTTCCTCAGAGTTCCGAAGGTGATTCCTGATTGGTGGAGAGTGACCCTCAGTGTCCTAGGGTAACAGGTGATTGCAGAAGGATGGTTTTCCCGCCAAACTGGGAGAGAGTGTCCCTTGGTGACAGCCGATTGGTGGAGAGTGAACCTCAGCGTTCCAGGCTGAGAGCTGATTGGAGAACAGTCACCAGCAGACTGCCTGGGGTGCCTCTGCTCCCATGGAGCAGTCTGATGTGGAATCACATCTTGTTTCTTGCTCTGCTCTTCCGGAAGAAGAGCTGTGTAACCTCGAAAAAGGATGAGCAAAGGAGCTGAGAGTGATTCTCAGCTCCACACGCCCACACAGAGTCTCTCTCTCTATCTCTCTCTCTCTCTCTCACTGAGCCTGAGTTCCACCACAGAGGAATTGGCCTAGCCTATTTTACAACGTCAGCCTCGTGTGGAGATGCTGTACCGTATGCCCAGGGTTTGTGAAATGCCTGGAGTGAGTGTGTGCATGCGTGTGTGTGTGTGCGTGCGCGTGCATGGGTGTGTGTGTGTGAGTGTGTGCGTGCGCATTCACGGGTGTGTGTGAGTGTGTGTGTGTGTGCACATGCACGTGAGTGTGTGCATGCACGTGTGCGTGTCTGCATGTGCGTGTGTGTACGTGTGCTCATGTGTGGGCCTGTGTTTGCTTGTGCCTACGTGTGTGCGCCGGTATGAACATACACATGTAAAAATATTCATGTATGCACGCATGAATATTGTTGCCGAACACATCACATATCAAAATCCAAACCAATTAAAATCTCATGTTTAACCTGCTTTATATGCAAATAAAAGTAGGACCAATATTTGTGACTGTTTGCTTGCATCTGTATATATATGTATATATTTGTGTGTGTGTGTGTGTGTGTAAAAATGCGGTCTAACCCACAAAGGAATGGCATCCTTACAGAGAAAGAGGGAGAAAGAGGGGGAGAAAGAGAGACAGAGGAGAGTCGGGATTTGCATGTGTTTGCACGAGTCTTAAGTTTTCATGTGAGCTTTTGTCCCCGCCGTTGAGTTAAACCCCTGGAGTGAGAAGCTGAATTTCCATCCTGACACAAAGCTGCCTCAGACGGCAGAGACGAGCTCTCCGCCTGCCTCTCTCTCTGCTGCAGCTCCGCCTGCAGGTGTAGGTGTGAGAGACAGGACTCCCTGTCTAAATAAAGCCCTACATCCAGCTCCCATTGTCAGGTGAATTACTGCTGCCTGCTGGATCAGGCCCGGAGGTTTACATCGCTGCCGCGGCGCTAAATTCCCTGGTTTTGCATAAGTCACAGCTTATTAGAGCAGTCTTTTCAGTACAGGTGAGGCTGAAAGCCTGGGCCTCCCCTGACTGGAGGATAACAAGCTGATATTTCATGAGGAAGGAGAGATGGAGGGAGGGATGGAGAGAGGGAGGGAGGGATGGAGAGAGGGAGAGAGAAGGAGGGAGGGATAGAGAGATGGAGAGAGAGGGAGGGAGTTTATCTTTCTCTTTCGTTCCTGTTCTGTCGCTCTTTCGCTCGAGGGCGTGCTTCTTTTCTCTTTCCGCTCTGCTTTGCCTCGCGTTCTCTCCTTTGCGGTCTGTTGCTTTCGCTCTCTCCTTCTGTTTGTCTTGCTCTGTTTCAGTTCGGGTCTGTCGCTCTTGTTTCCGTCCCGCGTTCTTTTTTTTCTTGCGCTCTTTCTGTTGTCCCTTTTTCTTTTCTTGAGGGGCGGCATGCAGGAAAGAGGTGTTTGTAGGGAAAGAGGGGGATGGAGAAAGGAAGGGGGAGAGACAGAGGTAGGTGGATGGAGGAAGATAGAGTTTGATGGAGGGATATGTGGAAGGACAGAGAGAGAACAAGGGGGGGCAGTGTGAGAAAGAGGTATCGAGGGAAGGTGGAGGAGAGGAGAATGGAGAGAGGGAGAGAAAGACAGAGGCAGCGTTCATTGCATTGCGGGCAGGAAGATTCTGTACGATTCAGGTGATCTACCTGCCTGCCCCCTCCGCAGGTGAGAGCGTGGGTGTGAGTCAGGTGACCTGGGGGTTCGCCTCTGACAGAGATGAATGAGATTCCCTTTATCTGGGACAGCCTCCCTACCCACACTAACCCCGCGCTGAAAACCTACCTGCTAGGAGGCTTGCCCCGCTGGGAAACGGGTTCAGAGCTGTGAGCCGCCCAAGGGGTATAAGCACTGGGTTTGAGTGTGCATGCATGCGAGTGCGTGTGTGTGCGTATGTGTTTGTGTGTGTGTGTGCGTGTGTGTGTATGTGTGTGTGTGTATGCATACATATGTATGTGTATGTGTGTGTGTGTGTATATATACGTGTGTATGTGTGTGTGTGTATATATACGTGTGTATGTGTGTGTGTGCGTATGTGTGTGTGTGTGTGTGTGTGAATGGGTGTGCATAATAAATATGAGTATGTTTCCAGATGTATATATTGCCTATGGTTGTGTTATATGTGTGTCTATGTGTGTGTATGCCTGTATTTTTATGTGTGTGCCTATATGTGTGTGTGTGGGTGTGTATGATTATGCATGTTTGTGTTGAAGCAGCACAAGGGTAATGTGAACCCCATCTTCTTCCCCAGCCAGAGAACCTGCTTCTGGCCAGCAAGTGTAAGAATGCCGCTGTCAAACTGGCCGACTTCGGGCTGGCCATCGAGGTGCAGGGGGAACAGCAGGCCTGGTTCGGTACGTAGCCGCTAGCCTCTGGTTGTCAACAGTGTCATACATTTAAATGAAAACAGACATACATACATATCGGTGTTCATTGTAATGTCTAATATACTGTGTTGCTCTTTGACTGTTACGCCGACTATGTCCACAATATAACACAGTGCAGTGTAAAACAGAGGATATTTGAATGCCTTGCAACTACAACAAGTATGATATGACACACGTTTGAATATCCAATATATCAATCGAACCAGCAAAAAAAGAAAAATCTTTTCAGATGAAGTTTGAAGTACAAATTGGATCCTGACAGCCAGAGGCGGCATTGCCAGGGCTCACCACAGATCACCATGTTAAAGCTTATAACTGTACATAAAATGGCACTCAAACTGGCCCAAACAACATGACATCAGAGTTTCAGGGTCCCACTAAAGGCCCACTGGGTAAAACAGTCAGGGATGTACCTATGCCTTCCTGGGGTGTCATGGCAACATTTTTTTGATGTGCTAAAAAAAAAAGTCTGTGACGTATTTGTATTTTTGTCAATGTCCTTCATCTTATATGTAATATAAAATCAATATAGAACTTTCAGAAATATTAGATCGCTGTTAAAATAATATGGATATCATACAGGGTGACTCCCTCTGGATTAAAAAAAAAAAAGAAATTTAAAAGAAGGCAGAGACATCTGTGTACTGGACCAATCAGGGCCCAGATTGCCCAACCCAAAACTGTTTCTGTGTTTCCGTGTCCCGAGGCATTCACCCCCATCTGCCCCTGCCCCCCCCCCCCCCCCCCCGCCCCCTCCCCGAGCTGTCCAGGGGATGACAGTGCACACCAGGATCCACAGTACCAAAATAGACAGGCCCCGACAAAAATCCAAATTTAGCTCAGCTCCAGAGAGGCTGAACAAACAAAGAGTATTATGCTCAAAACCCGTAATGTGGAAACTCTGTCTCCCTCCACACACACACTTTTAGTCCCTGTATCGATTTTTTTGATGAATCACAGAAAAAAAGGCAAAATCAGCAGCAGAGCAGTAATTCCCACATGTAACCTCTGTTTTCCATTCCTTTTTTGCTTAACTTAAGTTGACTGTTAGTTTTAAGCTTTTTTGTTTATAATTGTGCCATTGAGAGAGAAATGTATCTCTAAAGAACTGTAGTGTGGAAAAGCAAACAGCGTCCAGGCAAAGTATAGTACAAACACTCTGTGTGTAACACACACAGTCTCACACACGCACACACATAGCGTATAAACAACAAAGGTGGAATCAGAATGTAATGTAACACACAGATAGGGTTGCATTCAGTAACAGTTACAAGGTTACAGCTAAACAGCATATAACAGGTACAGACACAGAGTATCACAGCAAGTCAGAGTCAGGGTTAGCGTCACTCAGTGTTACAGACAGGGTTACAGGGATAGATCTACAACAGTGGCTTGGTGTTTGTTCTGCAGGCTGTGAGCAGTGTCGACACTGATGTGCTGTGGAGGGGGTGTATCTTTTTCTGGATTTCATGCCAACCTCTAATATTAATTATGTAACTATGCCAATTAATTGAATAATCTGATATTTTACCAAAACTCTTGAGTAGCTCATGAATGACACTGCAAGACTGTCCATGTGTCCCTATATGAAAAGTTTTACAGTGGTCTAATGTTTGGGTGAACTGGCATTAGTATATACATATAAGTGGTGTGTCTGTAGTGTTGGTTGAGCTCCAACTTAGCTTTAACTCAACGAACTGTTGATGTGACCAGCCTTTTATCCCATGGAGCAAATGGCAACTGGAAACCTATGTTTCCTATGCAAATCACTGATGGTCTTTGATGGCCAGGATGTCTGCATCACCTTTGTCTTGGGTAGTTGCCACTTGCTCACTCCCAGTTGTGATCAACAGTTGATGGCTGTCATTTGCATTACAACTGATTGTGGCACCAGAAGGGTGGAGCTTCCTCTGGGACAAGGCTAACAGTTCTTTGAGTTACCTAATTTCCAACTCTGTCTTTACTGCTGGCTCATTGTGTCTGTAGTGTTGGTTTAGCAGTGTGTGTCTGTACTGCTGGCTCAATGTGTCTGTAGTGTAGGTGTAGCCGTGTGTGTCTGTACTGTAGGCTGATTGTGTCTGTAGTGTTGGTTTAGCGGTGTGTGTGTCTGTGCTGTAATCTGATTGTGTCTGCAGTATTGGTTTAGCGGTGTGTGTCTGTGCTGTAATCTGATTGTGTCTGTAGTGTTGGTTTATCGGTGTGTCTGTGCTGTAACTGATTGTGTCTGCAGTATTGGTATAGCAGTGTGCCTGTGCTGTAATCTCATTGTGTCTGTAGTGTTGGTTTAGCGGTGTGTGTCTGTGCTGTAATCTGATTGTGTCTGTAGTGTTGGTTTATCGGTGTGTCTGTGCTGTAATCTCATTGTGTCTGCAGTATTGGTATAGCAGTGTGCCTGTGCTGTAATCTGATTGTGTCTGCAGTATTGGTATAGCAGTGTGCCTGTGCTGTAATCTCATTGTGTCTGTAGTGTTGGTTTATCGGTGTGTCTGTGCTGTAATCTCATTGTGTCTGTAGTGTTGGTTTAGCGGTGTGTGTCTGTGCTGTAATCTGATTGTGTCTGTAGTGTTGGTTTATCGGTGTGTCTGTGCTGTAATCTCATTGTGTCTGCAGTATTGGTATAGCAGTGTGCCTGTGCTGTAATCTGATTGTGTCTGCAGTATTGGTATAGCAGTGTGCCTGTGCTGTAATCTCATTGTGTCTGTAGTGTTGGTTTATCGGTGTGTCTGTGCTGTAATCTCATTGTGTCTGTAGTGTTGGTTTATCGGTGTGTCTGTGCTGTAATCTCATTGTGTCTGTAGTGTTGGTTTATCGGTGTGTCTGTGCTGTAATCTGATTGTGTCTGTAGTGTTGGTTTATCGGTGTGTCTGTGCTGTAATCTGATTGTGTCTGTAGTGTTGGTTTATCGGTGTGTCTGTGCTGTAATCTGATTGTGTCTGTAGTGTTGGTTTAGCAGTGTTTGTCTGTGCTCTCGTGCGGCAGGTTTTGCGGGGACACCGGGATACCTGTCCCCTGAGGTGCTGAGGAAGGAGGCCTACGGCAAACCTGTGGACATCTGGGCATGTGGTGAGTTCAGCTGTCAGTTTCTATCACAAATACCCACAAATATCACACACACACACACTTGCAATAATTATTCAGAATTTTTAACGTCCAATGTAATTCCTGTAGATCACTAACCATTTATAAAATAAACTTCTGTTTTCACCAGTCCACAGGTTGCAATTCTTGTCCATGTGCATGTTCAATTTGTTAAGTGACATTTTGGAACAATTTCCAGGGACCTGCAAATCTAATGCCATCCAAAGTGATAAATGTAAACCGTTCCAGCGTAAATAAGGAGTTATAATCGCTCTCCAAATGATACTGCACTTTCCCACTTCTTCAGTGTTAATGTTGCTGCTGCCATTTAGACGTGACAGCATATAATAAATGTACACTTCCGTGATATTCTTTCATCTGGCACAAGCTTTTAGTACAAAATAACTTTCAGGGTTGTTTCCACAAGTAAGTGCCACAACTGGATAGACAGTCCCATTTTTACCATCAGCATTTAGGGTGTAGAATTATTACAACAAAAACT
>JAFBMS010002000.1:0-33620 GCA_019788955.1 Albula glossodonta | reverse complement strand
ACCATGGCGTGGGAGGGGGTTTTGTTGTGTTCCCAGGAAGGCTGGCGGCAGGCAGGAGGACTAATGGACTCCTCATTAGAGATTACATAGGCCCAACACTTCAGCCTGAACTTAACACGCAGAGCTGAGCCCAGACCACAGCAAACTGCACTCTGCAGACACCCTCATGTATTTCAGAGAAAACAGAAAAACATGCACATCTGTACACATCCACAATGTTTTTAACAACTGAACATTACAAATACCACAATGCCATTATTGAGCACAAAAGCAAAAGGAGATATCATCTCTGCCTCTTCTATTGCACTGCAAAATCAATGTGAAATGGGGAAACCTGGAGCCCATCTGCTGCCGAAGGAAGCCGATGTTGTGTATGTGATTTCTCCAAACTCCACGAAAATGAGCTGTCACTCACCACCCTGCTGACCCATTCCAGCCTGATGGTACATCTTACAATCACCACAGCAGCATTCACCTTGGGGGTCCGAGACACGGCGAGACACGGAGAGACACAGCGAGACACGGCGAGGTGCGGTGAGGCACAGCGAGACATGGCGAGACACGGCGAGGTGCGGCGAGGCACAGTGAGACACAGCGAGACATGGAGAGACACGGTGAGACACGGCGAGGTGCGGCGAGGCAGGGCGAGATGCGGCGAGGTGCGGCGAGGCACGGCGAGATGCGGTGAGACACGGCGAGATGCGGCGAGGCACAGCGAGACATGGTGAGACACGGCGAGGTGCGGCGAGGCACGGTGAGACGCGGCGAGGTGCGGCAGGGCATGGCGAGACGCGGCGAGGTGCGGCGAGGCACAGTGAGACACGGCGAGACACGGAGAGACACAGCGAGACACGGTGAGGTGCGGCAAGGCACGGCGAGACGCGGTGAGACACGGCAAGGTACGACAAGGCATGGCGAGACACGGTGAGACACGGCGAGGCACGGCGAGGCATGGCGAGACACGGCGAGACACAGCGAGACAACGAGGTGCGGTGAGGCACAGCGAGACACGGTGAGACACGGCGAGGTGCGGCGAGGCACAGTGAGACGCGGTGATGTGCGGCAGGGCATGGCGAGACGCGGCGAGGTGCGGCGAGGCACAGTGAGACACAGTGAGCACGGTGAGGTGCGGCAAGGCACGGCGAGACGCGGTGAGACACGGCAAGGTGCGGCAAGGCACGGCGAGACACGGTGGGACACGGCGAGGCACGGCGAGGCATGGCGAGACACGGCGAGACACAGCGAGACACAACGAGGTGCGGCGAGGCACAGTGAGATGCGATGAAGCACAGAGAGGCAAAGAGAGACACAGCAAGATATGGCAAGGCACAGAGAGACACAGAGAAATAAAGTGAGACACAGTGAGACATGGCGAGACACGGTGAGACATGTTGAGACACAGAGAAACACAGCGAGGCTCGGTGAGGCACGGGGAGGCACAGAGACACAGAGAAACGCAGCGAGGCTCGGTGAGGCACGGCGAGGCACACAAACCCTCCACATTCACAGTGAGCAAACACACCACACAATGTAACATTCTTTTGTTTTAAAACCATAAAAGAATCTTTGATTTTTCCTCTTCTATTGTCTCCTGCAGGTATTGTGTTTGCTACAGACAGGCTGCCTTAAGAAATCTGTCTGCCATGAGAGCAGATCCATTTAACTCCCACGGCTTCCATATGCGCCGAGCAGCAGATGCCGGCTCAGGCTCAGGCTCAGGCTCACAATGCAGGCTGATAGATGTGCTGTGCGCTCCGTTGCTTTGCGCCTCGTCCCAAAATGAATGCGATCGCTACAGCAAATCAAAGGAAGTCTGTTCACATCACTGCCATTATGCCTCTTTTTTGAGCTTTGTTCTGGATGGAGCAGAATAAAGTGGGTGAAAGCCACATAACAGGACAAATGCGCATGCTTTCTCTGCTTTCGCAATGTAACCTTTTAATTCAAAGCTTCAGTTCACCTACGATTCACCTAGTTCTAGAACATACCTTTCTGAATGCAGATACTGCCCCCCCCCCCGACACCTTAAACCAAAGTGCCACCATCAACATCTGCCTTTGCATGTGTGCTACCAAAAGGTGTGGCTCAGAGTGTATCTGTAAACCCTGCATAAGAAACAGAGACTGATTTCCCTGGAAACGGTGTGTGAAATGATGACATCACTGCAACAGGCTTGCTACTGCTCACTATGACATCACGCCACCAGATGAATGACAGCAATGTAATGACGTTGCCATTACTCCTCATTGTGACATCACTGTGAGAGGCCCATCCCTGCGAATGAGGGGCTTCACTCTGACCGCTGCTGTGTACAGGCTGGACCTGCTCAGACGGACTCCACACAGCCAGACACCAGGAGGGACCTCGGTCTCATCCAGCCACCTCATTAAGCAGCACAGACAGGCTGCCCAGCTGAGAAGCAGGAGGTGGGGAGGCATTTCCTCCCTGCCCAGGAGCTGGGGAGGCCATTCCTCCCTCCCCAGGGCATTGGATCATTTCCACGGCGCCATGCCCTCCTCCCTCGTCTTCCCCCAGGGTGACTGTGAGAGGAGAGGAGCGGAGCGGGGCGGTGAGGGTCCCTGCACTGAATACTCAATGATGGGAACATAGAGGAGCACCTGGCCCTCTCACTGGGCTCTGTGTTAATGAAGGCTGCACCAGCCTCTTAATAAGCCCGACTCCCACACTCACTCTGCTGTAGTAATTTGTAGGGTGAGCACCTTGTGAGAGAGCCTGCTCTTCCCTCTCCTCAGAGTGTTCTGGGGACGCGAAGCAACACCCCCTTAAATGCCCCCGGATTGGATGCCTGCTTCACGTGTTATTCTGTTCCCCTGAAAAGTAAGGAGGATAACATTATTAGCACGTCTCTCGCTGAGTCACGGCTCGCTTAAACTCGGAATTTCACAGAAGTTCAGTAGAACTGCTGCCAGTGGCTCCAAAGCAGCTCTGAGACCATCTTGTTTTGATTTGATTTGAGCACTTCTCACCATACATATGAACTGTTGTCCTCTCAGATTATGAGTTTAATACACAGATGAGGGCTGATGTCTGACTGGCAATAACTGTGGCTCCAGGGGGAGAGGGCCTGAGGCCCACACGCACCCAGGGGGAGAGGGCCTGAGGCCCACACGCACCCAGGGGAGAGGGCCTGAGGCCCACGTGCACCCAGGGGGAGATGGCCTGAGGCCCACGCGCACCCAGGGGGAGAGGGCCTGAGGCCCACGCGCACCCAGGGGGAGAGGGCCTGAGGCCCACACGCACCCAGGGGAGAGGGCCTGAGGCCCACGTGCACCCAGGGGGAGAGGGCCTGAGGCCCACGGGCACCCAGGGGGAGAGGGCCTGAGGCCCAAGCGCACCCAGGGGGAGAGGGCCTGAGGCCCACGCAGGCTGCAGAGAGCCTGGGACTCCCACCCAAGGAAACACATGCATGACAGGGAAACGTGCTGTCCGTCTCCGGCCTGACACGGTGGGGGGGGTGCCTGGTGCTGGGGGGGGGGGTTATATGGGCAGCCGTGGGCGTTTAATTGATGAACTCATCTCATTAAGCATATCAAACAGACGCTGGCCTGACAGGTCACAGAGATCATGCTTGGGTCCAACACCGTCCACCCACAGGCAGGCTGGAGGCTGCGGTCACCACTGGGGGGGGAGGGGGGTGGACAGGCCATTAGAGCAGAGAGGAGCCTTAATGAGGGGCAAGCCACAGAGCCAGAGACTGAAGCAGAGCATACAGACAGGAGACGAGGACCACGCGTCCATAAAACACGACCATTCCCCACGGCAACACTTCAATCAAACACCCCTGTCGTTTCTACCACAAATTTTTCACACACTTCAGATCTTGCCTTTCTGCCACAAGTGTACCCCATTTGTTTGGTTGTTTTTCTAAGGATGGATTACTAAGACTTTTTAGCCATGACTGGCAAAATCCCAAAGCAAAATTTCAACACAGAGAATCTGGTAGAGCTGAGGACAGCGAGCGGACTTAGTCGGGTCGGGTCGGGTTTCACTCAGACTAATGACAGCATTAAACCGGGAGATTTGAGTCAATTCAGCTTTTTCTTTTTCCCTTTTAAAGGATAAATGTGTGAGTTTAGCAGCTTCCATCTCCCGCAGGACTGCCTCCATCCTGCTGACAGGGGAAAGTTTGGGGATGTTAGCAGGGTACGATGGAAAAGGCAGGCAGGAGGGAGCAGGAACAAAGTAGACACAGTATACTCTCAATCCTCCCTCTTAAGGCAGACTGCAGCTGAATGGACAGGTGTGCCAGGGAGGGAAATGACTTTAGGAAGCCCACTGAGGTGAAAACAAGATAATACCCACATCTACCACCCCAGTCATGTGACAGTGGAGGTTTGAGTTCCCACATCTACCACCCCAGTCATGTGACAGTGGGGGTTTGAGTTCCCACATCTACCACCCCAGTCATGTGACAGTGGGGGTTTGAGTTCCCACATCTACCACCCCAGTCATGTGACAGTGGGGGTTTGAGTTCCCACATCTACCACCCCAGTCATGTGACAGTGGGGGTTTGAGTTCCCACATCTACCACCCCAGTCATGCGACAGTGGAGGCTTGCGATGGAGGCCTGGCCTTGTGGTGGCACAGCCATTTGCATGCAGCTCTCATCGTTTCCTAAAAGTAGGCTGTTGATACCAGCAGCTAATTGTGCTCGAACCGTTTGCTCCAGTGATGTCAACCAGTCTGCAGGGACAACAACGTCACCAATGAGGACAGAAACAGTCCGTTCGTAACAAAAACTACAATCGCGTCTGCAGTCTCTTTCTCAGTCTCTTTCTGTGAGTGTCTCACCAATGAGGACAGAAACGGTCCATTCGTAACAAAAACTACAATCACGTCTGCAGTCTCTTTCTCAGTCTCTTTCTGTGTGTGTCTCTTTCTCAGTCTCTTTCTGTGTGTCTCTTTCTCAGTCTCTTTCCGTGAGTCTCTTTCTCAGTCTCTTTCTGTGAGTGTCTCACCAATGAGGACAGAAACAGTCCGTTCGTAACAAAAACTACAATCACGTCTGCAGTCTCTTTCTCAGTCTCTTTCTGTGTGTCTCTTTCTCAGTCTCTTTCCGTGAGTCTCTTTCTCAGTCTCTTTCAGTGAGTGTCTCTTTCTCAGTCTCTTTCTCAGTGTCTCTTTCTCAGTCTCTTTCTGTGAGTGTCTCTTTCTCAGTCTCTTTCTGTGAGTCTCTTTCTCAGTCTCTTTCTGTGAGTCTCTTTCTCAGTCTCTTTCTGTGCGTGTCTCTTTCTCAGTCTTTTTCTGTGTGTCTCTTTCTCAGTCTCTTTCTGTGAGTGTCTCTTTCTCAGTCTCTTTGTGAGTGTCGCTTTCTCAGTCTCTTTCTGTGTGTCTCTTTCTCAGTCTCTTTGTGTGTGTCTCTTTCTCAGTCTCTTTGTGAGTGTCTCTTTCTCAGTCTCTTTGTGAGTGTCTCTTTCTCAGTCTCTTTCTGTGAGTGTCTCTTTCTCAGTCTCTTTCTGTGAGATTACATAAACAGACTGGAGGGAATCCAATGTCTGCCTACCACAGTAGAGTATTTCCAGATTTAAAAAAAATCAAGTATTTTTAGGTACATTCTTGTGTGTGTTTGGAGCTTTGTTAGGATGTGTGTGCAGTGTGTTCTGAGCACGCTCCTGTCATACAAAGTATCACAGTCCTAGATCAAACGTGTCTTGCTAGTTGCAGGGGAGATGGTCAGAGCGTGAGATGCACTTGGTCAGAGCAGGAGTGAGCCTTCTCTTGTGCTAATTGCTCATTTTGAGATCGAAGCACTGCCATGGCAACACATTACAACCCTGGCAATGCTTTGGTCCTTGGAGGAGTTCCTGTGTTATGCAGGTGTGGATAAATGGCCACCTAACACCCGCAAGTGGAGAGACTCAAACCCAGCTCCACACTCTCTCTCTGCCTTGGGCAGATCACATGAGCGCGCTCCACTGGACTGGTGTCTAAGAAACCCCAAACACTCTGTCACTGTACGCCTGGGGTGGGGGAGGACACGGGCAGCATTTGGGAATGCGTATTTAAATTACTGCGATTAATCAGGAGGAAACGCTGTGCTTGATTTGGGTAATTAAAATGGCTCGAGGCCTCTGTGCCATGGCTGTCCGCACCCTCCCCCCAATGGGTCAGCATCAGCTCTCAGCGGTGGGGTGGGGGGGGGTTGTTGCCTCAGGTTCATTTAAATTATAAATGAATATAACTCCTCGCTCCAACCCTAAAAACAGACGAATGTCCTTTTAAATGGACATTAAGTGTCTGAGGATTAGCTGGTGCAAATGAGGGACCCACCGGGCCCTCCGGGGGAAGCGGCCGCTGCTGAGATTTAAGTTGTAGGCAATTAAAAGCGCGCGGGCATCGCTGCTGGCTCAGGGATGAGTCAGGGTGACCGCAGCAGCAGCCCCGTCCCGGTCACGTCCCTGCTGCCTCACCAGCTCCTCAGTTACCATGACGGCATTACCGATGGCAACTGATTATCCTCATGATTCCACCCAGTGCGGGCCTCAGGCCTGGGTCAGACAGCTGTGGAACCAAACCAGAGTTCTGAGGGCTTACCCAGGAGAGACGGTGATGCACTAGAGACAGGAAGCTGCTCTGGCACCCCCGGCGACATCATTTTGGAAAACTTAATTTATTTTGCAAACAACTTATTTTGTTATTAACTTTGTAGTTAAAAATGTCTTTGCAGCAAAGGCCCTGTGGACAGATTTAACCACTTTGAAGGGTGTTCCTTTGCAGCTGGGCGCGTGTGTGATGTAGATTTTGAGTGGAAACTCTCAGGCCACCACATTTCCCGTGTTTTCCTGCTGAGACTGAACATGACAAGCCACTTCAGTCACCTAAAACCTGCAAACACTCATTTCCCTACCTGCTTCACCACCATGTCTCATACTGGGAGAAAAAAACACACTAGACCTTCACTAACTAAATGATTCTACAGGGCCCACCTTTACTGACTGAGCTACTCTACAGGGCCCACCTTTACTGACTGAGCTACTCTATAGGGCCCTGCCTTTACTGACTGAGCTACTCAATAGGGCCCAGTCTTTACTGACTGAGCTACTCTATAGGGCCTAGTCTTTACTGACTGAGTCACTCCATAGGGTCCAGCCTTTACTGACTGAGCCACTCTATACGGCCCAGCCTTTACTGACTGAGCTACTCTATAGGGCCCAGCCTTTACTGACTGAGTCACTCTACAGGGCCCAGCCTTTACTGACTGAGTCACTCTATAGGGCCCAGCCTTTACTGACTGAGTCACTCTGTAGGGCCCTGCCTTTACTGACTGAGTCACTCTATAGGGCCCAGCCTTTACTGACTGAGTCACTCTATAGGGTCCAGCCTTTAATGACTGAGCCACTCTATAGGGCCCAGCCTTTACTGACTGAGTCACTCTATAGGGCCCAGCCTTTACTGACTGAGTCACTCTATAGGGCCCAGCCTTTACTGACTGAGTCACTCTATAGGGTCCAGCCTTTAAGGACTGAGCCACTCTATACGGCCCAGCCTTTACTGACTGAATCACTCCATAGGGCCCAGCCTTTACTGACTGAGTCACTCTATAGGGTCCAGCCTTTAAGGACTGAGCCACTCTATACGGCCCAGCCTATACTGACTGAATCACTCTATAGGGCCCAGCCTGAGCACAGGGTGATCTCCTTAACCGACAGCACAGCAGTTTCTTTGTTATCTCCCTTTGTTTATTCTTTGATCATTTTCAGCTTGAATTCTGTTCCATCTCTTTCATTTGCTGAATGGGATTTATATTTCTGATGTAGTTCCCAGGGGCAGAATGAGCTGTCCGCTCACATTAGAGAGGCTCAGTCAGTCCTGATATCCTACATCACCTTCTGAACAGCAGCCTGTCGTCCAACAGCATGCCTCGCATGAAACGTGTCTCATACAACAACAATATCATTCAGACACACACCTCTGAAACACACTGTCATTCAGACACACACCTCTGAAACACGCTGTCATTCAGAGACTCACCTCTGAAACACGCTGTCGTTCAGAGACACACCTCTGAAACACGCTGTCATTCAGAGACACACCTCTGAAACACACTGTCATTCAGAGACACACCTCTGAAACACACTGTCATTCAGAGACACACCTCTGAAACACACTGTCATTCAGAGACACACCTCTGAAACACACTGTCATTCAGAGACACCCCTCTGAAACACTCTCTTATTCAAAGACACACCTCTGAAACACGCTGTCATTCAGAGACACCCCTCTGAAACACACTGTCATTCAGACACACACCTCTGAAACACACTGTCATTCAGAGACACACCTCTGAAACACGCTGTCATTCAGAGACACCCCTCTGAAACACTCTCTTATTCAAAGACACACCTCTGAAACACACTGTCATTCAGAGACACACCTCTGAAACACACTGTCATTCAGACACACACCTCTCAAACACACTGTCATTCAGAGACACACCTCTGAAACACGCTGTCATTCAGAGACACACCTCTGAAACACGCTGTCATTCAGAGACACCCCTCTGAAACACGCTGTCATTCAGAGACACACCTCTGAAACACGCTGTCATTCAGAGACACACCTCTGAAACACGCTGTCATTCAGAGACACACCTCTGAAACACTCTCTTATTCAAAGACACACCTCTGAAACACGCTGTCAATCAGAGACACACCTCTGAAACACACACATCTCCTGGGCTGAATAATTTTTACTGCGCTCATATCATCATTAACATGTTTAGTTTTGTAAAGACGATGAATTTCACTCCAGCAGTCAGTCGCTCTAACTTCTGAGGCAGACTGCTTGACATCAAACAGGACTTTAATCTAAACTTCTGTAATTACCCCATTTACAGCATATTAACTGCATTTATATTTAATATGATGTTGCAATAAGTGTAAGAGGAATAAACCATTAATGAGTTCAAATGTTTTCAATTGTGTTGTTTATGAGATTCTGTGTTTGTTGTAATTATCACAATGTTTTGTGCAAGTTTGATTAATGATTTAATAACAAGGAAATAGAGAGAACAGATAATGAAACAGTTTCATGCAGACGAATGCTGAATGAAAGGGAGGGAGGAGACAGAACAAAAGCAGGAGAGCGATGAAGGGAGCCGGGGGGAGGGGGTCACTCAGCCGCTATGTGGCGTGAGGGACTGACCCCCACTGAGGTCAGTCTGTGGGTCAGTCTGTCTGTCTGGCACAGCCGAGGGGGGGTTCGTCTCCCATCTGGTCCCTCAGCCCTCTGTTAGCACTGGACTGATTTGTGCTGTAGAATGATATAACACATGTTATTTTACATTTAAAAGTCAGTACTCCACTCTGCTCTTTCTGCGACATGCACCATCAGAGCTGAATGTGTTCTGCCCCCCATTTTACAGCCAGCAGAACCGGATAGAACTGGCCTTCCTGAGGCAGAACTGAATAGAACTGACCTTCCTGAGACTGAGGTCTCAAACGAATGCCATGGAGGTGAAATGGAAATTTCCCAGGAATCCAGACCAGAAATAAAAAAGCCAGTACAGGCTCAGAATCCTTTATTCTTTAGCTGCAGCAGCAATACAGGGCCCCAGAGACCCTGCCTGGAGAGTCTGCCCAGTGGCCTGAGGGTCCCTCCTTATACTAGGGAGCGTTCAGAATGAATCAATAGTCTGTGTAACAGATGATCGGTAGTCATGTGATGGACTTTATCCTCCATGAACAGCTGACAGTCTCACGCTTGGAGATCTTGTTTCTTCGGCTTGTTTTTCCACCTTTGGTTCGGTTGAGTGTTGGTCTTTTCTTTGATGAGCCAGAACAGGAATGGGATTATGGATCTGATCTGTAGAGTGCATGAATGAAAGAATCAAAAGGGCTCATCACAGTTGGGAAACACACAAAAAGACAGGAAAAAAAGAGTGTAGTAGTAGAAGAGTGAGGGAGGATCAGAATGTGAGGCAGTGAGCTGGGCTTGGCAGATGGCACAGTGGGTCTGATTTTGGGGGGTCTTGGTTTCCCCGCGCTGGCTGGGAGGAGAGCTGCTCATTCAGCGAACAGCAGCACAGACAGACGGCCCCCGCAGTGCTGGTACCTCTTCTCCACTCCTTCTCTCTCCCCTCCAAGACCGAAGGCCAGATCTGCTGTTGCCACGGTGGCAGGCCCCCATCCTCCTCCGTTGCTAGGGAAGTTCAACTTAAGAAAACACTTAAGCCCTGAATATAGGTGAAAGGCCATGCTCGGGCCATGGTTACGGGCCTTATCTGAGTGACGGGATGAAAACAGGACCCCCCCTCCCCCCCATGTATCCACCTGGGCGCCCCCCCCACCCCACCCCAGCCTCTGAGAGCCAGAACACAGGAAATGAGCAAACACAAGGCGCACAGATTTAAACTCCATCAGGAACACACATAAAATCCCCCACCTTAGGGAGCAAGCTATATTAAATCACATGTATATAATGAATTAATTTAGCCAATGAGACAGAGCTGCTCCAACTCCGGTCTAATTAGACAATAAGGAGAGTGTGCTGGCGTAAGCTGACAATGAGGGAAGAGTGCGGATCTCGGTAGCCAATGGGATCCATCCTATCACCGGGGCTATTATGACCTTATATCCACAGGAAACTAAGTGCACCCCGAATGAAGACAATAATAAATGCTGTATGTATTTTTCTTGCTCAGACAGATCAGCTGTGCAGTGCTGAAGCAGGCCCTGTGGCTCTGTAGCACTGAGGATCGGTAGTGCTCCAGCCAGAATACCAACGAGGGGGGCAAACCATTGCTCACATTTTTACATAAATACTCAATTTCTGCCACCGTCTGGTTCCTCGTGTCCAGCTGGACTGCACATTTTAAAGCGAGCCTCAGGAATCAAGTTATGATCAATACTGCAGCATCACCACCAGCAGAGATAATGTCACTACAGATCTGAATCCGCCAGCCATTTCCACCCAAACCTCCAGAAACCCGTCCAATCCATTCCGCTTCCTCGTCACCTGCATCCGCCCTGCCAGGTGCTGCAAACACACCTTTAATTTTGGAAATGAAATACTGAAACTAATGAAGAATAATAATAATAATAAAAGCAAAGAGCGTCTCCAATGACAGTATGCGCTCCCGGATGAGAATGTAGACTGTTTTTATTTTTAATCCTGTGATGTTTTATCTGGCTAAAATGCAGAAACAACCTAACTGTGAGACGCTGACAGTGTGTCCTTTTCCCAGCATTCAGCCCTTCCTTTCTCTGGCTTTACCTTTTACTGAAACTGCTTCTCAAAATTACATTCAACTGATCAACACGCAAAAGCAAGTGCTGCCAGAAAACACATTACAAATATCTAGACAATCACGCATATCTCTGTTCTTTCATTCCTGTCACTCTCGCCCTTCCCCTGCACACTCCCCCCTCTCTCTCCATCTGTCCCTGTCTCTCTGGAAGCTGTTTGGCAGGGAAGTTTGACTCTCTCTCTGAAAGCTGGCGGAGCAGTTTGTCCTCTGTCCATGTTTTGTTACTAATCGTCTCTGATAGCACAGTGACCTCTGAGCTCTCAGTGATGCAGGAAAACAAATTAATTTCAGCACAGTTTCTGAGGCCAGTGTTTACAGATGCACTGGTCTTGTCAATTAGCTTTGATTGCCTTAATTACCTGGTGATGCTGAGCGCGTTTGGAGCTTGTGCTTTAATGCGCACAGCAGGGCCTGTTACGCAATGCACTGCCAGCCAGACCCAGTTTTGAAACAACGCCACAGCCACAGCCTTGGCCCAAAACGCCAACCTGCTGCGGTTTCCCTGTGTGTGAGCTCAGTCAGTCTGTACTGCGTATGAGCTCAGTCAGTCTGTACTGCGTATGAGCTCAGTCAGTCAGCACCGCGTATGAGCTCAGTCAGTCTGTACTGCGTATGAGCTCAGTCAGTCTGTACTGCGTATGAGCTCAGTCAGTCAGCACTGCGTGTGAGCTCAGTCAGTCTGTACTGCATATGAGCTCAGTCAGTCAGCACCGCGTGTGAGCTCAGTCAGTCTGTACTGCGTATGAGCTCAGTCAGTCTGCACCGCGTGTGAGCTCAGTCAGTCTGTACTGCATATGAGCTCAGTCAGTCAGCACCGCGTGTGAGCTCAGTCAGTCTGTACTGCATATGAGCTCAGTCAGTCTGTACTGCGTATGAGCTCAGTCAGTCTGTACTGCGTATGAGCTCAGTCAGTCAGCACCGCGTGTGAGCTCAGTCAGTCTGTACTGCATATGAGCTCAGTCAGTCAGCACCGCGTGTGAGCTCAGTCAGTCTGTACTGCATATGAGCTCAGTCAGTCAGCACCGCGTGTGAGACCTGTCAGTCTGCACCGCGTGTGAGCTCAGTCAGTCTGCACCGCGTGTGAGCTCAGTCAGTCTGCACCACGTGTGAGCTCAGTCTGCACCGCGTGTAAGCTCAGTCTGTACTGCCTGTGAGCTCAGTCAGTCTACACCGCGTGTGAGCTCAGTCTGCACCGCGTGTGAGCTCAGTCTGTACTGCCTGTGAGCTCAGTCAGTCTACACCGTGTGTGAGCTCAGTCTGTACCGTGTGTGAGCTCAGTCAGCCAATCAGTCAGTCTGCACCGTGTGTGAACTCAGACAGGAACCAAAGTCAGGATGTGCTCAAACGGTAGAGATCAGGCTGTATCTAATGTCCGTAGCACCCAAAAACTAAAGAAACTAACACATAATAAGAATAGAATATCTCCACTCAGTAACCATGCCCACATTCGAATGTCATTCACCAGACCCACATTCCTTATCAGAAAGCACGCCCACATTTCTGTCTTTGGAGACACTCTCTTGTTATCTGCGTTAAGCTGAAGATGGGGTTTGGGTGCTGCGTAAGTTTGCCACGGCAGCGGTACTGAGGGTGTGGGCCCGGATCAGCCAATTACTGTAACAGTAAGTGCCGCTCCCAGAGAGCGAGGTGAACGCGTCTATGGACAGGACTGTCTGGGTACACGCTAAGCACTGTATTTAGATCAGAGTGCATGGTTTCTGCACCTCTCCACGCCCCCTGCTGCTCCTATAACTATCATTGAGCCGCTCCAGGCATATGGAGGCATCAGGCAGTTTCCCCTTCTGTCTGTCAACAACCATCACAGACTGGTCAAAATCTCCAGCGTTTGTGCAATGTCAGTGGCTTTGGGAAGGCTAACTGGCTGTGCAGTCACATGCAAAGCCCCCAACACACACTGCAATGCCCCACTTCCTTCCTTCATTTTGGGCCGAATTTCCTCTGTTCCATTTTCTAATTCCCACTTCACCACTGGTTCTAAAACCACCGTTGTCTAGGAGATGTAGTTGCCATAGATGCAAGAAAGTCCACTTTGCCATGAGCTCCATTCCTGCAGCTGTGACTCAGCATGACAGGCCACTCAGCTGCATGTGTGTGCGCAGCTCTGTGCACTGGCCACGCAGCTCAGTGAGGACACACATGCCTGTCTGAAAGATGCACTACAGATGCTGTGAAATGCGGCCCCCAGATGGCATAATGAAGATGATTGTGATTGGACGCTGAGACCGCATGGTCAGCGCTGGCTGAGACCGCCCAGTTGCCGCTAAGCCTGAGGAACTCAGCGCTGTTGATCATCACACTTAACTGCAGCGTGACTCACATGGCTCTCACATACTGTATTTCTAATTAACTGCATGATCTATAACTCCTCACATACAGCCATCTCTGGGACTGGAGTCATTTTTCTTCATCTTTGGACTTAATTGCAGTGCTGGAGACAGCAGACTCAACAGACACACACACACACAAATGCACTCCTACAAAGCACATCTCTCTTCTGAGCAGTTGTAGGCCCTTTCCTGTTCTCACATGACAGCAGCAAATCAGGTTAGCAGACATAAAATGACGGAGTTGTGGATAGAAGGCAGTACTGTCTGAAGTTCAGCCTCGGCCTCTGACCTGAAGCAAAGCTGCTGTACCTTTTCAAATAATAACCCTTTACAAAAAGCAAAATAAATACAAACAGTTCTGCTCTGCCCCCCACATCAAAATGTAAATCTGAGCCAATCAGTGAATCCAGACTGAACCTGACAAACTTTTACAGTTTGTGGAACACCACACCTGTGGGTTTACTCGAGGTGAGCACTACCCATGGTCACCTGCTATTTTTCCACTTCAGTCCGTTATATTATTATTGTTATTATTGTTATTATTTATCCTCTCTCTATAACAAGCTGTGTGAGACACTGAGGTGCTGTGTTCATATTTTTATTCAGTGCATGTTGGTGTGCGAGCTGGAGCTGCAGGAACAGTGTGGATATTAAATATGAATGCTGCTCTTGGTTTTTCTCTTATTGAGCAGGCCCTGGGGGGGCCCTCCCCCTCGCCACATCTGTGTTCTTCCACCGAGCTCCCACCTCTGCTGCCCTCTCCTCCCACAATCCCTTGGGCCCTGGCGCGGCGCGGCGCGGCGCGGCGCGGCATGGCGCGGCCCTGCGTCAGCCGCTCAGGTCTGTGGGAGGGTTGGGGTGAGGGTGGAGAGAGAGAGAGAGCAGGCTGTCCTGATCCATTCTGAGGTGGGATACCTCAGCTTCACTGAGAAAAGCCTTGCCAGTTCCAGAGCCAGGAGGCAAGATAACAATGATATCTGTTAATAATAATCTGAGTCCCCACAACACCACACACACATAAAGTCATACACACACACTCACATGCATCCACACACACACATACAGTCATACACTCACACACACACGCATCCACACACACACATACAGTCAAACACACACACACGCTTCCACACACACACATACAGTCATACACACACACACGCATCCATACACGCACATACAGTCATACACACACACATACAGTCATACACACACACGCATCCACACACACACATACAGTCATACACACACACACATCCACACACGCATACAAGCTTATGCATGCATCCACACACACAAATGCACTCGCACATAAAACACACAAACATTCACACTCATACAGGCAAGCACACTCTCACACACACACACACTTTGTCTTTTCAGTTCACATGATTTAATTATGTGAGGATAGAATGCCTGCATGGAGTAAATCTTCATAAGATGTTTAATCCAGGATGTGACATTTTGGACACCTGCTCTCCATTTTGGCATATTATTCAGAATTCATCAGAATGTCTTAATTATGAGCAAATGAAATGATTTTTGGAAAGGAGTTTAATGAAATACGCTGAGGGAGACAGAGTGAAGTGTTTACGGAGTGTAATCACTGGAGTGGATGGAGCAGCTCGGTAGCCAAAGAGCAGAGCCCTGGAGTCACACCTGAGCTGAGTCACAGCAGGGCCAGCGCTCCCATTATTAACGCTCTGGAAAGGTGAGCGCTCAGGTATGCCACTCGCTCACACCCCCACAGGTGTGTACTCATTATCCAGCTCTCAGAGTAGCCAGTGAAAAAATGTTTAAGTGCCTGTAAAATGACTTGAAGAAACTTAAAGCAGACAGAAGCTGATCTCTGTCTCTGCCATTACAGCAGTGTGCATAGAGCCCATGCAGAGCCCATGTAGAGCCCAGAGCCCATGCAGCCCATGCAGAGCCCAGAGCCCATGCAGCCCATGCAGAGCTCATGCAGAGACCATGTAGAGCCCATGTAGAGCCCATGTAGAGCCCAGAGCCCATGCAGAGCCCAGAGCCCATGCAGAGCCCATGCAGAGCCCATGCAGAGCCCATGTAGAGCCCATGTAGAGCCCAGAGCCCAGAGCCCATGTAGAGCCCAGAGCCCATGCAGCCCATGTAGAGCCCAGAGCCCATGCAGCCCATGCAGAGCCCATGTAGAGCCCAGAGCCCATGCAGCCCATGCAGAGCAAATGCAAAGCCCATGCAGAGCCCATGCAGAGCTCATGCAGCCCATGCAGAGCCCATGCAGCCCATGCAGCCCATCCAGAGCCCATGCAGCCCATGCAGCCCATCCAGAGCCCATGCAGCCCATGCAGCCCATGCAGAGCCCATGCAGAGCCCATGCAGCCCATCCAGAGCCCATGCAGCCCATGCAGCCCATCCAGAGCCCATGCAGCCCATGCAGCCCATGCAGAGCCCATGCAGAGCCCATGCAGCCCATGCAGAGCCCATGCATACCCCATGCAGCCCATGCAGAGCCCATGCAGAGCTCATTCATAGCCCATGCCGAGCCGTGTGGTAGCTGCTAAAAGCTCAATATGAGCACATCTGTGAAGGCATTTCCCTGCGTTTGCGTCTGCGTCCCACTGAAACACAAACGTGATCCAGAGCAACACAGAAACTCCACGGGTCTTCAGTCAAGCACAAAGTAGGTCAAACACATTCAGAACATTCTGTTGGACCCTGAGGAAATTGGTTTTGATAACACAGTTGTCACGATTACAGAATAATCATCATACCAACGATTATTAAAATTGACAGGATGAAATTTCTGCTCCAGTAATGCAATCATTGTGAACGTTTACATCATTTTTCCGTTGTTTTTTTCATGTGTTGCCAATTTAAATGGGCCTCATGTGTATATTCAGTTACTGAATGAGGACTGACTGTGGTGTGATCTCTGTCAGTCTGCACACCCTCTGTGTGAATGGGGGTGCAGGGAAAGAGCTCTTAGGGATGGACCTCTATAGGGCCCAGCCTTTACTGACTGAGTCACTCTGTAGGGCCCAGCCTGTACTGACTGAGTCACTCTGTAGGGTCCATCCTTTACTGACTGAGTCACTCTGTAGGGCCCAGCCTTTACTGACTGAGTCACTCTGTAGGGCCCAGCCTTTACTGACTGAGTCACTCTGTAGGGCCCAGCCTTTACTGACTGAGTCACTCTGTAGGGCCCAGCCTTTACTGACTGAGTCACTCTATAGGGCCCAGCCTTTACTGACTGAGGCACTCTATAGGGCCCAGCCTTTACTGACTGCGTCACTCTATAGGGCCCAGCCTTACTGACTGAGTCACTCTATAGGGCCCAGCCTTTACTGACTGAGTCACTCTATAGGGCCCAGCCTTTACTGACTGAGTCACTCTGTAGGGCCCAGCCTGTACTGACTGAGTCACTCTATAGGGCCCAGCCTGTACTGACTGAGCCACTCTGTAGGGCCCAGCCTTTACTGACTGAGTCACTCTGTAGGGCCCAGCCTTTACTGACTGAGTCACTCTATAGGGCCCAGCCTTTACTGACTGAGTCACTCTGTAGGGCCCAGTCTTTACTGACTGAGTCACTCTGTAGGGCCCAGCCTGTACTGACTGAGTCACTCTACAGGGCCCAGCATTTACTGACTGAGTCACTCTGTAGGGCCCAGCCTGTACTGACTGAGCCACTCTGTAGGGCCCAGCATTTACTGACTGAGTCACTCTGTAGGGCCCAGCCTTTACTGACTGAGTCACTCTGTAGGGCCCAGCCTTTACTGACTGAGTCACTCTGTAGGGCCCAGCCTGTACTGACTGAGTCACTCTGTAGGGCCCAGCCCTTACTGACTGAGTCACTCTGTAGGGCCCAGCCTGTACTGACTGAGTCACTCTGTAGGGCCCAGCCTTTACTGACTGAGTCACTCTGTAGGGCCCTGCCTGTACTCATGGTACGAGCCTTTACTGGCTTTAGTCTTGCTGAGCTGCTGTGTCTCCCTAATGTTTGTGACATCAGAGTGACCCTCCATTCAGCCCCGCCCTGTTTAACCACCACTGGGGTTTTAATATCACACACTGACCAATGAGCATTTTAACATTTCAGGCACTGACTTTGTTTTTAGTGTTTGGAAGTGATTGTTTGCCAGTTTTTTTATTTATATTAAGTAATTTAGTTTTTATATGGACTAAAAATGAATCTCTCTCTCTCCCTCTTTCTCTGAGATGGCGGCATGGCAGAACTGGTCCCCTGCTTTCGGCTCCAAACGCAGCATATGCTCCGTCTGTCTATGGCGTCAGAGTCCAATGAGTGAGTGATTCCTGCTGGCTCCTTCATCTCTGCTCCACACAGAGCTACAGAGAGAGAGCAGCAGAGAGAGAGAGAGCTGCAGAGAGAGAGACCTGCAGAGAGAGAGAGAGAGAGCGGGAGAGAGAGAGAGAGAGCTGCAGAGAGAGAGAGAGAGAGAGAGAGAGAGAGAGAGAGAGAGAGAGAGAGCTGCAGAGAGAGAGACCTGCTGAGAGAGAGAGCTGCAGAGAGAGAGTTGCAGAGAGAGAGACATATAGAGAGAGAGAGAGAGCAGGAGAGAGAGAGACCTGCAGAGAGAGAGACTTGCAGAGAGAGAGAGCTGCAGAGAGAGAGACCTGCAGAGAGAGAGAGATGGAGAGAGAGAGAGGGAGAGAGAGAGAGATGCAGAGAGAGAGAGAGAGGGAGAGAGAGAGAGAGAGAGAGAGAGAGCTGCAGAGAGAGAGACTTGCAGAGAGAGAGACCTGCAGAGAGAGAGCTGCAGAGAGAGAGACTTGCAGAGAGAGAGAGAGCTGCTGCCAGTCTGGGCCAGATGACAGACTGCAGAGCTCAGAAACTCCTCCAGTATAGTGCAGGCTGAGTTTGGTGCATAAATGGAAGCCTTGTGTTTTCAAATGAGCACTGAAGATTTTACAGCTCTGTGACAAATCAAGTTTAGTCAAACACACAAACACACACACACACACACACACACACACACACACACACACACACACACACACACACACACACTCACACACTAACAATGAGCCAAGGAGCAGCCTATCAGTCAGTATCTAACACGGACAGCAAATGCCAAAATGGCCGACTGCATCTCCCCTGGCTGTGAAATACAGTCACGGTCTATCAGTCAATCTGTTAATTTGGACAGTGCTGGCCAGAGAAGAAATTGACAGTAGCAAATGGGGAGCCATCAGACTTTAAAAGCATCATTGGACCTTTTGGCCCTGAGTAAATTATCAAACCGCTCAGCTTAGATGCCACCACCTGGGAGGGGAGTCCTGGAGTTAAGAGAGAAAGATGAGCATGAGGAAAAAAAACACAAAGAATAATTATCTGAGTCTAATAAGATCTTTGCTCCATTAATTAAGATGGTGACTTTCACCAAACGCAGATGCTGAAGGCTGGAAAGAGATATGGGAGTGTGTGTTTCAGTGAATGCGTCTGAATCCCTCTGGACCCAATGGCCATAAACGCAGACAGAGGAGGTCTGAGCTGAGGGTACACAAACACTGCTGGGACAGACCGCTGCATGGGGTGGGGTGATCATATCGTTTCTGGACAGCATGCTAACGTATGCCCTTAATGGTGTAGTTCTCCCTGCCATTCATTGGGCCCATCACTCCAGTTACATTCTTTAACTTTGAGAAGCTCAAGAATGACAGCAGAAGAATGTTAATGTATCCCAGCATGAAATGTTTTACTGCTGTCTAATCTAAGAGCAGATTGACATTGGTGACTGCTGCTAATTATCCAATTGAGAAAAGGAAATTGGAGGAAACAAAATCCTGCCTACATTATCTCTGCAGAATCAGGGTCTGCCACCCCTGGAGGAAGAGCAAACAGACTGTTCGCCCAGAGACGAGTGTGATGGAGAGACTTGGGAGGAAGAGCAAACAGACTGTTCGCCCAGAGACGAGTGTGATGGAGAGACTCGGGACGAAGAGCAAACAGACTGTTCGCCCAGAGACGAGTGTGATGGAGAGACTCGGGAGGTAGAGCAAACAGACTGTTCGCCCAGAGACGAGTGTGATGGAGAGACTCGGGAGGAAGAGCAAACAGACTGTTCGCCCAGAGATGAGTGTGATGGAGAGACTCGGGAGGAAGAGCAAACAGACTGTTCGCCCAGAGATGAGTGTGATGGAGAGACTCGGGAGGAAGAGCAAACAGACTGTTCGCCCAGAGATGAGTGTGATGGAGAGTGTTGGGTGGTTTCCTGAATCACTTCTGCTTTTACCAATAGAACTTATAAAATGAAAAGCCATCACCACACTATATTATACAAAGTAAAGTGCAAATGAATGACTGATTCCATTGTGGAAAAAGGTCCAACCAAGACTGAGGCACTTGCAAAAAACAGTCGAATTTCTCTTCGGGTCTGGAAAGTTTTATCTGAGATTTACAAATGAAGACGGTGCAGGTCAGAGAGTAAACAGACAAAGAAAATGTGTTTTTCTTTGACATGTAAAATGCATTCTGTTGAATATATCATACACATAATGCACAATGCTTTACATAGGAGATAAAATATGCTCCATACTTATTTGTGAGGGTGCAGTTCCCCACATCTCACAGCCCTGTGCACACGCACAGACCACCAGCAGGGGCTCCACACACATCTCACATGTTACACACACGTCCCACATCTCACAGCCCTGTGCACACGCACAGACCACCAGCAGGGGCTCCACACACATCTCACATGTTACACACACGTCCCACATCTCACAGCCCTGTGCACACGCACAGACCACCAGCAGGGGCTCCACACACATCTCACATGTTACACACACGTCCCACATCTCACAGCCCTGTGCACACGCACAGACCACCAGCAGGGGCTCCACACACACCACACTGCATAACACAATTACCCATAATCCTCTGGCAGCTCTTCACACATCCACTGCATTGATAAATGTTTATTTTTGATTTTAGTTAAGAAATGTAAGAAATTACTAACTGGTGTGAAATAGGATTTTTTTAAAAAAGGACCCCCTGCTACCCCAGTGTGCTGGGATTTGTATCTGTACTTTAATATGATCTTATTTTTTAAGAAAAAAAAATTAGAGAAAATGAAAGCAAATAAGATTAGAGAGTGGAGCCCTCTCATCCTGAGAGCTGAGATAGGAATATCTGACTGCTTCAGAGCTGATTTCAGACAAGCTGTTAATTACGTCCCAATCAAATCTAATCAGAGAGCCCTGAGTGCATAATTAATACACACAAACTGCGCAGGAGGGATTACATTAATCTCTGTAATAATCTCAGATCCAACCCATTCTCCCACATCACATCTGACCAGTGGTAAAATAACTACATGAACACAGAGAGGGGTTCACCGACTTAAACTCTAATCAATAACATGTATGAATGATGACTCAAAATTTGTAATCGATTTCTCTTAATCGAAATATGATGATGTGAGAATTGTTTGTTGATGGGATTATGGGGGGAGCGGGGGCGGGGGGGGCGGGGGGGGGGGACCCTTTGGGGGGGGGGGGTGGGTTAAACACAGACCTCCTGCAGTGTCAGTGGCTCATCATACCCAATAATACACCCCCTGCACATTTTATTTATCTTCACTCGGACATTCATAAGAGGAAATGGAATCACTGCCAGGGGCAGCAGAGGATCGTTTCACATATTGATCTTTGTGTCACCAAGGAGACGGCTCTCTAATTGCGGATGAGGTCGTGGAGTTCTGGCGGTGAGGTGTCACCCCGAGTAAATCACAGAGAATCCACCAAGTCAGAGAAAAGGCTCATTCTCCAGAAACACGCAGCAGGTGGAGACCCCACATGGGTCGAGCCTAGCTTCTGCCAGGGTGTGAGCCCTGCTCTTGGGACTCCGCAGCCTGCGCTGCTCTCAGCAGTGGTGGTAAGCCAAACAGACACCTCCAATAGGAGGCTCTGAGAGAGCAAACCTACTGGGTTTACCCTGCACTCACCGCATGGTGAATGTTCAGCCAGGTCTCCAGGCCTGTTGGAGTGACGCCCGGCCCACAGCCAGCCTCCACCTGCCAGCCAGCTCACACTGTCTCTGGCCGTCCCGACTTGGGCCCCAGCCCAGCCTCACAGCTGGCTGGCCCTTTGAGAGGATCTCCAATCAGGCCCCTGAAACAGCACAAACCCATCTGCTGAATTCTATGATCCTTAGACTACAATGGCCACATCAATGCTAGAACAAAGAATCCCCCACAGACAGGGGCAAAGCGGATACATCGAGTGTTTCAAGCATCAGATGAAGAGCCATCTCTTATTGAGTGTGACCGGCAGTGTGGTCAGGAGACTGCAGCGGCACACGGAGCTCATGCATGGCAGAAACAACTGTGGAAAAGCATGCGTCACGTGTTAGCTATGCCCTTAGAGATACCCCCTAACAATGGCGCATTGTGGACAATCAGATACTCACAACCTCATGCAGGCAAGTTGAATCAAAGATGAAACCTCTTCAATAACTATCTGTAAAAATCTGGAGGTGAGTTGTGTACAAATTCTTACACACATTGCCGTGACAGATCTACTGCCAGGGCTAACAAACAAACATAGCTGCCTGATTGTACCGCTAGCTGCGTGCGCCTTTGCCCCGCCATTTTCGGCTTATTTATTACTGTGTGCTTCAGTAATGCTAATGGAAACGCAAAAAAAACAAAAAAAAAAAAACATTTTGAAGCATGCATTTATAATTAAATCCCTTATGAGTGAAAACAGGACTACCTTCCTCGTCCTGGATTATTCATCAAAAAGCAGTTTAATTTGTCAGGATAAAAATGCATCATTTTTGCTCTGTAAAAAAGCTTAAAAGCCTTGAAGTGCCTTCACGACCTGCACAGACACAGACATGGGGTTATTTAAGTTTCGCCTAAATGTATTCATTTTGTCAACAACTGATATTCGAGCCAATTATTAATTAAACGGTACTGAAAACTCCACCTTGTTATTTTATGGCCGGGTCGCTGAGAGTCTAGTACAGAAGGAAGTCCTTCGTTACCATGGCAATAGCCGATAGGCGTTTTTACAAGTGCAAGCAGGTGTGTCATCACGCGTGCTCCAGCCTGCTCGTGGCCAGGGAAATAATAACGACGTCAAATGCCATCATAAATAATTCCGATAACTATTGAACTTTACAGCCAGTTTCAACGCTTGCGAAAGTGGAATTTAAAACAAACAAGGAAAACGCTTAAATTTCTCTCTCACACAAAACCATGAATCTTAATCAACTTGCCTGTGTATTAATTATTCAAAAAAAGAACCATTACAATATCTGTTCTATAACAATAACTCTCCGCGAATCTGTTCCTTGTTTGTTTTATTTTTTGTGTGTGTGAACGGTCAACGTTGTCGTTGCTCTGTAGTCTGGAAATAAGTGCATTGAATATGTGGTCAGAAACGGCGCTGACAAGGCAAGCCCAATTAATTACTCAAACTGCTACCCCCCGCCATCCTTTCCGGCACAATACGCTGCTTTGGCGCCTCTCGCAGGACTTGGTAACAAGATATGCGCCAGGAAACCAAACATCAAGAAAACAAATCACTCTGTCAGTGCAAAATAATTCTGTTCACAATCCACTTATAATTACAATCTATAACTGTTTACAGTCCTTTAAAATATAGCTTACAATAATCAAGAGAGAAGGTGTTACATAATTAGAAGCAAAAGGACAAGAAGGCGCGGACACGGTCTCTTTATTATTGGATACATATATTCATCTGTCTGAGAATTACTGATTTCCCTGTGGTAGCTCTGCGTAGGTGGACAAAATTTGATATGGCGGCTGAGTATTACTCGCGGAAAACGGGCTCTCAAATTGAGGCCGTGGACACTGAGGCGGCGGGGTGGGGGGCTGTGCATAAATAATGTTTTGCTGTCCCCCCACCCGAAAGATCTGCGCGCCAGGTGCACAGTGAATGCGCAAACATTGCGCCTTGCTTACGGAGATCATTCTGTCGGAGACCATGTCCTACACAGCGTGCATGTCATGCAGTCAGTCGTTTTTGTGAGGGATAGGATGTTTCCTTCTTTGCTTTTGATAGTCAAACACGAATGTCTTACCATGTGCATCAACCTATGTTCACAGCCGCCGCGAGCGCTGAGTCTACATTAAGGAGTAATTGATAGTATTGATTTTATACTAACACAAAACCGGGCAAACTGCAATTAAAATGAAACAGAATCCAGACTCACAAAGAATCCTTCCTTTCAAAGACTGGTCCTGCTAAAACATGCCTCCAGTAGCATTGCATTGTGTACCCTATTACAAAATCAAACGTTATATCTGATTTGGATACTTTATTTATGTATTTTTGTTGCGGGACCAAACAGTGGAAGTAATTAATTTTTGTGGCGCCTGACTGACTTCATATTTTTGAATTTCAGCCAGCTACGCGGCTTTGACGTAGATAGAGCTGTTGGGTTTTTATAAGAAAGCAGACCAGGAGCAGCACAGCGCACCTGCTTGGAGAGCCAGTGTAAACTGCCTGCGTAGTCCTCTCGCCAGTGCGCTCTCTAGAAGGGAACACCTCATTCTCGCTCACGAGCTCGGGATTCTGAACCACATCATTTTACCCGCTTGACGAAGCGCATCCTGCACGGTGGCTTAATTTCTTACGCTCGGCATTTTGGACATTCTTGCCTTGGAGGCTTAAAAAAAAAAAAAAAAAACAAAAAAAAAACGGGACATTGTTTAGCAGTGACAAGTAGAAGAGGTGTGACCCCTTGGCATCATCACTCCCCCTCCCTCCTTTTCTCTCGCGCTCTAAATCAGCTCCGACTCTCCAGTCAAGTTTGCAGCCCGCGAGCACCGAGCCTCGCCAGTGACTGTACCGCCAAGTTTATAGCACTGAATAAAGGAGCAAGCGGGCGACGGCAGGAGCGATGGAGCTGTCCACGGTGTCCGGTGCTGATTTCGCCGACCTGTATCCCGTAATTCCTTTCAATGTCACCATTCAGGAGGAAACGATGGGCTTCTTGCCGAACGGAAGCAACAACACAGAGCAGAGCCCAGTGAAAAGCACAACGGGTATCATAATTGCGATCTCCATCACGGCCCTCTACTCTGTGATCTGCGTGGTCGGACTTCTCGGAAACATCCTCGTGATGTACGGGGTAGTCAGGTAAGAGTGACTGTCTCACACCTCGCCCCTGCTTGCCTAGTAAAATAAGAGTGTTGAATGAACGGATACCACATCACAGCCACGGTTTAGTAGTTTAAAACAGTGTTTTAAAGTTATTCCAAACGCATATCCCTTGGCAGGTGTATTACAACAAGGGGTTTAAAATAGCCCAGAAAATGAACTTTATCTTACAGCTGATACTGTATCTTTTTTTTCTTCTGCTGCGGGCAGACGTTAGTGATCATTATGGAAATGCATTTTTCAGGATCCCATATGTGGCCAAATGTGCCGGTATTTCGTGCTCTTTTGTGTTTGGGTCTTGTGTGTCAGGTTTGAAGCGGTTAAATGTGTCACTCGAATGAACCGCTAGGGGACTTTTAAAGTCCAAATTAAACCATTAATATGTCAGATTTATTCTGGTACATGTTAAATCAAAACAATGTTAACAAAAAAACAGTACGAAACTGCACAAAACTGTAAGTATGCCTCAGACATTATGGATGCTTTACCCCTGAAACAATGGCAAACCTGCAGAATTACCAGGGCAGGTCTGTTTCCTGGGACAGGCTTTGTAAGTTTTGTTGATATGTTTCCAGGGAAATTGTTATTTCTACAACCAAAAAGCGTTTATTGAGAAGTGTTTTGGGCGTTGCTCATTGAGTCACTGAAGTCGTTTTATGTACCAAAGAGTGTTACTGAGACGCGCGTACTGGAGTAGCATGAATGATCAAGCTTGTAAGTAAAGCTTATTACATAACATTTTTCTATCACTATCTTAGAGACACAAAGGTGACGTAATGGTGACAAAGGCTTTGATTTTGCCGGTTTCACGGAGGAAGAGTTGCCGAGACAGATTGCAGTTTAAATTGACAGGCGCGGGGACAGCAGAATACTGTCAACATTTTAAAATAACAACTTTGTTACATAACCATGAGCCGAATCATAAGGTTACCGTTTTATTTACAGTTGGTGTTCTAAATGAAAGTGCTGCGGGGGAAAGCGTAGCAGCTGAGAGTGAGAGGGTTGTCACAGCGCCTAATTACCGAGCACGAGATAACCGGCCCCACAGCTGCACAATACATATATTTGTATTTTCAGTATGTTGTTTGTGAAGAAATATTACAGATGATCGACATATCTATCAACACGTATTGTGCGTAAAATAGCGCACATTTTATGATCCGTCTCATTGTGATGACTTCAGAGGCTTGACAGGGTCCCGAGATCATTAATTTTCGTCTTGTATTTTCTTTCCAACCGGCGACCCTCACAAGTCCACTTTCCCGCAAGGTCTGCGCACCGCAGTACCACCCTACGAGCCAGCAACCTCTGGTGCTCAATGCCCCGTTTGCGTCATCAGAGGCCGTCCGTGCACGTGTGGGCGTCAGCCGTAGGCGTCGGGAGGAAAAAGCTCATTAGGGTACGATCACCACTCAGTCTCTTCAAAGGACGTGTGAGTTCTAAAGACAGTTGTGAGCTACTCGAAGGTCGGTAATTGTTGGAGAAGGGCTGATCTGCGTTTTCCACACTAACCACTGATTCCAAATGCCCTAATGTTCAAAGCTCAAATTCGTAACCCCTAATTTTCTTATATATATTCTATCTTATGTATGCACACAGTGCATTGAGTAGTTATACAGGTGAAAGGAGTGCAGGTCCATAATGTTATTTTGAATTAGAGGATTTTTCTACATTTCTGTTGTACTATGGCCGTACCCTGTCTTGGGCGCACTGCGGACAGCCGTGAAACCCCTCTGTAAGGCATGGCGGCCCCTCCACCACACCCTCGCTCTTGCGCAGCGGAACAGAAATCTCTCCCAGAGTTCCACTCTGTCCCACCACTCTGGATGGGATTACTCACGCTCCTGCCCTCTACAGTCCTCTGCGACCCCATAAGTGCTTTTCTCAGTGTTTTATCTATTTCATTTTATTTTTAAGTGGAATAAATCAGCTGGGCAGAGAGTTGCAATTGTCTTTCCACGTAAAGGTCAGTGGGTAACTGAAGAGGCTGATTTGATCTACCCGTGTTGATACTGCCGTGTGTTTCCACATTGAGGATCTGCCAGTGGGTTTGTCAGACGTGATTTATGACATCATGTCTTTCACTTATATGCAACGATTACCCCGGTGGTGCTGATGTCATAATGTATACTGATTTGGTTACCTCACAGAACAAGCATGGTTGGTTTGTGAGTGCTAATGTGGAGGCCTCGGCCGTGGGAGAAGCCTCGCCTTCAAACAGAGAGGGGTATTGTGGAAACACTGCGAAGGCAGCAGCATGTCGCGACCAATTAGTTTAACGCAGCAGGTGCTTTGACTGAGCCCTGGGGGTGTGTTTATCTACCGACACACGCACATATCCAGCAACTCTGCTCAAACACGAGTGCAATCAATAGCTGGTGTGGTAAATAAATGTACTGTATCATTTAAATTTTCACAAATATTGGACAACAGCAATACAGGGGTGATGCCAGTCAACAAATGCGCCATGAACAAGACAAGCACGCGCAGCTCACTGCTCTGCTGTAAAACCTGGAGCACGAAAAGTACCTTTGGTTCAGGGGCATTTTAACAGCTCTTCAGATATTACATGTATGAACCTGAGATTTACGTACATTTTGATGGCATGCGGGGGCAAATGAGAGGAGTTTTGGGTTGTGCAGACTAAGTGAGATACTGAGTCTGATTGGTTGTGCAGGCTAAGTGAGATACTAAGTCTGATTGGTTGTGCAGACTAAGTGAGATACTGAGTCTGATTGGTTGTGCAGACTAAGTGAGATACTCAATCTGATTGGTTGTGCAGACTAAGTGAGATACTGTGTCTGATTGGTTGTGCAGACTAAGTGAGATACTGAGTCTGATTGGTTGTGCAGACTAAGTGAGATACTGAGTCTGATTGGTTGTGCAGACTAAGTGAGATACTGAGTCTGATTGGTTGTGCAGACTAAGTGAGATACTGAGTCTGATTGGTTGTGCAGACTAAGTGAGATACTCAATCTGATTGGTTGTGCAGACTAAGTGAGATACTGAGTCTGATTGGTTGTGCAGACTAAGTGAGATACTCAATCTGATTGGTTGTGCAGACTAAGTGAGATACTGAGTCTGATTGGTTGTGCAGACTAAGTGAGATACTGAGTCTGATTGGTTGTGCAGACTAAGTGAGATACTCAATCTGATTGGTTGTGCAGACTAAGTGAGATACTGTGTCTGATTGGTTGTGCAGACTAAGTGAGATACTGAGTCTGATTGGTTGTGCAGACTAAGTGAGATGCTGAGTCTGATTGGTTGTGCAGACTAAGTGAGATACTGAGTCTGATTGGTTGTGCAGACTAAGTGAGATACTGAGTCTGATTGGTTGTGCAGACTAAGTGAGATACTCAATCTGATTGGTTGTGCAGACTAAGTGAGATACTGTGTCTGATTGGTTGTGCAGACTAAGTGAGATACTGAGTCTGATTGGTTGTGCAGACTAAGTGAGATACTCAATCTGATTGGTTGTGCAGACTAAGTGAGATACTGAGTCTGATTGGTTGTGCAGACTAAGTGAGATACTCAATCTGATTGGTTGTGCAGACTAAGTGAGATACTCAATCTGATTGGTTGTGCAGACTAAGTGAGATACTGAGTCTGATTGGTTGTGCAGACTAAGTGAGATACTCAATCTGATTGGTTGTGCAGACTAAGTGAGATACTGTGTCTGATTGGTTGTGCAGACTAAGTGAGATACTCAATCTGATTGGTTGTGCAGACTAAGTGAGATACTGAGTCTGATTGGTTGTGCAGACTAAGTGAGATACTGAGTCTGATTGGTTGTGCAGACTAAGTGAGATACTCAATCTGATTGGTTGTGCAGACTAAGTGAGATACTAAGTCTGATTGGTTGTGCAGACTAAGTGAGATGCTGAGTCTGATTGGTTGTGCAGACTAAGTGAGATGCTGAGTCTGATTGGTTTTGCAGACTAAGTGAGATACTGAGTCTGATTGGTTGTGCAGACTAAGTGAGATACTGAGTCTGATTGGTTGTGCAGACTAAGTGAGATACTCAATCTGATTGGTTGTGCAGACTAAGTGAGATACTGTGTCTGATTGGTTGTGCAGACTAAGTGAGATACTCAATCTGATTGGTTGTGCAGACTAAGTGAGATACTGAGTCTGATTGGTTGTGCAGACTAAGTGAGATACTCAATCTGATTGGTTGTGCAGACTAAGTGAGATACTCAATCTGATTGGTTGTGCAGACTAAGTGAGATACTGTGTCTGATTGGTTGTGCAGACTAAGTGAAATACTCAATCTGATTGGTTGTGCAGACTAAGTGAGATACTAAGTCTGATTGGTTGTGCAGACTAAGTGAGATACTCAATCTGATTGGTTGTGCAGACTAAGTGAGATACTGAGTCTGATTGGTTGTGCAGACTAAGTGTGATACTGAGTCTGACTGGTTGTGCAGACTAAGTGAGATACTGTGTCTGATTGGTTGTGCAGACTAAGTGAGATACTGTGTCTGATTGGTTGTGCAGACTAAGTGAGATACTGTGTCTGATTGGTTGTGCAGACAAAGTGAGATGCTGAGTCTGATTGGTTGTGCAGACTAAGTGAGATACTGTGTCTGATTGGTTGTGCAGACTAAGTGAGATACTCAATCTGATTGGTTGTGCAGACTAAGTGAGATACTGTGTCTGATTGGTTGTGCAGACTAAGTGAGATACTGTGTCTGATTGGTTGTGCAGACTAAGTGAGATGCTGAGTCTGATTGGTTGTGCAGACTAAGTGAAATACTCAATCTGATTGGTTGTGCAGACTAAGTGAGATACTGTGTCTGATTGGTTGTGCAGACTAAGTGAGATGCTGAGTCTGATTGGTTGTGCAGACTAAGTGAGATACTGTGTCTGATTGGTTGTGCAGACTAAGTGTGATACTGAGTCTGATTGGTTGTGCAGACTAAGTGAGATACTGAGTCTGATTGGTTGTGCAGACTAACTGAGATACTGAGTGTGCTTTGGCAATGAATACTTGAAAGCTCAAGGGAAATGAGCAAACAGCAACCTTTTCTGAACTGAGTGCTAATGTGCACCACTCTGTTTTGAACATAGCTAATTATAGTGTTGGAACATGTTAAAACATGTTTTATGTTTCACTTGTTTAAAGGATTAAAATTGAAATTCTTGTATTTATCACTATTTGAATGTGAATCCGAATTGTCCTGTTTGTCATTCCAGGCATTGCAGCGTAAAACAGGCATTCATTCTGAACGGCTCCTCTCCTCCGCCTGAGCGCGCGGGTCTTATCGTGGAGAACAGGGGGACGGTTATTTTCAGGAAATGCGGGAGGGGAAAAAGCAGACTGGCATTGTGTCACGACGCCAGGGTTCCAAACGGAATTTAGCGCGAGGGAGGGAGGAGCTCTGTCAACGCTGCGTGCCGCGCATAGCATGCACTGCCCGCGCCGCACAAGCTCTTTGAAGCGGCGCAGATAGAGTTCTTAGTGGATCAGTGGTCAGGCCTGACAGCCTGTAAAAGCAGCGCACAGAGGAGGTCAGGACCACATACCAGACTGAGAGCTCTTACCTGGGAGACCCCATCTCCTCTGAACCACACGCGAAAACGAGAGCTACAATAATATCAGCAACAACCCGTTTTTTTATATTAAATATTCACTCAAGCTTGTGTCATTAAAGGAGAAACAGAGAGAAACTGCAGAGCAGCTTAGATGAGAACTATTGTTTGCCAATGTCAAAAGACATTCGATGTAGCAATGCTCGTTTTCCAATAGCAGCGTCAAAGGGTCACCAGAGACACATCTCTCTCTCTCGTTAGCAGCCAGAGTGCAGAGATCACGGGGCACTTTCTGGCCCTCCAATTAAGACCACAGAAGTGCGAAAGATGCACGCAGCAATTAGCATGCTCCTGAATCACACCATCCTCAAACATAATATCATGCAGTTGCCTCACTGTCTGCAATTTGCATGACAAGAAACATTTCAAAGGGTTTCCATTACTACACCCACAAAGTACAGGGATAGAAACAAAAAGTCACAGAAAATAGAGAAGTTACGGGAATTTTTGCAAAACATGCTTTACGCGTGGGTGATGGAGCACCCTCGTGATTCTGAGAATCTGAGTGACAGTAGCGTTAACGCAGGTGGGCTAATGTGTGTCCGTATCTGACTGTAGCGTTAGCGCAGGTGGGTTAAAGCGTGTCTGTATCTGACTGTAGCGTCAGCGCACGTGGGTTAAAGCGTGTCTGTATGTGACTGTAGCGTTAGCGCACGTGGGTTAAAGCGTATCTGTATCTGACTGTAGCGTAAACGCAGGTGGGTTAAAGCGTGTCTGTATCTGACTGTAGCGTTAGCGCAGGTGGGTTAAAATGTGTCTGTATCTGACCGTAGCGTTAGCGCAGAGGGCGTAAAGCTCTGCTGTGACGAGCGTGGATCATTATGAGGATCATGAGAGGATGCTCATCTCATTTTCAAATCAAACTTCTGCCTGCGATATCAGTTGTTCTTTGAAATACAGGGCGTTTGATGTGCACAGAACAAAAGATACTCCAACCTTTGCACAAAACGGCTTGCCATTTTGCCTGCTTGGCAACACTTTGATCAAGTTGTAGTCTTTTTATGAAGAGTAACCGCCTTGTGCTTGATTCATTAGCATCTTGAGGGAGAAGCTGAAGTGCAGTTGACACATACGGCATATATAAGGGGAAGCGCTGAACTTGCTGGCGGAGGAGGCCAAACCCAGACCTCCAATTCCACGGCACAGTGGCACTAGCTAATGACCCAGAGTGGCCCTAGCTAATGACCCAGAGTGGCCCTAGCTAATGACCCAGAGTGGCCCTAGCTAATGACCCAAAGTGGCCCTAGCTAATGACCCAAAGTGGCCCTAGCTAATGGCCCAGAGTAGCCCTAGCTAATGACCCAGGCCCTGCACACACTTTGAGAGCATGGCAGGGTAGGACTGCCAAGTTAGGATTTTAGGATTAGGTTTATCATAATGAATAACAGGGTACACCTGATTTCAGATCAACGCCTCCACTCTTAAATTCTCTATGAACATGAGCCTTGCTTTAGGATCAGTTTTGTCTCAAAGCTCATAATGGATTAAAATAGGCTATGGATGGGAAACCTGACCCCAGACCAGTGGATGTTCTGGCAGGCTCTATGGCTGTCTGAACTGAGGTTACCCTGGCTCTCTGCCTGTCTGGGCTGATGGCTGCAGTGCGTGATTGCACTCGGCACTGAACCCGTCTCCCATTCGGCCACGTCAGAACAAACTGCAGCCTGAGGCCACGCAGAGCATGCTGTTTAATGCAAGCTGAAAGGGTCACATGGGATAAAAATCACGTGGTGACCCCTGACCTGTCTGTGCTACAGGTTTCAACACATAGTCTGCAACCTTCTCATTCAGCCCGAGGATGCCTCCCTGTGAGCTGCTCACTGAGAAACCAGTTCACACTGTAAATCTGCTCACTGAGCAAACCAGTGCACACTGTAAACCTGCTCACTGAGAAACCAGTGCACACTGTAAACCTGCTCACTGAGCAAACCAGTGCACACTGTAAACCTGCTCACTGAGAAACCAGTGCACACTGTAAACCTGCTCACTGAGCAAACCAGTGCACACTGTAAACCTGCTCACTGAGAAACCAGTGCACACTGTAAACCTGCTCACTGAGCAAACCAGTGCACACTGTAAACCTGCTCACTGAGCAAACCAGTGCACACTGTAAACCTGCTCACTGAGCAAACCAGTGCACACTGTAAACCTGCTCACAGTGTGTGTGTGTGTGTGTGTGTGTGTGAGAGAGAGAGAGCATGTGTGTGTGTGTGTGTGTGTGTGTGTGTGAGAGAGAGAGAGAGCATGTGTGTGTGTGTGTGTGTGTGTGTGAGAGAGAGAGAGAGCGCGTGTGTGTGTGTGTGTGTGTGTGTGTGTGAGCACTATAAGCAGCTTACTGTGCCCACTGTAAGGAATTAAAGCATAGAAGGGGTTCCACAGTTTAACCACAGGGGATTATGGGATTCTGAGTCCTACTGCGCTCGGGATCAGGGTGAGTAAGACTCTGCTACGAGTGACAGCTATATATTGGTGTGCAGCAGAGTGTGATGGGTTCAGTGCTCCGTAATGCAAACCAACCATAGCGGCTCCCTTGTGCTTCTCACAAGCGCACAAATCAGCACCTTCACCCAGCTCTGTGCCCAGGATGCTCAGCTGTGCGGAGCGTCTGCAGACGTTTGCCAGGGCACACTGACACCTGCATGAAGACCTGCGGGTCACGATCCCACAATGAAAATACTGAGCTTATGAACCATGACCCCACAATGAAAACACTGAGCTTATGGAGCTCACATGCCATTTCATATTTTTATTTATCATCACCAACACCTAACACAAACTAAGATTGTGTTTATTTGCCTTCTTTCTAACAGCCTGTAGTCTAGTAGCTAAGGTAAATGACTGGGACCCCAGAGGTTGGTGGTTCAAGCCCCAGTCCAGCCACAGCAAGAACACCATTGCTGTTGGGCCCTTAAGCAAGGCCCTTAACCCCACATTGCTCCCAGGGAGGCTTGGTCCTTGGCTAGCCTAATCAACTGTAAGTCGCTTTGGATAAAAGCGTCAGCTAAATGATGATAATGTAATGTAATGTAACAGGTATACTGGTAAACCACCTGCATGCCAATCATAAATAACATATAATTATGCTAATGAATAAAACAGAGCTCAGTGCTAATGGACTGACCTTCACTGAAGATTTAACTCCAGAGCAGGAGCTGCTCAGCTGCAGATTTACACTTGCAGGAGCGCACAGGGCTGAGTGCTTTAGGACACACAGGAACCCCACCCAAGGCTCCAAACCCACACCCCTCACCCCACACCTCACACCTCACACCTCACACCCC